>CM065379.1:17092500-17630000 GCA_033060915.1 Euryodendron excelsum | reverse complement strand
TTTGCCTTTATTTATTCTGGATCATAGATACAAGACTACCATCTCCAGAATCAGCTTGCCTTATGGAATTTTCTTGACTAAAGTTTTTAAGCATTTTGAAATTGATTTGAAAAATGAAAAGAAAAGAACCCCCAAGGCCATTAGTGATGAATACAATAAAAAGACACTCAAGCGAATTGGGTATATTCTACAGAATAACAAGTGGATTCCAAAGAAAACTAGAAGAGAAAGTACTTCAAAGGGAAAGGCTCCATCTGGGAGCAACTCTAGGCAGAGAAGCACAAAAAGAAGTTTGAGTTCTGAATTTGAAGAAAGTACAGGGGACTTGAGTGGTTTTATGACTCAAGTAAAGGAATCTCTGAATAAATTGAACAGAAAGGCAAACATTGCTGCCACTAGAATGATGTTCATCGAAAGAAAAGTAAGAAAACTCAAAAAGAAGTATAAATGTTGAGAAATAGGAAAGAAAAAATCTTAGAAGAAGAAGAAGATGAAGAAGAGGAAGAGGAAATCGATGAAGAAAATGACGATAATGAGGAAAAAGAATAGGAAGGAGAAGAAGCCAGAGAAGAGGAAGGAAATGCTGAAAAAGGGTTTGAAACAGGGGAAGACTCTTCGGCCACCGAATCTGATGCTGACTAGACTCTCCTTTCCTTATCCTTTCTACCCTACCTCTTTTACTTCCCTCCATCTCACATTCCCTCTTGCCCCATCATTTTGCATTGACATGGCTCTGTTACATTTTTTTTGTTTACCTTGTTGTGGATAACAATTGTCAAATCTTTTGTACTACTTTTTGAATGACACATAACTCCGTTATTTTGCAAATTTGATGACTTCTTAATTGCTTGCTTTCTTTTCTAGTTATATCATTTATCGTGTTGTAGTATTTTTTTGCTATTGTACCTGTCTTTACTATACATTTTTTTTTCTCTTTTTTAATGAATTGACAAAAAGGGAGAGAAAAATTGAAGTAAATTGAAGTAAAATGAACAACGGGTGTTTAATGAATTGGTATTGATAACTTGGTATTGATGACTTGGTTGCATATGGCATTAAATGAAAATAAAATGCAATGAGTGATAATTGATTAATGAACTTCATTCTTTATAGAGCATGTTCTTAGGAGGAGTAACATGAATTATTTTTCCTAATCATTTCCCTCAATTTGTTTTGAAATTGACCGATAAAAACTGCTTGAGAGTTGTTTTTAAAAAAATTTTGTCTATTAAGCATCAGTTGCCTAATTATAAAACATAGGGGGAGCTCTCTACTGGTATGAAATCTGATCTTATCCATTTCATTTAATTTTATATAAATTTCATTTGCAAATGTTTTGTCATCATCAGAAAGGGGGAAATTGTTGACTCAAGATTGATCTCCATGTTGATTTGATGATCACTAAACCTTGTGTTATTCTACTAATGCATTTACTTAGTGTGCAGATTAATAATATAATTTAAACTTAAAGATTTTAACTGAAAAATCTAATACATGTCAAAGTGGATGCACAACAAGCCAAATCAAGTAATACATTCTAAGAGTCATGTAATGCACCAAATAGAGAAATGACACCTATTCCAACTTCAATCAAAAGATTTGCATTCGAATATATTGAATGTGCTTAAAAAAAGATTTCATCAAGTGTGTATAGACTCAATGAAGTTGACTTGAATTCGAAGAGATTGCAAATGTTTAAAAAGAAAATTCATCATAATTTAAAATCTCTACAAAGAATCCAAGAGTAGACTTCATCTGGGATATGAAGAGTCAATGAAAATGATATGTATTCAAAGAAATTGAAGATGTTCAAAAGTAGACTTTATCAGGATTATAAAAGACTCATTGAAGTGATTTTAAAGAAGAAATAAAGATTAGTAGCAAAAAGAAGAGCTCGGCAATGAGGCATCATGAATATGAAACTCTACATAGATGAAAAAGTTATTAGCAGCAGATGGAGAGAGCTTGCAAACAAAGAAGAAGAGCTCAGCATTAATGGAAAGAAGTTATGGCAGCTTAGAAATTAAAGAAAAGATGATTATCAAAAGTTAAATTCAATCCAAATTAAATAGAAGCCAACTGTGATGAATTGAAGACTTTGAACTATCATTATACCTCAAAAAGAAGACTTCTTGAAGATCTTATAGTACTGCTGAAGCTGAACTTGATCATTGGAAAAATGAATGAAGATTTCTGGGTAATGTATCGACACATGAAAATGAAGAGTCGACACATGAGGATAGAGGCTAAAGTTTGAAGATAGTCTGATCATAGTCTGATCAAGTGTCGACACATAAAGTTGATGTGTCGACACATAGAGACAGTAGACAACATCTGGAAAATGCTGGCTGAATGTGTTGACACATGAAATCAAGTATCGACACCTGACAAATAACGACTAGTTTTTCTAACGTTATAGTGGACTAGACTTGCATTAAATGAGCCCCCAACAACCACCAACGGGCAAAATCAATATAGGGGTTTATATACAAGCTTCCAACTGCATTTATATACAAGAGAGACAAGAAAAACAACATCCACTGACTGATCAAGCTGAGACAATCTGAAAATTCTTTTTGTCTTCATTTTGGCATTAAGTGAGCTTTTATTTTCCTATCCACTCTATATAGAAAGTTTGTATTTATTGTGTATAACTTTCATTCACCTGTAAGTGAGAGTTTGAGAGTTCTCTTGTAAATGAAAAACTCTTGTAAGTTGAAGTGAATCTTGGACAAAACCACTTAGTAGCTGGAAGAATTTGTGAAGAAGTTCTTATGTAAAAGTGAGCTGAACAATTGATAAATCAACACATTCTTTATAATTGGAGATTGCATAGTGAAAAAAAGACTTCAAAGGGATCTTGAGGTGAGGACGTAGACCACAAGTTGTGGTTGAACCTTGGTAATTCTTGGTGTGATTTCTCTTGCTCTATTTTCATTTCCTTATTGATTAAATTGTATTGCATATATCTTGATTCACTGTTTTATTAATTAAATTAGTTTTTAATTAATCTTAATTGCTATTAATTTTTAAAAAATTCAATTCACCCTCCTCTTAGGTTGCCTTTTGGGCCAACAAATTGCTCTATGTATTTTTTTTTCTAATATTGATATTAAATGGATTTGTGAACTTTTAACTATATTTTATATAGAGTTTAATTTTGATGCACTGACAGTGTAGAATTTTTTTACACAAGCGGATACTAGAATGTGACATGTGTCTATAAGTCTTGCTTGTCTATATTGTAATTAAATTCTAAAAAACACGTATCACACTTGAGTGCCCTGCTTGTGTAAAAAAAATTTACACTGTCAGTGTATCAAAACTAAACTCTTTTATATAACCTATTAGACCACTAACAAAATTAATTTGTTAGGAGTCTCACATAAATTTAAAATATGTAAGTCTTAATCAAGTCAATATTAAAGATGTAAGTGATAACAATTTTAACTCTATTGCATGTTTTTTTTTTTTAAAAAAAAAAAAGAATAGTTATTTTTAAAGACTAATTTTTTTCTATAATGTTTTAGGTTAACCGCATATTTTTAATTAATAAAAAAAGGTATACATAGAGCATAACTTTCAAATATTCCTTATCTAAAAAAATAAAATAGATAAAAAAAAATAAAGAGTTTTAATAGATGGCATAACGGCACATTAAGAAATATGTATGAAATGGTATGTTTGGAATGAGTGCATAAATGAGAGAGAATGCGCAATATTAAGAGGGTTGAAATTAAGAGGGTAAAAATGAATATACATGAAACATAGAGGGCAAAAATAAAAATTTTCCCTTGTTTTAGTGTTAGCTCTATTTTACCTCCCTAGGGTATTGCTCAAAAACACATAACTTCTCTATAGTTTAAAAATAAACACAATCTCTTTCTCATTTGGAGGAAAATGCAAAATGAATGGATAGTAACAGGTTCAATGAAAACACAGAAATGTCCCCATTCAAATTTTAACTATATCAGCTCTAAGAGCTTTACCATAACGCATAACACAAACCGAGAGAGAGAGGGATACTAATCAGATTTAAGGACACCATTTCTCCTCTTTATTATCTTTTTCTTTTCTTTTTTCTTTAAATTTGTATCTAAACTCTGAAGGCTATGCAAATAATTGTGTACATATGCTAAAATTTTAGGTGTATGAATTTGTGTATACAAACATGTAAAATTAGTATGTATATATACTAAGATAGAGAGTGCTTATATTTTTAATTGAAGAGAGGGAAAAAAAACACAAGTTCTCACTTAATATTTGTTGAATACATATAAAAATATTAATATATATATATATATATATGCTATACTATATGCAAATGTAGTAAAAGTCTCACAATACTCCAAAATTCAATCTTGTTTTCTTAAAAATCCTAATTAATCGTGATGCCACATGGTACATCTAACTCTTTCAACCAATCAGACTGTTTTCTCCCTCTCTTATAAAGAAAAACAAAAAAAAATTCAAAAACTAATTAAACAAAAAAATTAATCATATGAAATAATAAAAGGAGCTAAATTCTAACAAGTAAAAACAAAATTTAATTAAAAGAAAAAAAATGAATCAAGGAAAAATCTCTGATTAGGGAAACTAATCTATGATTCCTAAAATCTCTCCCCAGAAATCATATTTTCAAAGAACTATATCTAAACCCTAAAAACTTTCTATATGATTCTTAAAATTTCTCCCTAAAAATTATGTTCTCCATTAAAAAAAATTTCCCACCCACCCCATTGGTATTTACTAAATCTTATCAAGATTTATTCTTCAAATTTGTATTCCGTAGCTGCACTGCAGTCTCCTTCCTCTCTCTACATATCTTAAGTGGGGAAAAAAAATTATGCCATCCCTAAAATCTTTCCCTAATCCCACCGGCTGACCCATCCGTTATAAAATCTCTCCCCTTAATTGCTTTTTGTTCTTGGAGAGAGAATACTCTTTGGAGAGAAAATTAATTTTCAAAGGTGTCTGCATCAATTGAAAGTTAGTGCTATCAATGAAGATTAGTGCTATCAATGAGTTTTGTTTCATAACTTTCAGGTTTCTCTGATCACTTTTTTCTCATAACTTCGATTTTTTATTCTCATTGTTTTTTTGTTTTTTTTTTTTTTTTTTTTGTGCTTTTGGAGTGAATAGTGAATTTACAACAATAAGTTCACATAATTTGCGATTAGGATTAGTGTTCCTGGTAAGTTATTTGTCCTCCATTTGTCTACATAGTATATACAAATAAATGTATTATACCTTTTTTCCGATTACAGTGTTCATCGGTTTTAGTTAATTTATAAATGCATTCGTTCGTTTTGCACAATTGTTTTGATAGCCGAATACATAGATACATTCATACATCATTCACCACCTTCTTGCAACAACTAAAAACACCGCTAATGATAGAATCTATACTATACTATATGCAAATGTAGTGGAAGTCTCACAATACTCTAAATTCAATCTCTATTTTCTTAAAAATCCTAATTAGTTTTGATGCCATGTAGCACACCTAACTCTTTCAACTAAGTAGACTCTTCTATCCCTCTCTTATAAAGGAAAACAACAAAAAATTCAAAAACTAATTAAACAAAAAAGTAATCATATAAAATAATAAAAGGAGCTAAATTCTAACAAGGAAACACAAAATTTAATTAAAAGAAAAAAATAAATCAGGGAAAAATCTCTAATTAGGGAAGCCAATCTATGATTCCTAAAATTTCTCCCTAAAAATTATGTTCTCCATTAAACAAATTTTCCACCCACCCCATTATTATTTCCTAAATCTTGTCAAGATTTGTTCTGCAAATTTGCATTTCGTAGTCTGCATTGTTGTATCCTTCCTCGCTCTACATATCTTAAGTGGGGGAAAAAAAATTATGCCATCCCTAAAATCTTTCCCTAATCCCGTTGGCCGGCCCATCCGTTATAAAATCTCTCCTTTCAATTGCATTTTGTTCTTGGAGAGAGAAGACTATATGGAGAGGAAATTAATTTTCAAAAGTGTCTGCATCAATTGAAGGTTAGTGCTATCAATGAGTGTTGTTGCATAACTTTCAAATTTCTCTCGTCACTTTTTTTCTCATAACTTTGATCTTTTATTCTCATTTTTTTTTTTTTTTGCCCTTTTGGAGTGAATAGTGAATTTATAACAATAAGTTCACATAATTTGAGATTAGGATTAGTGTTCCTGCTAAGTTATTTGTCCTCCATTTGTCTACATAGTATATACAAATAAATGTATTATGCATTTTTTTTAATTACAGTGTTCATCGGTTTTAGTTAATTTATAACTGCTTTCGTTCATTTTGCACAATTGTTTTGATAGCCGAATACATAGATACATTCTTACATCTTTCACCACCTTTTTGCAACAGCTAGAAACACCCCCAACGATGGAAATCAAAGTCGTCAATGCCGATAAGTTTCTTTCTAATTTTGTTGATTGTTCTCTCCCCCCCCCCCCCCCCCCCCCCCCCCCCCCCCCCCCCCCCCCCCCCCCCCCCCCCCCCCCCCCCCCCCCCCCCCCCCCCCCACCCCCCCCCCCCCCAAAAAAGGCAAAGTTATGTATTGTTTCCATTGGATAAGGATTTGATTTGCCTTATTTGGATTGATTTTGATGAAAACTTTTAAAATCTTTCATTGTTAACCACGACTTCATTGTGTATTTACAAGCTTCCTTCCTAATAAACTAATGATTACACAAAATCTTTCATTGTTTCTTGGCTTGGTTAATAATTACGAAGGTTAAAGCATAGGCATAGCCAGTTAAGTATCGTAAACTCTTTGCCACCCAATTGATTTCATAAACTCTTTTTTAAAAATTTTTGAAACGTTTTCCTAAAATTTTGAAAAAAGTTTCGTTCAGGTACCGGAAGTGCGTTTTCAAAAAAATGCACTCCCCCATGCCAAATAAATTTTCCGGCAACTATGGTCCAATCTAATCTAACGACATATCTAATTTAAAACTTAGATTCTAAATATTAAAATTTAATTGGTCAAAAATGTGATTGGCTATTTAAATCTCATGCATGAAATTGTCAGCTTTTTCATTTTTTTTTGTTTAATTTAACATAGTATTATGATACAAAATATTTACCACCAAGGTGGTAGTTGAGCTGATTTCAATATATAAGCTTAGAACCCCGATTTTTCTCTCACGTGTTCAACCCCGCTTACGGTAATACTTGCATGAACCAGATACTGTTGAAAATGGGTTGAATGTCGCTTGCACTTTAGTAGAGCTGTGGTGACGAGTTCGCCCTTTCCGAGTCAGTAGCTATGGTACAAATTGAACACCTCGTAGCCGGTAGGAACCCTATAGTCACGCTCAAGGGGTTATTACGTTAGTCGCCTCTTTCTACCTTTTTAATCAACCAAAAAAAATGATACACAAATATTTCAATCAATTCTCTTATCAAATTATTTGTTTTTAAAACAGTATTTTAATCATGTGCATCACACAGGTCAACATTAGTGTATATATATGGATATGTAAATGAATATGTATATCTAAGCAGTAGTGGTGGGTTAGAAAAAGTGAGAGAGAGGAAGGAGGAGGAGGGGATGGGTGATCTGGGTTTACAGAGAGGAAAAGAAATGGAGAAAGAAGGAAGAGAAAAAAAGGAAAAGAAAAGGAAAAAAAATATTTTGAGGGCAAAATCATCCTTTTAATGCTGTATTTTAGCAGGAGTCTTTCCCCATATGCTAACTACGCGAGTGGAGCACATACATAATTAAATATAATAATTTTTATTCATTTTGTACTTTACTTTATACATAAAGGGGGTTATTTGTTCACTTTTACACGACAATAGGGTCATTTGTTTATGAACAATACTCTATGGAGGTAAAATGTATTTACCGCTATTCTCTAGGTAAAATGTATTTATTCCTATTTTTTACCTACGATTTTATAAATAACTTTTAATTTGCCTCTGATAATTTATAAATGCCCTCTCAAATTTTCAATTTTTACCTACAATTTTGTAAATATTTAACAATTTGTCCCTCTAGAACTTTATAATGCTCCCTTAAATTTTTAAACATTTCATTTTTACCAACAATTTTAGAAAACTTTTCATTTGCCTTCTAAATCTTTTGAAATTCCCCTTTAAAGACCTATCTATATTATATATGTATATACACACATTATACGTGTGTAGGATGTCAAGTATCCTATTACTCATTTTCAAAAAAAAGAAGAAAGTAAAAAACTTCTTGGTGTTATAACACTAAATAAATATAAAACCAGTAAAATAATCAAATACAGTATATAATAAAATTAGTTTTTTTGAAATTACCAAATAATAATTAGATAGTTCTTTTGAAACTATTAAGGGTAAATCTTATTGATCACTCAAGAGGAATAGATCCTCTTGATCACCCAAGACTTTATTTTTATCATAGAATAAAACATAAAATACAATTTAAACTGAAATATTTTACCTACACTCTTTACTTTTTTCTCTCTTCTCTATTCTCTTTCTTCTTCTTTCTCTCCCTTTTCTTCTTTCTGCAAAATTAGTATTTATGAATAGTAATTATCAATTATAAATTATAAATAGTAAGAGTACTATTGATACATAGTATTCTACGATACATTTGATATATAGATATATATAATATCACCGTTTTTGTCTGCATTATAACTTTTAATTCAGACATCAAAATATAGTTAAGTCACATGTCTATGGAGAGCTATTATAATAAGAATTTCAGATCTATAAATATCATAGGCAAAAAATTCAAGATTTGGGAGAAATAAAGTAACAAAGTTTCGAAATAAACACCACTCATTTCAATAGTTCAACTATTGTTCATACTGTTCATGTGAATTGAGTAAATAATAAATAATCTAAAACAAAGATAAATTACATATAAAATGAAGTACCTTCCTGATGTAAGGAAGAATATAGTTATATTTGTCACGAGCACTTAGAGTTTCGTGCTGATAATGTGTTATAAAACTAAATAAATATAAAATAAGCAAAATAAACAAATGCAGTATATAATAAAATTAGTTCTTCTAGAACTGTCAAATAATAGTTAGATAGTTTTTCTGAAACTATTATGAATAAATCTTCTTGATCACCCAAGAGGAAAATATCTTCTTGATCACTCAATACTTTATTTCTATAATAGAACAAAACATAAAACACAACTTAAATTGAAAATTTTATCTATACTTTTTATTTTCTTCTCTCTTCTCTATTCTCTCTCTTCTTCTGTCTCTCTATTTTCTTCTTTCTCTCTTATTCTCTCTCTCCTTCTCCTCTATTTATTCGGCTCTATTTATAGATGAAAAAAACGCACAGTAATAGAAGAAAAACACCATTGCTTATGTTATGATTGAAAAAGTCGTCCATAAACAATGATTCACCCGATGACATATCAGTATACATTTTAATACAAATGCTATATACGGCGAAGGATCTCGGGTTTCACTTTTTTTTTTTAGTTCATTGAAAGGGATTACAAGAAAAGTTGAAGCCAGAAAGAGAGTCTAAGGGGAGAGAGTTCAAACTCCTAACCTCCTTAATGGAAGCCTCAAACTTTGGCCAACTAGACTAACTCCAGTGAGTTCTCGGGTTTCACTTTTGCTATGAGCAGTGGAGCTTCCAAAAAATCCAAGCTATTGGCCAGGGTCCTATATCAATCTGGTATTTTCAAAAGACTCTCAGAGAGCAGTAAGCTACTTCAAATGTTTTAAGACATGGAACATTTTCAACAACATATCTTCTTAAAAAATTTCACATTTCATTACAATCTTCACAAGTACAGATATGCCCTTTTTAAAACTAGATCAAATGGGCTAAGAATATTGGGAGAACTAGGGAGATTTGCCATACCAAATACAGGGATCTAGAAGATTAAGCAGAAGAGCAACAATAAGAGATTAGCAAATTCAAAAACCTTGAACAGAGCACACTAAACCTACTAGGCTTTACAGAGAGCTCCTGATCCGCCGATCATCATAAACTCCAGAAGAAGAAAAATTAATCAATTGGGTTGCCATGAATTGCAGAAGAAGAGCCCCCTGTTCTTCACAGTGTTAGTCCTTCCTTTCAATATTCTCAAACTGCAACCGAATCTATCAACTTCCAAGAGAGAAGAGACTGTCGTAGCAGAGCCGTGGTCTGTTGTTCCAGTGCTCATATAGATTTTGTATTTTCCTGATGCTTTTGGTGTCAATGGAATACAAGAGTAGACCTTCTTTCTCTGACTTGATTAATATTTCTCCATCATCATCATCCCCTGAATGAACATGATCCAATATCTCAATAAAGTGACCAAGAGAGATGGTAAAGCTGAACTCCTTCACCCAAAATCCGTTACTCCTGTCCCTCAGCATCCAAATATCCATGGTTGGAACTGCAGTCCATGAATTGTAGTCCACTACACATAGTGAACCCTTCAAAGCAAGCAAGCCTTGTGAATTGGAGTATGAATTAAGTTTGGAGAACAAAATGATTTCAAATTCTTCTCTTTCCAAATCCAACGAGAGGATTCTCGCGCAATTGCGATTGAAGCTTTCCTCCTTTATCATCCAGTAAATTGCTCCGCCGACGCAGACTTCGGGTTTCCAAAAGCAAACACTTTGTGGGCAATTTCCAATCACCCTCCAAGAAGCTCGAGAGTTGGGTACGCCCTCTGTCAGAGTCAGGACCTGACACCCAATCTCTCCGATGCCGTTAGGGTTCCGGCTAAACAAGTTGACGATCTTGTATTCGTTGGTGGAGGGCAGAAATCCCAGACTGACAGCATGAATGTGAGAAAGCTCAGGAGAATACTGCAATTGGACGAACTCCTGGGTGCTGGGATTACAAACATAGGCGTCTTTATCGCAGATGAAACATATCAGATCGCGACGAGCGAATTCCCAGGTAAGAGAACCACCGGAAGTCCCTATAGGCCGCTTGAACTGGTTGTGCAGGCGACCCTCCGCGTCGACGGAGGATAGCTGGATGGTGAGAATTGGGAACTTGCGCAAAACGCGTGTAAACAGCAACAGAGGAGTCCTCTTGGAGCGCTCGCGGTGGAGTTGAAGGAGAAGAGGAGGGTTATTGGGGGAGGGAGAGAGCATGGCCAGCCAGAGCTTGGAGACACACCTGAACTGGCAGAGTACCTTCGCCGGAAGCTGCACGAGGATGTGGACGATCAGATCGGTAGGCAGAGAGACGCCGCCGCCGGTGACCACCTCGTTTGCTTCCTCCTCCTCTTCCATCACCCCCGTCCCCACTGGGCATGTAGAGTTTTTCCTATGTCTGCTACAGACCATTTTGACGGATATAAGAAGACAATGCAAGTGGGGCCATACATAGAACTCCTATATAACACTTCCTTTTCCTCTTTTGTTGTTTGTTTTTGGGTGTTGGTGAGCCTTGTCGGCTAATTTCATTTTCGCTCCGATCAAATAAAAGTCGTAAGAATTAGGATGTTTCATGACTGTAAAGTTGTAAAATAAATCAAATTAAATTTATTTTAGATTTGCCTGTTATATAAATAAAATAAATTTAAATATATTTTAAAATTTATTAAGTTTTTGAGTTCAGTCAATAGACAAAAATAAATTAAAAATTTCAAACTATTCAGCTCAATTCATGATTATCTCAATTAAAATTCATTTGAGATAGACTTAAAATATTAAATAAGTTAAATTTAAGTTTTAAATTTGTTAAAGATTTTAAATCAAATTTAAACAGATTGTTGCCCAACTCGATTAGGTTCATTTACAATCCTATTTTCTAAGAGTTAAACCATTGATTGAACAACGGGAGACACATACTGACTGTCCAAATAGACCAGCCCAAACTTTTGATTGAACAACGTAAGACACACTGACTGTCCAAATAGACCAACCCGTGGAGTTGGAACTCCTTCTTTACCGTTTGTCTGTGGTCCGTGGAGGCTTTTTTCCTCTTTCTGTTTTTATCTAACTTTTAAGCTTCACAACTTTAAATGAACAAGGTACTCACAACTAAACATATGGCTTTAGTATTTACTACGTACTCTAAGTTCGTGTAGTAGTTAGTTGTCTTTTGGATTTTGCCATTACAGCCGCATTTGCTGGGCAAGCATCGATCGAGAGTTGACAAATCAGTTCGAATTTACTTGTATTTGATGAGATCAAGTTAATTTGTCGTCCATCAGCCGACGCCTATTAAGTAGACGCGACTGTAGATAGCGTTGCCCTTGTCTTTTAGTTACTCTATGTTCTATCATAAGCACTGCCATTACTTGCAGTGATTGTTAATAATATATACATCACAAATATAATTCCAAAACGCTCGTGATGATAAACACATTTTGATCTACATTCGGTTGGGATCGTAGGGTTAGAGGAGGAATTAAATGATTTGAAAAGGAATAGTTAGTTAACATGTTTGTTTAGACAATTTTTAAGATTAATTTTAATAATATCTCTTAAACTACGACTTAGTATTACTCAATCTCTTTAAACTTTAAAACGTAATATATTAACCCCTTAAAATATTAATTTGTATCAATCAAAACCTTCTATTAGAAATATATTATCAATTTGTTGGAAGAGTAAATAAAAAATTGTTATGTGATTTGTATATGTTTATAAAAGTATGATTCATACTTAAATTGACATCCTCTTTTTATAATAATTGTCTCACAACTGAAATATTGCTTGGATTGCCCTTATATTTACATGTCATTTCAAGGAATATTTCAATTATTAAACAATTATTACAATAGGAAAGGGTTAATTTAAGAATAAAGTTATACTTTTATAAACATATGCAAGTCATACAATAATTTTTTATTATTTTTTTAATAAATTACTAATAAAATGTGTTGACTGATATAAATTTATTATTTAGAGTGTCAATGTGTCACGTTTTACAAATTAGGAGATTTTAGTAATCGCCCCTAATTTTTAAAAAGAGAAAGGAAAGTAAATGGAGGGTTATGAAAGAAGAGAGGCTCACAATTTAAGCATTTTTCTTTCCTTTCTTTTCCCTTTAAAATTGAGAGAATGGAGAGAACTGGTTTTGAAAACAAAAACAAAAACGTGAGCATTCAAAAAAATTTCTTAATTTTGGAAATTCTTGTATGATTATTGAAAATAAAAGCATTTGAAAACAGTTCCCAATCATGCTTTATTTTTAATTTTTAATTTTCAAAGATCTTGTAAACAAAAATAAGAAAATAGAAGAGAAAAAGGCTAACAAACAGGCTATGTGTCCAAATGTTTTTGCTTTCAAAAATCTTAAAACAGTTTTCAAAATTTACAGGGAAAACAAAAGTGCCCGTGCATTTTTTGTGTTCGTACTTTTTGTTTTTGTTTTCAAAGTAATCTCCTTTCTTCTCCCCACAACGTCCCACACATTGATGAGGAAACTCTCCAGATACCCATTGTGATAGGGGATTGATCAGCGGAAATCTAATGCTGAATTATCAATCATTGTCGCATGTTACACGTTGAAAAAAATATTCAATATTGCTTTTGAATGTCACGTGATATTTGTTCTACCTTCTCACAAATATAATGATGAGTACCCGCTATTAAGTAGATTCAGACACACTCAATGGAGTCATTTTAAAATTTTTTGTGAAGGGAGATCCACTATATTTGTGAGAGTACAGTAAAAATGACATGGTGCTTCAAAATTATTGAATAATTTCACATAGATGTAAGTGTCATATAAAAATTATTGAATATTTTAAGAGTATAATATCATTCTTGTTTCACCTCTTGCAAAATGGTTGATCCCCCGTTAAGTGTAGTCAAATACCCCACAAAGGAACCAAACAAGTGGAAGACCTACCATTATGTGAGAAAAAAGACGTTAGCTCCAAAAGCACTTAATAATTTCTCTAACGTTGTGTTTGGATTTAAGATTTAGTGATGAAAAAAAAAAAGTGATAAAAAAAAAATTATTTTTTATTTTATTTTCTTTTTCCTCACATTTTTCTTTTTCTTTAATTTTTCCTTAATAAATCTACTTTCCTAGCCTAACCTAAGTGTTTTATTGGTGAAGGCAAAAGTGTCTTCATGACCACAAGTCCTTAATATTTGGAGGATTTTTTCTGTAAGATTATGTAATTGGCTAAATTTCGTGACAAGTCATGTTTGATGTAATTTGAAAATTTGAGTTCTCAATCACAAGCATTCAGAAGAGATTTCAAGTTTATTTATACAAGCTCGTGCTAAGAGAATCTTGTATGATACATATTGGCTGTTGAAGGGGATTTCGAGGGATGTCGATGGATTTCGAGAAATTTCAAGGGCAAAAACAATGTGTTGGCTGCATATCAGGATCTTGTGGGATCTTCGAAGGATGTCGCAGAATCTTGAGGGCAAAACAGTGAGCATACAGATTTGACAAGACCTCACAGGATCCTCGCGGGATATCAAGGACAAAAACAGTGAGCATGTCAAAATCTGAGATTGAGCTCGCGAGATTCTCGCAGGATTGAGATGCACCTCGCGGGATCTAGAGGGATCGAGCTGCGCAAAATCTGAATTCTCGGGAATTGCGCCGCTAGGATTTTTGCGCTTATTTAAAGCTCAACACACTTCTCCAAACCTAATCTGTGTCGCCACTATAAAAAAAATCCTTGACAAAAGTATTTGCTACCTTCTAAGAAGCTCAGAAACACAACTTAGCAACAATCTTCTTCAACCCAATTGAAGAAATTAAGAGTCTTGAAGGAGTTCAAAGCGTAAAATCCATTTTAAAGGGATTTGAACGGTGGTCAAGCACAGAGACGGTGAATCGTGGATACAAGCAAGGTCAAGATAATTATTAGATCAAGGAGTTGATCGGTTTTGATTATAAAGAATCTTGTAACCATCTGAACTGTAAGTGATAGTACATGATCTTTGTGTCTTGATATGTACAATATTATTGATTGCCATAACATCTTCAACCAGTCTTGGAGGGTTTAGTCCCTTGGACAAGACATAGACAAAGGCTAGGTTTTTCAATTAGTATCAGAGCGGGACACTCAAAATCGTTTTTGATTTTCTAAAGAGTGAGGTCCTGATTGCCTATGTCTATGGATTGGCCAAAAGAAGGTAGTTCCATCTCTCGACCTCCTTTGCTTAATGGGACTAACTATCTTTATTGGAAAGCCAAAATAAGATCTTTCCTTAATTCTATAAATGAACGTGTATAGTAGACAGTGGTTAATGGCTGGACTCTATACACAGTTATAACCGGTGATGTGACTACCTCAAAACCTATTATAACTTGGGATAGGATTGATTATGAGGGCTGTGGATGGATTAGTAAAATTATTAATGCTATCTTTAATGGGGTCACAGCTGAGGAGTTTCGTAGAATCTCACACTATGAACTCGCTAAAGAGGCTTGGGACATTTTACAAATCACCCATGAGGGTACTACTACTATAAAAGTTGCTAAGCTTCAGTAATTGACAACTGCGTTTGAAACTTTGAGAATGGAAGACGATGAAACATTTGATCAATTTTATTTTAAACTAAGTAACATCGTCAACTCGAGTTTCAACCTTGGTGAACAAATCTCCTCTTTAAAAATTGTTTGAAAAATCATAAGGTCTTTACCTAAGAGATTTCAAGCCAAGGTTAGTAAAGATGTTGATGCCTTGAGAGTTGAGAACTTAGTGGAATCCTTACAAACCTTTGAAACAAATTTTCGTCAACCTAAAAAGAATAAAGGTATTGCCTTAAACTCCATTAATGAAAGATCTACTAAGGCAGATGATAGTGATTTTGATATGGGCATCGAGGAAATGGCCTTGTTTGTCAAAAAGTTTATAAAAAAATTTTAATAAATGACAATAAGATCAATTTTCCTCATTAGATAAAGTTAAAAGTTCTGATAAATCTGATAAAAAACAATGCTTTGAATGTCATGACTTTGGACATATTGCTACAGATTGCCCAAACAAAAAGAAAAATAAAAGAAGCAGAGTTTTGATAGTCACATGGAGTGATTTAGAGAATGAAGAGGAGTCGGAAAGTGATGATGAATCTAAGAACTTTACGGCATTCATGGTATCAGCTTCTAAGTTAATCGAGGCTATATCTAAGGTCCCTGAAATGGAAAAATCTGATGAACCAAATGCTATAGTGAGATCTCTCAAAGAAGATGAGGATAAATCAGATGATGAAGATAAAAGCGAACTGCAGCGAGCATATGATCAACTGTACAAGCAATCGTACAAGCTTACCAATGTGAATCAAACTCAGTAACTAGTTGAAAAAGGTTTTGGAAGAAGTTGACTCCTCAAAAAGGATGAATGTTGATGCCTAAGCCGAAATAAGTCAATTGAAGAAACATTGAACAACCCTAATTAACAAAGTGAAGTTTCTTGAAAATGATGCATTTGAGAGAGATGGTTTTAAAAAGGCTTTTGAAGAAATTTTGAAACTCGAAGTTGATCTCACTAAGTCTAATCTGACCTTCAAGAATTACAAGGCAAGTATATCCACGGTAGAGAAAGTGTGCTTGAATCAGAAACATTCTTGGGATGCACGTGATATGAGGTATGAGGCTAAACCATCCAAGTTAAAGTAACACCAATACAGTAAGCCCATCAAATTTGTTCCTGAATAAATGTACAATACTCATCAAAATCAAGGTAATTCTTCTTATTTTGTACCTATTTATCAACACTGTGGTATAAGAGGTCACATTACGCCACAATGTCATAAATTGTATGTATTACCTGTGAATTATATTCAAACTTGTAACTTTCAAAACCTAGGTAAATCATATAATGGTCAGATGTCTAATAGATTCTATGTGTTGGCTGAGCAAAGGAATTTTACTAATCAGAATTTTCAAAGACATGCTAAGCCTTAATACTATGAAAACTATATGGCAAAATCTGCAGTTAAACATACCTTAAGGAAAGGTTAAAAGCCTAATTGACAGTCTCTTCCAAAGCATCCAAGTGCTAATCCTAAGACTGTATAGATAAGGAAAAATGACCTGAGAGGGTTTGTTGTCCACACTACTTGAAGGCTTATAATTCTAATGTGTGGTATCTAGATAGTGGCTGCTCAAGGCATATGTGTAGCAATAAAGCTTATTTTGATAGTTTGACTAAATGTGATGGAGGTTTAGTAACATTTGGAGATGGCAGCACGTCCAGAGTTGTAGGAAAAGGTAATATAAAATCTCAAGGGTTACCAAACCTTAATAATGTACTGCTAGTTGAGGGCTTAAAGGCTAATCTCATAAACATCAGTCAATTATGTGACACACAACATCAAGTACAGTTTTTCAAAACTAAATGTTCTATTTTCGAAAAAAAAGGGTACTTGTATTATAAAAGGTGTGCGTACTCCTGATAATTGCTATGGGATCACCTCAAAGAGTGGTATTACTTGCAATTCTGCTAAATTAGATGAAACTGAGCTATGGCATCAAAAACTTGGTTATGTGAACTTTAATGATCTCTCTAGACTATCTAGTTCATCCGTGAAATTTCAAAACTTGGAAAAACCACAAATTGTGTTTGTGGACCATGCCAATTGGAGAAGCAAATTAAGTCCACACATAAGAAAGTTAAGCAAATTGCAACATCAAGACCTCTGGAACTTGTTCATATGGATCTTATGGGTCCTACTTAATTAGAGAGTATTGGAGCAAAAAAATATATTTTTGTGGTTGTCAATGATTTTTCTAGGTTTACATGGGTTGATTTTATTTGAGAAAAATCGGGCACCTTTCTTGTATTTAGAGCTTTATGTCTAAAAGTGCAGGTAGAGAAAGGCACAAAAATCGAATGCATTTGCAGAATTCGTACAGATCATGGTAAGGAATTTGAAAATTCTGAGTTTGCTAATTTTTGTGATGAGTAGGGCATAAAACATGAGTTCTCTACTCCAAAGACACTACAACAGAATGGCGTGAGGGAGAGAAAGAATAGAGTGATCCAGGAAATGGCCTGAGTAATGCTTCATGGTAAGAAGGTTCCATAGAAGTTCTGGGCTGAGGTGGTAAATACAGCATACTATATTTCAAACCGAGTCTATCAAAGAGTTGGTACAAAACAGACGTCATATGAACTATGGAAAGGTAAGAAGCCTAATGTTAAACACTTCCGAGTATTTGGGAGCAAATACTACATCCTAAGGGGTAGAGAGCATTTGGGTTAAAGCGATGAATGTACATTTCTTAGATATTCCATTAATAGTAGAACTTATCGTGTTTTCAACTTGTGTACTCTTACTATTATGGAATCGATAAATGTGGTTATTAATGATGCTTTAGTTCATACTGACATTGCACTTGATGAGGACTGTGATTCAAATAGCGCACCTTCTAGAGATTTGAAGAAGGAGAACAATAAGAAGAGGGATGCTACTGTGACCCCCATGAACAACTCCAAAGATGAACATGACAGCATCCTAGAACCATCATCCAGAGTAAACTAAATCATCATTTGGATCAAGTTATTGGAAATGTCACTAAACCAATGAAGACAAGGCGTCAGGTAAGAAATGAGGTAAACTACTTATGTTATACATCTTCATTTGAACCCAAAAATGTAAAAGAAGCCTTGACTGATGAGCATTGGGTAACTGTTATACATGAAGAGTTGAGTCAATTTGTGCATAATGATGTTTGGACCCTTGTGCCTAGACCCAATAATGTGAATGTGATAGCTACTAAACGGATATTTAAGAATAAATATGATGAGTATGGCACTATCACTATAAATAAGGCAAGACTTTTAGGATAATGATACACTCATATTGAAGGAATAGACTTTAATGAGACATTTGCCCCTGTTGCAAGGTTGGAGTCTGTTCACATCTTACTTGCCATTACATGTTATCTAGGCTTTACACTTCATCAGATGGATGTGAAAAGTGTTTTTCTAAATGGCATTCTTTAAGAAAAGCTTATGTTGAACAACCCAAAGGGTTTGAGGACCCTAAGCATCCTGACTATGTGAACAAGCTTAACAAAACTTTGTATGGATTGAAACAAGCTCCTCGAGCTTGGTATGAGAGATTGACTACTTTTTTACTCGAGTCTGGGTTCTCTCGAGGGGAGTTGATAAAACTCTATTCATAAAGAAAGAATCAACACACATTCTCATTGCTCAAATCTATGTGGATGACATTGTGTTTGATTCTACCTCTAAAAAGCTTACTCATAGTTTTTCTGAACATATGAAAAGTCAATTTGAATGAGCATGATGGGTGAACTGAATTACTTCCTAGGTTTGCAAGTTAAACAAATGGAACAAGGGACATTTATCTCTCAGTCCAAATATGCTAGAGACCTAGTAAAGAAATTTGGCATGAAAAATACTAAGCATGCTAGGACTCCCATGAGTACTAGTCTTAAACTTAGTAAGGATACTTCAGGCAAAGATGTTGATCAAACCTTGTATAGAAGCATGATTTGGTATTTTACTTTATTTAATTGCTAGTAGACTTGACATTGCATTTAGTGTTGGTGTTTGTGCTTGTTTCCAAGCTTGTCCCAAAGAATCACACTTGTTTGCAGTTAAAAGAATCATTAAATATGTCAATGGTACTATTGGGCATGGTATTTGGTTTGCCTTGAACTCTAATTGGGATATTACAAGGTATACTGATGCAGATTAGGCAGGGTCTGCTGATGATCGTAAGAGCACCTCTGGTGGGTGTTTTTATGTAGGTAATAACCTTGTTATTTGGCATAGTAAAAAGCAGAATGTCATCTCTTTGTCTACTGTTGAGGCAGAGTGCATAGCTGCTGGAAGTTGTTGTGCTCAGCTCTTGTGGATGAAACAAATGTTGTGTGATTATGGCTTAGAACCGAAAGTCATGACCTTGTTTTGAGACAACATGATTGCGATTAGTATGTCTAAGAATCATGTCCAACATTCTCGCACCAAACACATTGATATTCGATATCACTTTATCAGTGAATTAGTTGAAGAGAAGGTCATCTCTCTAGAGCATATTTCCACTAAGAATCAACTTGTTGATCTCTTCACTAAACCCCTTGACACTTTTAGGTTTGAATTTTTGCAAAAATCCCTAAGAGTGTGCTCTCTTGAGTAGTTTGTCTTACTGGGGTTCAGGCTTGTGTTATATTCTTGCTTCATCTTATCTCAAGCCTTTCTTCGTGTGTGTTATTTATTTATTTATTTTTTTCGTTTAGTGTTTTGTATGTGTGTGTGTCTTTGGTGTGACCTATTTTTGGCTCATTTTGTCTTCTATTTAAAGCACTTCCCATGAATTGCTAGAAGCATAAGCATGGTATAAATTGAATCTTGTGTGGATCTTTGAATGTATGTTGGTGATTCAAACATCATTGATGATTTCAGCCATGCTTATAATTCATGTTTATCTGGTGCTAACCTCTTGAGATCTCTTAGAATATGGAGTCCGTCCTTTTATGATCATTTGCGAACTTCATCATGGTTGTCTTCTTCTGGTCAGGAATGTCTTGATTGACCTTGGTCACATGTATACCCTTTCATAAAAAATAAAAAAATAAAAAATTGAGTTGGGTGGACAAGGCTACCTATGAGTGTGTGAGAAGCTACCCTTATTATGTGACAAGAGAAGATGGCTACCTGGTCACTTGTGTAAAAGCCATCATCCTTGAGTTGTCTTGTGTACTTCTATGTTGGAGAGATAGGATTGGAACTTCAAGGATTGATCAGAAGATGTAGTGCTTCAGGAAAAAGAGTATTCTTGTTAATCACTATGATTGGGATGACATGGGGGTTTGACTTCTAGTGCATTATTGTTAAAAAGGAAGCTCCCATTATAAATACTGTCATGATTTTGTTCTAGGGTCTATATTCTCATTGATCTATTTGACGGACCTGCATCTTATTTTTATGATTGAGAGTATGGTTTTTTTATCATATGTGTGTGTTTTGGATTGCCTTCATGCCATCCTTGGTCTATCTTAACATTAATTTGCACATGCTTAAGTCTTCTTTACCTTCATTGTTTGTTTTTTCTGGATATGTTGATTCTTGAGGCCTTGGTTAGGTGGGTTCTCCTTTTGTTTAAAGTTGCATTTTTGTGGTCAGGTGAGGTCGCAAGTTCTCACGGGATCTTGAGCCTATGAAGTCAACTTATCAGGGCTCTTTTTAAACCCCAGTGCCTGTTGCGCTTTTTGTTTTTTTTTTCCTTGTGCGTCACTTTCTTCTCCATTCGCTCCTGCGACGGCTGGCGATCTTGGGTGGCTGTTCCACCTCGATCCAGTAAGCTTCTCCTTTCCATCAGTGGTCGTGTCTTTTGGGTTGAATCTAAGGTATTGCTCCCCTCTCTTTCTTGTTCCTTCTTCCAACGGTGTTTTGGGCATTTTCCTTTCCTAAGGTTTTGGTTTTGGGGGGTTTCCCCTCTTGGTTGTTAATTGGGTCGATTGCTTTGTGATTTCACATCTATGGGGTGCGACTCATCTGTTAGAGGGCATGTATGCCCTAGTTTTGTTCGGTGGGTGATTGTGTCTGATTGATTGGGTACGTCTTGTCTTGAACCAGTCACGGTGACTGGTGCATCATTTGTCTTAGGTTGCTTGGACTAGTCACTGCTGGACTAGTGCATGTGTTTGGGTGTTGTTTTTCTATGTGTTGATTCGTAGGCTTCATGATTCCTACAAATAGGAAAAGGAAAGGGTCACAAACCCCTCCTTCTCACCGTACCTTGGGTTCCCCGAGCAAACGGCCTTCCCCTAGTTCCCTGAGCAAACGACCTATCTCTTGTTTCCCCAGCAAGTGTCTTCGCTCTAGCACCCCTGGTGCCACATCTTCTCATCGAGGGGGAGTGTCTTCATCCCCTGCAATGTCTCGGTTTAGACTAGCTTTTAAGGCTGAGTCTTCGTTTAATCGATCTTTTTCCTCCCTGTCTGTTTTTGTTTCTCAGGGTGTTATCCTCGATCAGTTTTCTAAGACGTATATCCATACCTACTTTTCTAAGTGGGGTTGGACGTGTCTTGCTGTGTGTAACGGGTTGGCCAGTCAAGAGCTCGTTCAAGAATTCTATGTTAACATTCATGCTCCAGACAAGGAGGCTGGGACTTAACAGTCATATGTGCGTGGGGGTATCTAAATTTTTTTATATTTGATATTTACACTTTTCACCACATATCTCATCCCATTATTACTGAATTTCCTTATTCTCCTACTCAAACTAAGCCTACATTGAACTCCTTAGCCCAACTTCTCTTATCTTTTGTAGGCAACTAGCCTCCTGATCCTTCGAGTCTCCTCAAGCAAAAAGAGCTGAAGGATGTTTTTCGAGTGCTCAACCATGTGATGTGTGACATCTTTCTCTGCACTTCACATGTGAGCAAGATTGATAAGTCTCATGCCTGGCTTATGCATGCCATTACGACAGGCCTAGTTGTGGATATAGGTCGATTTATGTTTAATCTAATCCTCGAGGCATCTGCGGATAATTCTTCTCGTAATTTTCCTTTCAGGACTTTGATCAGCGAGTTTCTCTTGCGTCATAATATTATGGCCGAGCCCCACGAGACTCATATCCCGGTTGAAAAACCCATCTTTTTTCACACCCTCAAGATGAGTAATGCCCATCTCAAAGTTGCTCCTTCACCTTCTCGGTTACAGCAGCCAACGATGGAACTTTATGATCACAAGGGTCCTCATGTTGATCCTGCTACTCCATCTTTCTTCACTGCTCATATGTCTGCTCCTCCTCATGCTAGGACTTCTATTCCTGCTTCTGGTTCTTCGTCATTTACTGCTGCTACCATTGCTGCTCTCTCTACCCAACTGACATCAATTCACACTAATCTGGTGGAGCGCATTGGCCTGGTTCATGAGTGCATCGATCTCATCATGGAGCATCAAGAGAGTGACATTGTCTGTGTTCGAGATACATTGTATGCTCTCTCCCGGCAACACACGAGTTTATCAATGATGTGCATGACTTCATTCGGAGCGTTCGTTGTTGGTAGCTTTGTTTTGTGGATGGTTTCTCTTGTGGATATTTCTTGTTTCTTTTTGTTCTCTTGGATGTTTTTAGTCTTGAGTGTGGTTGGTTGCCTCGTGTTGTTTGTTGAGGGCTTAATTTCTTTTGGCTCCTGGATTGTTTTTAGATATATATAATAGATTTTGCTTTGCATCTTTTTTATCCTTGGCATGGTTGGTTCTTTGTGCTTCCTTTGTCTATTTCTTTTAAAAAAGCGAGAGATATATTTTATGCTTCAACTATACCTATATACTGTTTCATGCTATTGTTTCTCTCGTGATATTCTCTCATATCTCGTTTGTACTTGATCGGGTTAGTTGGTAACTTGCAGTATAAGCAGGGATGATTCTACATGCTTGTGAATGGGGTATCATTGTATTTTTTATTTCTTTCCCTGTAATGGTTGTGTCTTGTAGCATAGGATTTTGGTCACAAAATTGCCAAAAGGGGAGATTGTAAGATTATATAATTGGCTAAATTTCGTGACAAGTCTTGTTTGATATAATTTGGGGATTTGAATCACAAGCATTTGGAAGAGATTTCAAGTTTATTCATGCCAGTTCGTGCTAAGAGAGTCTTGTATAATACATATTGACTGTTGAAAGGGACTTCGAGGGATGTCGATGGATTTCGAGGGCAAAAACAGTGTGCTAGCTACATATCAAGACCTCGCGGGATCTTCGAGGAATATCGTGGGATCTCAAGGGCAAAAATAGTAAGCATGTAGATTTGACAAGACCTCGCGGAATCCTCGCGAGATGTCGCTGGATGTCGAGGGCAAAAAAAATGAGTATTTCAAAATCTAGAATTGAGCTCACGGGATTCTCGCGGGATTGAAATGCACCTCACGAGATCTCAAGGGATCGAGTTGCGTAAAATTTGGGTTTTCAAAAATTGCACCACTAGGGTTTTTGCACTTATTTAAAACTCAACATACTTTCCCGAACCTGATCTGAGCTGCTACTATCAAACACACCTTGAGAGAAGTATTTTTTACCTTCTAAGAAGCTCAGAAACACATCTTACTAATAATTTTCTTCAACTTAATTGAAGAAATCAAGAATGTTGAAGGAATTCAAGGCGTGAAATCCGTTCTAAAGAGATCTGAACGATGGTCAAGCACGGAGATGGTGAATCGTGTATACTAGCAAGGTCAAAACAATCATTAAATTAAGGAGTTGATTTGTTTTTATTGTAAAGAGTCTTGTAACCGTTTGAACTGCAAGTAATAGTGCATAATCTTTGTCTAATAAAGAGAACACATGATTTTTCTCATATTTAAATATTTTTAAGACAAAAGACTAATGTATTTCTGATTGAATAATTTGTTCTCTTTTGTGTCTTGATATGTGTAATATTTCTTATTGTCATAATATCTAACCAATCTTATAGGATTTAATTCTTTGAACAAAGTATAGACAAATACTAGATTTTTTTTTTTTTTTTTTTTGGTGGCAAGGAGAGTAGACGCACCACAAATCCCATCACACTTCATTTTCAGTTGTCAGTGGTAGCTCTCATCGTACATCATTTTAAAACAGTAGACACCACAAATTTTCTCGTCCTTCATTTCCAGTTGTCCATGTTCATTGGCTTCCACTTGCAGGAAACTTTAACACGACTGACATGAGTACGTTCACACCACACGGTATAACAAAAAAATATATCTATTATTAGAGTTGTTAACGAGTTGAGTAATGAATTAATTCACTACAAGAAAATTGGGAAACAGCACTGTTCCAAAATTCCCACTAAAGCTTACAAAAACGCGGGTAAATGTTAAGCCAACGTTTATCTTAGACGATGACTATGTGAGAGTCATCTTAGGTTTGCAGTGATTGCAAAACGCCGTCACATGTCTATAGGCGACGCTTACTCAAATGCTGCCGAAAGGTTGCCGGAATGCCTCAGCCGAGGACAACACATTCTGTGGCGTTTCTGAAAGGTTGCAATATCTGTGGCCTTTTGGGCCTTTAGTGGCGTTTTTGTTGAAACGCCAATTTCATATTATTCCCCCTTTTTTTGAAACGCCATTTCAATATTGTTCCCCCTTTTTTGGTTTTTGCAGCATTTTTTTGGCATTGTTGTGTGAATAATTTCTTTCCATAAAATGAACAAAAATTAGAATTAGTTCTTTTCATATATTCATTGTGAAACATTGTCAGTTGAAAATTCATATTTTAAGCACCAGTATAACACATGGGAAGTAAATTCCCACAAATTTAATATAAACATAAATTCCAAATTATTGGTCAGGCCTACAAAAAAACTGAGAACTAACACCAAATTATAACTATACAAGCCATTTCTCTTGGGATCATTCGGGAAGATCTATTTTCTAGATCTCATATGGTTGTTGGAGCATCGTTTCTTTATGTTGTTTCATGAATTTCTTCATGACAATGGCATCATAGCTTTGACACCACATCAACCAAGAGAACTGCTTCAGCCACAGCTTAACCAGCAACATTATGGGTACAAAAGCAAGTGGACATGTTCAAGTACATCAAGAACAAACATATAAGATATGGGGAATCTGCAAACCGTTTGGATATATAATATATAGGCACAACATTGTTCAAGTTTAGTTTGAATATCCTAATGAATTTTAAAAAATTTCAAGCTTAGCTTGTTTAATTTTTAAACTAATCTCAAACGAGTTTTAATTAAACTGGTCATGAACTGAGCTGCAGTAGCTTGAATTTTTTAGTGCACTTATCGCGCCATGTTTAAAAAATTCACATACATTAAAATATATTCAAGTTTGACTTGTTACATAACAACCTGATTTCAAATAAGATTTTAACGAATCGAATGTGAGCCGAGTTCGAGTAGTTTGGTTCGTTTTATAACCCTATCTATTAGACTTTGGGCACACACTATACCAAGTAATAAAAAAGAAAAAAAAAAGGAAAAAAAAAACAGATAAAAAAGAAGAAGAAAAACCTCATTTTATTACTTTTGTTCTTCTTTGTAATTATTATTATCATCTCTTTTAGAGCTCAAGAGTTGGCGGAGTAGCTAAGCCCTTCATAGCCTGCCGATAGGCTGGGTATTCAAACCTTCACTTGCCTTTTCCCATAAAATATTACTGATATTCTTGTAGTACCAAAACGAATTGCTCTTTAAATATTTAATAGAGAAGAACAAATTATCTATATAGAATTGTTATTGTCATTATCCCAACCTATGTAATGTTATCCACCTACTCTCTCTCTCTCTCTCTCTCTCTCTCTCTCTCTCTCTCTCGCACACACACATTAATAACCTCCCCAGAGATTTCTTTTCTTTTCTTTTTTTGTTTATCTATAAAAAAACGCAAATCAGTCTCTCTGTTTTTTGTCCTTTTATGTTTGTGCTGACCAAAAAACAAAAAAACAAAAAGATTCTTTTAATTTTATTCAGTTAAATAAAACGTCTGTGCAATGAAAACATTTATAAGTTGTTTTCCTTATTCACCAAACTCATTTCTCACAACCGGAAAAATTGCTTTTCTTTAAAGTACTTCAGCTTTTAACTTCTAGTTTAAAAAACTTAGGCAAATAGGCATTTAGAATGTTTATATAACTGATGATCTTTCCGATTCTTTTCATGTTGGTAAGACTTACGTTGCGCAGCATATTTTGTAAACAAGAACACTTTGATTATGAAGATTTATTCCTCCAAAGAAGAAGACACGTACTACAGGCAGCATAAAACTTAGGCCCATTTGATAAGGTTTTTTTATCAAGTTTTTTTGAGTTAGTTTTTTGACTTTCAAGCAAAAAAAAAAAAAAATTATTTTTTTTTCCTTATCTTAGCTTTAAAAAAAAACCTTGACTATTTTGCTTATAAGCAAGAAAAAAACTCAAATAAGTTTTATCAAATGGATCCTCTTGAGAGTTTTGCTTAAAGCGAGGGCTAGGAAAGCCAAGATAGAGCCTCACTAGATCATGGCTTGAGCGAGGCTAATCCATAGTTAATTATCAAAATGGAAAGCGAAAATGGAAACGTCATAAGAAACGGAAGTTGGAAACAAAGTTAAAAAATATATAGAGAAACAGGAAGCGAAAAATGATTAAGAAGCTTAATAGTAATTTTATTAAGAAACTTTCACAGAACTTAAAAGGAGACTTTTAAGAAACTTTATAATAATCTATATGAATAATTTTATAAATACTTAGTTAGAACTTTAAAAAATTAAAAAAATATATACAAATTAATATTTCAAGTTTCAGAAGCATTTTTCTTTAATTTTTTAAGAGTTTTTCTTAAGTATCTCAAACGTATTTGAATTATTTTTCAAGAATTTTTGAAATATTTTCCTGCATTTTTAAAACATTGTTTTGAATTTTTCAAACAAATCTCATATCCATACAAAAAGCCATTTTTTTTCTTTTCAAAAGAGTTTTCCGACAATCATTAGCTGATCATTAGGTGAAAACGGACTTGATTTGCATTTAACATTACCCTATATAAATATTATATATATATATATACACATTAAAGCATGGGTGTCCAACCGTACGGACCATTTTTTTTTTTGATACGGCAGGTTAAGGAAAAAAAGTAGATGAATGGATTAGTTATTATGTAGGTTTTACAAAACTCATGTTTAATAAAAAAAAATTATATGGGATTAGTTATCCCTCTGAATTATTAATTCTCTACAATAGGAGATGAGTAATATCATGGGAGAGGTAGTATTACTTATCTCCTCCTTTGAGATGAACTCTAAAATAATATTTTTACCTTTCTTTTATTATTATAATAAGTTAATGTAACATTAAATAGCTATATTATAATTTAAAATTAATTTTTTTATTAATTTTTTATTTTTAATGTAATATTTCGATGAAATAATATTTTTTATCTTATTATAATCTCATCCTAACCAAATGTAATATGAATAATTTTTCATCAAATCAGGTATTACTTATCACTATTTATCACCTTTTTAATAGCACGTATTACATATTTTCAATTTTCTTGTCCTCCAACCAACCAACATGTCCTTAAAGCTTGACATGCATGACATGGAAGCCCCGCCTCAGAACCCTTTTTTTTTTTAATGACCTTTTGACCATGTTTTGATTACCTTTTGACTGAGAGAACTTAGGATATATACAGTGCCAATTGTGTCTTGGTTTAAAGTATATAATAGATGATTAATACTTCTGTTTGTGCATAAGCATGGGTACATATGCGCTTCATGTTCTCAAAAACTTACTTTAGAATGTTTATATAACTGATGATCTTTCCGATTCCTTTTATGTTGGTAAGACTTAAAGTTGCGTTACCATATTTTATAAACAAAAACACTTTGATTATGAAGATTTATTCCTCATAAGAAGAAGACACGGACTACAGGCTGCAAAAAAACCCAGTTGTGGAGAGTTTGGCACGAGCGAGGCTCAAGCAAAGCTGAGTTAGAGAGCCTCGCTAGATCACAATTTGAGCGAGGGTGATCCATAGTTATCATAATAGAAAGCAAAAATAAAAAAATGTTAGATAAAATGGAAGCATGAAACACAGCCACAAAATATGAAGAAAAATAAAAAGTGTAACCAAAAAATATTGTGGAGAGTTTGGTACTTGACTGGTTCGTGTCTTCCTTGGTAAAGCATAAGTTGCTAAGCTACCAAGCCATTTAGCCGAAAGCCTTTAGCCAGTTGCTAACAGCATCTGTTGATGTCATTGCTTGCATCATGGCAATGGATGGTTTGTCCCATTATCTACATCCATGTGAGGCCCGACGGAGTGCATATGGTGTATGAATATATCAACGATTTAAGTTTGTAAAGTAGTGAAGAGACTTTTAAATAAACATATTGGTGATGTTGGTTTTTTGACCAGATCAGGGGGCGTAATATCTGTCGACTGGCACTTACCAGATGATGCCTTTCCCATGCCACCTGGTCGTCGCCCAACCAGGTCTCCCAACTGTTCATCCTCGACCTCCCGAGCCAAATGGATCCCCGTAACAGCCCACCGATTGGGTCGGCGCCTGACCGTGTCAATAGGGTCTACTTCTGACACTGGCCACCCTGGCATACATTAAAGGCGTGGGTGTGGCGTGTACCAGTATCAATCGCCATGCCTCCACCCGGAGTGTCGGAATGACCCTCTCAAGTGTTCTGACACCACTCTAATCCTCCAACTAGAGGCCGTCCTGAACAGATCGTGGTTCGCATCCTTGACCAGTCGCGAGTTCGGATGCTTGCTCAACCTCGTGATGTCCGAGGGCTTTATTGCGTCTGCCGCCCTCTCCCAGGCCATATCCGAGTTGGCCAGAACATTGGTCGGGGCAGAAGTGGCCGGACCAGCACGGGCTTGGGAGTCAACTAGCACGACTACATTGCGCCTCGACTGGGTTCCTTCCGAATACCCCAAAGGAGGCCTAACGACCACGGAGACTTGGCCTTTCCCCTTCTTGGGGGATGCCTTCTTGGGAGGGCGGGGGAGTGCCTTCTTTACTTCCACAGTCTCGGCAATCTTCTAGCGCTTGGATGCTGAAGTGTTCGCCGCCGCTGCCCTCTTCCTTGCCAAATAGTTGATATCGAAGCTCATCGCGCCCTGGCTCGGAGGTTGGCTGAGGTGCTGGAAGATCGGACTAGGCTGCTGCGAGATCGGCCTGAGCAACTATAGGAGACTGGCGATTTGCAAAGAGCAGTCAAAAAAGTCAGAGAAGGGTCAGTATAACAAAAGCAAAAATGTACTCACTCCTCTCATGTTCTGCAGCCAAGGCCTCTCTGCTTGGTTCGGGCCCCAAGAGATATTGGGCGAGCGCCTCGACAGTCACCAGGTCTTTGGCGGTCCAAAACTTGTACGCTTTGACCTTCTCTATAGCCGCCTTGTGCTTTGCAGACAGAAGGGGCTTGATCCGACCTGACACTCGTAAGACACCTAAGTCAGAACGGACGACACATGAAACAAACGAAAAATAGAAGACTTAGGGAAAAGAACATACCCTTCTTACTCGAGTAACCCCACTGCCTGGGGATCCGAGTAGAGAAGTCTATCTCCCAGGGGCAAAACTCCCAGCCCTCTCCCCTAATGAAGAAGAACCGGTCCTTCCAATTCTTGTGTGAAGACGGAAGTACGCCGACCAGATCAAGCCCCGTTGACCGACCTGACATGTACCAGTAGCCCTTCCCAAGCTCGGTCGGCCCATAGCAATATGAAAATTCCTCTGGCGTCACGTCCCTCCCATGGACAATCTACCAGAGGATCATACAGCCCGCCATGATCTGCCAGGCATTCGGCGAGAGCTGTCTAGGAGAGAGGCGTAACCTCTGTAGAATTTTCCTAACTGGCCGAGGAAATGGCACGCGAATGCCACCAGCTAGTGCGCCCTTAAAGATCGCTATCTCCCCCTCCTTGGCTGAGCACACCCAATTCTTAGGGTTGGAAACCCTACCCCTTACCCCTTTCGAGATCTGGTATACCCGCCGAAGGGTAGAGACTTTCTCCCTATCGAGAGAGGAGGAAATCCCCACCGCTTTGTACTCGGGGTCATCCTCCTCCTCCTCCTCCTCCTCTCCCGACTTGACCTCTTAAGCTCAGGCAGCAACCTCAACGGGCTGATCCTGTCCTTCCCCGACACCAAAATGGGTGGCCCTAGCCTCCCCCAATTCTGGAACTTCCTGGGACCCCCCGGAGTTCCCCACAGAGGCCTTCTCCTGGGTCCGACGCCTCACGACTCGATACCCGTTAGTACCGATCTCTTTCAAGTCCGAGCTAACGCCCTCTGAGTTCGACATTGTGCCCAAGGGCCTACAACTCTTAATCTTATCAAACACCGGCTTGAACAACTCACACAAGTCCCCAATGACGGATTCTAAGAACTCCAGCCTATCAACAAATCCTGAAAGGTCAGAATCTGACCCCTTCCCTCAAACACCGACACACAACGAGTAATCAACCAGTACATACAACCAAGGGGCAAGGCTTACCACGATTCGAAGTGCCGGTGATGAGTTCCAAAGCAAGCTGGCGGTGCAACGCGAGGAATGGTGCCCTTTCAATTGGCCGAAGACGATGGAGATGACGTTGGGGACGACAAAAAAGGTTTTTTTCTCTCTCTTTGCGTATTTAGTGAAAAGCACTAAAGGAAAATGGGGGCAACCGCCTCACAAAACTCCCCCCATACCTTTGAAATAAACGGCCCAGATGGCCTGCGGTGACGGGACGTCAACGGCTGAGATACGACGCGTCTTTTCGACTACTGACAACCAATCCCTAGCCGCCACATGGGGGCAAGTGAAGTGACGCGACAGCACCCGTCATCATTGCACCGCCCCAGCTATAAATGAGCTCCGTGTTTCATGGTCGGGCTGTCCCGTGAAATTCCTCTAACCCCAAGCAGATGGCCAGATGAACTGGGGGCATCTGGTGATGATGGTTTCCCGACCAAACCAAGGGGCATATTATCTATCAACCGGCACTTACCAAATGATGCCTTTTCCATGCCACTTGGTCATCGCCCGACAAAGTCTCCCAACTGTTCATCCTCGACCTCCCGAGCCGAATGGATCCCCATAACAGCCCACCAATCTGGTCGGCGCCTGACCGTGTCAATAGGGCCCACTTCTGACACCGGCCACCTTGGCATACATTAGGGGCGTGAGTGTGGCGTGTACCAGCATCAATCGCCATGCCTCCACCCCGAAGTGTCAAAATGACCCTCTCAAGTGTTCTGATACCATTTTGATCCTCCAACTAGAGGCTACCACGTGGAGAGACCACCTACTATTCCCATGCAAACATACAAAGGGAAGATGGAACCCCTTGGAGAGATACGCAAACACACACAACCCAAAAGAAAACCCCAAGACATTGTTTTTCTCTCTATCAACCTGATCTCTTTGAATCTAACTTAAACACCGGAGGGCTCTTGGCTTCCACAACACTGGTGGATTTAGTGCAGGAGATCACTGGCAGACTAAAGAGGAATTCATTCCGGACCTGGGGGCAAGCCAACACGAGTTCGCTGCATCATCATATACTATCATAGTTTGTCATGCAATATTTTTTCTTTAAAAGTCTCTCTATTATTCTACTAATTCAAGTTGTTAATATATTCACACACTACGTATTATAATTTAATAAAAATTATCATCGAATACGTAGTATATTACCTTATCACTAAATTTTTTTTTACATTATAGTTTAAATATTTAGATTCTTCAGTAGCATTGAAAGAACAATAAAGAGTGCTTTTAGAGAAAAGTAATCATAGATCATTAAAAAAAGTAGCCTCATTGCTTTAAAAACCGGTGATTCTTTGTATTTTATTTTCTATGTGAATCATTGGTTTTAACTAAAAACCATTGGTAATTCCAAAAGCATATATACATGGAGAGTCTATCACATAGTAGACATGATTATATCACTTATAGAAAATAGTTATTATAGTGAGAGAGTGAAAGTACATAACTATTATCTACATATTTTTCAATAAGAGATAAAGAGGGGGAGAGAGACTGACATTTTGTTGTCGTTCATCAGAGAAAGAGGGAGGCTCTCTAGTATGTCTCTATGGCGGAAGTATGTTGGTATTTGTTCATAAAGAGAGAAATTATTCAGTAGGTCTAGAACACTACGATAGTATGATGATGTGGTATGTCTAACCTATTAAAAATAAATATATGTTTCTATTTTAGGTTGATTGGTCTAATTATTAAAATATTTAAATAATAACTTTGCTAATATATTTATATTTATTTTCTATATAGTTGAGTTGACAAAAATTACACAATGTGTTTATTTTTAGTAGATTGGACATACCACATTATTACGCCAACTTGGTGTATCGGACTTACTGAAAAATTTCTCAAAAGAGAGATGCTACGATTTCTTCGTCATTTTTTTTTTTTTGCCACTTCTATTTAGGAATGAGAGTGAGGGTTGGCCATCAAGGTTGCTCCATTTTCACTTGTTTCTTTATTTTTTTCCTTGTCCAATTTTGTTTCCTTTAGTTTTTTTTTTTTTTTTTTTGTATCTTTTTTGAATCTTGCCCGAATTTGTTTTCTTTAGTTATTTTCTTTGTATTTTTAAAAAAATTTATTTCTATATATATAGCAAATTATAATTATATAAAATTTAATTTGTAAACCAATCAAAGAGTAACATCTATTATTGTAATATTTAAAAATTTGTTAAACTTGTATTAAAATTTTGAAAAAAAATACCTCTTAATCTATTAGTATAATATACAGTATGAATTCTTGACGAAGCAAGTAAACACCACAAATCTCATCCTACTTCCTTTTTAGCTGCGCGTGTTAGTGGGGGTAATTGTCCGAAATCTTGATGCTTTTTTAATGTACTCCTACCTTATTAGGGGTGGTTATGGACCGGGTAAATGTAAAAATTTAACTAAACTTGTTTGGTATAAATAGAGTATGGAGGATTTAAAATGGAGATGAAGACGGAAATAAAAATGTTAAACTAAACCTGCGAGAGTATGGAAGCGGTGATGGACTTAGGTTCTCTTCCTTCCTACCATACTCGTTAATTATTAGTGTAATTAGTAATTACTTATAGCTTAATTATAAATATTAAGACTAAAAAAAAAAGATTTAACTATAAATTTTAAAACAAAAAATAAGAGCTCAATTGTAAATAATAAAATTTTAAAATCTAACATTTGCTAACCGTATTTACTTTTACTCTTTTATTTATTTTTGAATTTTTTTATTTGTTTAGTGATATCGGGCTTGGCGGTGGTAGGAGTGGGGATAGGGGTGGATGGAGAATTGAATCTGCGGGGCAGGGATAAATCTTTAACAAAATTTCTATATAAGTATGAAAGCAAGAATGTAGGTGAATTTTTTAGATGAATATTGAAATGGAGATATTAATTTTCTTTTCGTCTCGATTCACTGTTATTTTTATTTTATCTTTTGAAAAAAATAATCATTAAATTGAAAGAGAAAAAAAAAAGCTACTCATTATAGTGGGAATCTTCAAAAAAGAAACAAAAAAAAAAAAAAGTGTTACTGTGATAAATTATCACAATATAGTCAAATTTTACGGTAACGAAAAAATGTGAAATAAACTTTCAGATCTTTAGGGTAAGAAGACGGTGCTGCATAGCTTTACTTTTTACTTGGAGTGCAGATCCTACTAGAGAGACCAAAAAGACCCACATTAAATACTGGGTCTGATTCCAGCATTGAATAGTGTGACGGATAATAATATTTCATGGTATGACATTTTTAGGTACTGTAGTTGTTCGTGTTAATCTGGTACCTCCACCTACAAGAAACGTAACAAATGATTGACATGACTGTGTTCACACGTAGTAGTTATTACGAAAAAAAGAAAAGAAGTCATGAATGTGTCTCACATATATCCCTTGGGCTTTGGCGTGCGCCTGCAATTATTAAAAGAAAAGAAAAAAAAAAAAATTGACCAGAGCATGTTGAAGTGACTAGCATCCGGTAGTAGCACATTTCCCCTTTCTAATTAATTGCTCTGCAGAGCTAAATGATAGGCCCAATGATTAGGACCCTTGGTTTTCTTATTTAATACAACGTCAAACATTGTACGATTACAAGTCAAACTCTCTGAACAATTCTGCAGAGTTAAAACTTTTCTTTTAAATAATTTTCATTTACTTTTGTTTCATGCTCATCCAATCAATTGGGGATATCTATACAAGTAATAACACAAAGGCATATATAATTACGAAAAGAAAGCAATACGAAAATATTTTTTTTTTGGAAGACGAAAGCAAACAAAGAAGGAGAGAGGAAAAACATGAAGAGAAGCAATGCAAACGTGTGAATCGTTGCTATCTTCAAGTTATCACTACCAATTCCATTGAAGGGTTTATTAAGGTGGTTTTTTTGGTACGTTTTCGTTGATTTATTAATATATTTTTAGCAATATTCTCAATTTTGTAGGGTTGAAGGTCTGTTTGTTTGAGAGAATATAGTAGATACATGATTATATATATTTGATTTGGTTATCTGCATTATTTTGCTTAGGTTAAAATTATTTGTTGTTTTTACAATTTGTAGTGAGTGTACAAATTCTTTTGCATTTTTTTACACAGTATGACGAATGCAGGCACATTAGCGATAGTGTACGATCAACTATTGAAGGATTAGAGTGATTAATAATCTTTGTGTTTATTTTTGTTAGCTGTTTTATAATCTCCTTGTTTGTTGTTAGTAATTTCTTTCCAATCAAAATAATGTATACGAGAGATGTTATGTAACTATTCAATTACGTACCCAAATAATGTACCAATAATCTCTCTATTTTTTTTTTGTATCAACCTTTTAATTTGTCCCCGACAAGTGAAATCCTAGCTCCACCATTGTTCTCATAAATAACGTTCCCACATCCTCTCTCTTCAAACAGTATCCTAGTATTTATTTTTCTATTTTTTGTTTAAAACTGCAAATCTCTCTTTTTTGTCCATTTATCTCTGTGTTGAAAAAATATATTTTAATTTCAAAATTGTATTCAATAAAATAAAGTGAATACTAGTCTACAAAAAAAATAAATAAATAAGTTTTTTCATTTTATAAGTTGATCTCCTTCTTTAACACACTCATTTCTCACCCAAAAAAAAAAAAAAAATCTAATTTCTTTATGCCATGTTTGAATCTCGGATTTATCGAGGAAAAAAAAAAGGACAAAGAAGAAGATAGGGAAATAAGGAATTTCGAATTCTTCCCTATTCTCTTTTTATGTTCTTTTAGTCTCAACTTCTCCTAAAATCAAACATAAGATGTAATTTTATTCTTTTTTTTTTCTCAATAAATTCGGAATCCAAACACAACATTAAAGTTAATCATCTTCCAACTTCTAGTTTTGCAAACTCAGTTTATGTGGGATCACCTCGTACCTCTAAGTCAAATGAAAATTTTGATCCATCAACAAGGCAGACCATTTACTACTTGCGCGCAAGTGAGTCATGACTCATGACAAAAGTAATTTGTACTATGGATTCTAATTTTTTTTATTTTATCTGACAATGTTTTGATCACCATTTTGCCTGAGAGAACCTAGGGTTTCTCAGGTTTTAAAATATATAATTTTATGCGTGCATACTCTATCCATGTTCTCAAAAAACTTACGTTAGAAAGCTGATATAACTGATGATCTTTTTGATTATGTACACAAAAACGCTTTGATCGTAATATATTTTATACATCTCATGGTTACGAAGAATATGCTCATAAGAAGAAGAAGAAGAAAACACGGGATACAGTCGTTTTTATCTTTTCACAAAAAGTTTTTCCCGGTAATAGGCCAGCCTACGTAGTAAATCAGGCCTAGTTTCAAGATCAAAGGTTTTTTTAGGGAGTATTTGGATACAATTTTTTTAACAGTTTATGATTGTTTTAAATTATATTTAGTTTTCCGCTTAAAAAAATTACTTTTAAAACTAGTTTATGTTTTGAAAAACTATTTAAAAAAAAAACTTTTAAAATTAACTTAAATTTTGACTTATGATTTTTTTAAGAAGCAATTCAAACACCTCCTAAAAAAGAGATAACATATGCTTAGCTACTTTTAGAATTAGCTTAAACTTTGAAAAATTATTTAAAAAAATAACTTTTAAAACTAACTTAAGACTTTTTTTAAGATACAATCCAAACATCCTCTAAAAAAGGAATAGCATGTGCTCTTTGTGTCATCATGAGGTACCAAATATTAGAAGCACAAATCACAACAGAACTGTTGTAACTAAGCAGTTTTTTAAAAAATAAAAAATAAATAAAACAAAAATACAGTACACTTGAACAACAGCAAAGAAGAGCCACAAGAATCACAAGAAGAAGAACTCCCTCAAATAAATTTAGAGAACAACTGGGTCTTTAACACAAAGATCTTGCCTGAACTTGGATGTGAATTTGGTGCACAGTATATATCTTAGATACATAACATGCTCCCCTAAACCCTAAATAAAGTTGCAGAAGGCATGAGTAAAAGACTCGTATTTTATTTGTATATATAGATTCAACAACATTTCAGGATTCGGACGGTCGAAACATGATAGAAATCAGGACCCAAGAAAACCCACAAAGTGCAGCAAAATATTCATCTTACCATTGGGATGACATGAGATCTTGTTTTATTTCTCCTCCATCAAGGGGTATCACTTGAGAAATGTTGGTCCCATTGACAGGTTCTAAACAAGCATCCCACAACAGACAAAGTGGTCACCTTTCAGTGTGTGTAAATAAAAAATGAAACTTGAAGTCTAGTGGATTTGATTTGGGTAGGAGAGTTGTTGCCAATTAACATATCAGTATACATATACTATATATGGCGAAGGCCGAGAAGCAGAGCATGCAAAACAATCCAAGCTATTGCCTGGGGTACTACGTCAATGTGGTATTTCAAAAGGTTTTCAGACAACAGTAAGCTACTTCAAATGTTTTAGAGAACACTGAATAAAAGCTTTTGACATTTTCAGAACGAAGTTCTAACAACTTATCTTCTACAATTTCAGACTTCATTACAATCTTCACAAGTACAAAATCCAGTGCAGATATGACCTTGTTTTTTAACACCTATAGATCAAATGGGCTAAGAATCTTAGGAAAACTATGGAGACTTGCCACACCAAATATAGGACTAGAAGACTACTATGGTAATAGCTAGTTAAGCAGAAGACTTGGAACGTCAGGATTGCACATCAATCTACAATTTGAACATGTATTTAGACTATATATTTAGGATTATTCTAAGCATGCAGGACAAGAATACAGAATGACAAATATTCTGGAATTTCTCTCCCTATCTTTTTTTTCCCTCGATGAGGAAGAACATTTTAACTCCTAGATTTAACCTCCACTAAGCATACCATTAGTGATGATAACACCCAGGAGAGGACAAAGAAAGGAGGAAGGAAAGATTATCAATAAGAGACTACCAAAAGAAAAGGTAATCAACTGGGTGGCAATAAGCCACGCCTCCAAATAATTGTTTCATACCAGAGGCGACATAAGCATCGGATGGATCAAGAATGGGAGAAGAAGAGCCTCTATTCTTCAGTGCTACTATTTTCAAGATAAAACTGCAAGATGCAGGGAAATGTAGCTCTGTCATCAATCCCTTGGGACATGGCCGCCGACTTTCACCAGAGCCCAGTAAGCGATCTCATGGACATCATCAATAGCAGCAGTAACTAAACACTGCTGGTGCCCCAAATTTGGCTGGAAATATCCTTTAATTATATATAGTTCTATTTTTTTTTGGTTTTTATACAAGGTGTCCAGGTCGAATACTAGTCCTTCGAGCAAGGCCACCATCTACACAAACCATGTAAGTTTCATACATTGTATAAGTGATAACTGGCCACAAGGGGTATGAGAGATCAAACTTGAGATCCCGTCCTTAACATGATGTCAGCCAACCGTTGGGCCATCGTAGTTCAACATTCAGTCATTTGGATCTTCAAATTCCATTACTCCACAATATAGAAGTTAACAGCCTGTTTAGAACTTGCAATAGGGAAGGGAAAGGAAGGGAGAGAAAAATGGTAGGAAAAGTGTTTTTTCTTCCCTTGTTTAGTTATATAAAGAAAACGAAAAAAGAAGTGGAAGGAAAACCCTTTTCCTTGGTTGAAATTCAGAGAGAGAGAGAGAGAGAGAGAGATCGTTTTCCCTCCTCTTCGTTTGCTTTTCCCTCTCTTTGCTTTTCCTTTCTCCTCTAGGTAGAATCAAACAAAGGAAGGAAAATAATTATTTTCTCTTCCTTTTCCTTCCATTCCACAAGTTCCAAACAAGCTTAAAGGAGATCGTTTTCCCTCCTTTTTCTTTGCTTTTTCCTCTCTTTCCTTTCCCTTTCTCTCCTCTAGGTAGAATCAAACAAAGGAAGGAAAATAATTATTTTCTCTTCCTTTCCCTTCCATTCCACAAGCTCCAAACAAGCTTAGAGGAGAGAGAGAGAGAGAGAGAGAGTGGAGCTCAGAATTGAACAGGCACAGGAAGTTTTTGTCTCAATTCCACTATTTCACCAATAAATAACATATTTCAATGCAAACGAGAGGCAATATGATATCTAGTAAAGTCAGCATGTCCAAGGTATAGAGATTGAAGTAACAAAATCATCTTAATAAGCAAGATAACTCCATGAGATCTGCACACTCTACCACCATTACAGTTATAGATTAACTTAAATTTTTACTTTTTCTTTTTTTTGGAAATTTGTTAAAGCCATTTTCATTATTAACCAATTATCCTATTTAACAAGAGTGCTACATGCCTCCGCATTAAAATTTTCAATAGTTCACAGCACAATTCAGGCAATACCAGTAAGGACTAAATATTCTTCAAAGCTCATGCATAAGTCCACCTTTTAGCGAGTGGCAAGCAGTAATTCCAGGTAAGCATCATAAGCAATAAGCATATCAAAATGATATAATATGACTGGTCATCGTAGGCTAGTCCAGTTTATTGCTCTTTCCTTATACCTATTTTGCTTTACAGCCTATTTGAAACTTGGGAAAGAAAAGAGAAGGGAAAGGATGGGAAAGCGAAAATGAAGAAAAAGTATTTTTCCTTCCTCGTTTAGTTTTGTAAAGAAAATGAATGGAAAGTGAAAAAAACCAAGAGAGAGAAAGAGAGTGTGATTTTTTGCTTTCCCTCCATTTCTCGTCATTTTCCCTCCCCTATTTCTCCTAGGTAGAATCAAACAAGAGTTCCCTCATTTTCCCTTTCCTTCCCTCCCCCAAGTTCCACACAGGCCGTTAGGGGTTTGGTTCATAGAAACAACCTTTGTAACTTTATGGAATCATGGTGCACTCCCAAATTGGCCAGTTTCTATTTGGAAGGCTGCAATTTCTTAACGGCCGCAGTTTCTTCTCCTGCTTCTCTCTCTCTCTCAATAACAAGTAGACAAAAAATTGATACAAGAATGAAATGGGATTAGAGAAGAAAACAGTAGGGCTGCCCAGCCAAACATTAGTTACACAAAGTTTTTATAACACAAATACAGAATCTCGTAAAGAGATTAGGGACCAGTATCAAAGGCTAAAGAGCAGCACATTTGAATAGCAAGCCAATGAACAGAAAAATATTAAGAAGGCAATTTCATTAATAGAAACTGGGACAACATAACAAGATTAACATTTGAGGGAAGATTCAATAAACAGTTGATGGTGTCAAAAACTAACCTTTCAGGCCTTATCCCCACTTGGACTTCTTACAAGACGTAAAATATCGAAAGCATACAAACTAAGCCCACATTGAACAGACTGCAAGATTGAGCAACTGGCGGTAGACAACAGCAATATTCTCAAGCTGGAACCGAATCTATCAACTTCCAAGAGAGAAGAAACCGTCGTAGTAGACATGTGGTTTGGTGTTCCCATGCAAATCAATTTTTCTGATGCTTTTAGTGTCACTGCAATACAAGAGCAAACCTTCTTCCTTTGACATGATTAATATTTCTCCATTATCCCCTGAATGAATATGACCCAACATCTCAGCAGAAGGACCCAAGGAGATGTTAAAGCTGAACCCCTTGACCCATACTGGGTTGCTCCTATCCTTTACCATCCAAATATCCATGGTTGCAATCCATGAATTGTAGTCCACTGAACACATGGAACCCTTCATGGCAAGCTGTCATTGAATTTTAACAAGGAAGAATAAATTTTAAACTTCTACCAGCCAGAATTGTGTGGCCTTTCGGATATGTGAGAATTGAAATTGACAGAATTTGTTGAAGGTTTCAGTGCTTTGACAATAATATATTAAGAGTTTAATTTTGATACATTATCAGCATAGAAATTTTTTACACAAGCATGCATTAAAATACTACACGTGTCCATGAGTATTGCATGTTTATGTTGTACTTAAATTCTGAAGGGCATGTATCGCCTTTTTTATGCATGCTTATGTAAACAAATCTTTACACTGACAGTGCATCAAAATTAAACTCATATTAATGCATAATGCCAACAACGATCCATTGATCAATGCTTCAACCATTAAATTTTTCCTTCATTTGATTATGTTACCTAATCGATCAAAACAAATCTTTTTTGGTTAAAGAAAGAGCTTCCAGACTTAACTAAATCAAGTACTCATTTTTTTCCCCTTTGCTAAATATTGAAAACAAAATTAAAGTTAAATGTGGCAGGAGCCTAATAATAATTGCAACAATTATATTAATTTGTGAAGAGAATTATTGTGAGCTATTATTAAAAACTACATTTGAAGAGTTATATCTAGACCTATCAAAATTGAAATAGTTAAAACAATAGATTCAAATGATCATGAATGTGAAGTTACACTATTTATCATATCATATTGTCCATGTTTCGCTAAAGATGTACCATTTCACATTACAAAGATTTGCATCATAACACAATAGCTATCATACTTAACAAAGCAAAAACAATAAGCCAAGCTATGAGCAATTTATTCAAAGTGCAAAAAGGATGAACAATAGGCGTCATACTCACCAATAGGCATCATACTCATTTACTATTCTTCTTAGTTTTTTTGAATCATTACCTTTATTCAATCAACTAAGTTTTTTCCTTTTATTAAAATTTTTAAAGGTTATATTTAAAAATCACCAAACAAAGCAACAACAAAGCTTTAGATTCTAGAATGGCAATGACAAAATTAGACAATCACAAGTACTACTTACTTGCCATCACTGTTTTCAAAATTTAACATAAATAAATATAAGAAAATTGAATTAAACCACCTTCGTATTTACCTGTAGTCAAATGAAAAAAATATCCATTTACCTAAAAATTATATATAATAAATGTGACAGAATAATAAAAGGGAAAAAACGTGAAAATGACTAAACCACCAAACCAATTTCACAAAGTATTCCGTCACCAAAAGTAACAAAATAAACACAATATCCACATCTTCAAAGGAATCGAAGCACAGATAGAAGAGCAGAACACTTAATTAACACAGAGATATAAAATGAAAAATAAAATAACTTTATATTTCTTACCTGGGGTTGTTGAAGCAATCAGGAAGAACACCGCTCAAAGAACTTGATTATTCACAAATAAAAGTGTTTTATTGTCAAAGAGACCGAGTGACAAAAAAAACAAACAAAACGAACTACAAAGGGGAAAAGTCAAACCAAACAACAAAAACCAAAGTTGGCTAGAGTTCTTGACCTCCATTAGAGAGGTTAAGAGTTCGAACCCCCCTCCCCCGAGATCCCCTTCCTGATTTCAGCCCTCCTTTTAATCCCTTCCGAATAACCAAAAAAAAAAAAAAAAACCAAAGAAGAAACATTTAGAAAATTGTTGAAAAGAAAAAACCAAAGCATATAGGGAACAAGGAGCTTTTCTTCAGATAAAAAATTTACAATAACCTAAGCTTCCCAAAAAGACAAAATTAAATACCTGCAAAATAAAACCTAAGGTAAACATTATGCCACAAATGGAAACAAAGAAAGAGTTATTTAACCTCTGATGCCACAAATGAGAAGCAACATCAATAGATTTTGTAAAAAAAACAAAAAACAAAAAACAAAAAACAAAAAACAAATGGCAACGAATATATACACTGAAGATAAAATAAAATTCCAAGAATATAAACTCTTCAATATGTTCTTCAAAATTCTCAGAGAAAAATTTGAGTTTTGAAATATATTGAGAAAAAAAAAAAGTAGAGATAGAAAACTTAGTTATCATTTGGCTAAAATGCCAAAGCTACATTGCTGATTGTGTTATTAGTGTGATAGATCTTTGAAGAAATAGAGAGAGAGAGAGAGAGAGAGTCTGTATGTCTGTGTGTGGGTGGGTTGTATAAGTTACGAAGTTCTCAAACATAACCAAATCTGATCACTAAAATAGGGAAAGAGCAAATAGAAAGAAAACCACCCAAATTTGAGATAGAACGCAACACAAAGGATAACCAATAACATTGACAATATAGTGCAATTCATTATCTTTGAATGCTTTTGTGGAGAGTGTATGACAGTGAGCAATGGCTGCAAATCTCAAGGTAATTCTTGGCCATGTATATCATTTGATTTCATTAAATAGCCAAGAGTTGTGTGGCAATTGATGCATGTACATTTGTGCAAATAGAATTCCCAAGACCTTCCATTCCAATATAAACAGAGAAAATAATATGAACAAAGTATATTATATTTTTATGGAAAATGTTGAGAGGATAGGAAAGTATTTTAAATAGGCTAGTTATATGTAAAGTAATGTGATTAAAGAAAAAAAACGAGTAAAATTTTGGAAATAAAATTATAGACATGCAAAATGGGTACCTAAATATCTTTAATATAGTAGCATAGAAAGATGGCGAATGACTGAAACATTAGCCATAATGCCATTATTGCAGTGGATTTTTTGACTTCACTATGAGGGTGGAAAAATAAAGCTACCATTGCAATGGATTTGTCCCCCCTCGAAGTAATTCATCATATATGATGAAAATTAACTCATAACATTTCTCTCTATTTAAAGCTCCATCTGCAATTTACAAAAAAATTGAAATGATTCAAAGAAAGTTTTTATGGGGGAATGATAATGGGAAGAAAAGTATTCATTGTCTGAGATGGAATCAGGTAGCAACAGATTTCAAAAAAGGAGTTCTTGGTCTGGTTCCAGTTAAAATTAGAAACCATGCCTTACTATCCAAATGGTGGTGGAGGTTTGGGCAGGAAAAGGAGGCCTTATGGAAAAGGGTAATCTGTGCCAAGCAAGATCAGCAAGTCTAGAATTGGAGGCCAATGGTCCAAGAAGGAAAGAATAAATGTTTCACACTGTGGAAAAATATTGTTAAGCTTGGTAATGATAGTGATCAGGCCAGAGATGTAATCTATAAAAATTTGTCAATAAGCTTGGGGAATGGAAAGTCCATTTTGTTCTGGAAGGATAATTGGATTGGCGAAAGGCCCCTAAAGGAGGAATTCCCCAAATTATTTCAACTTTCATGTCAACAAGAAACTTGCATTCTTGATATGATTTGATCATACAAAGGCTTGGTGCCTTAAATTTAGAAGAAAGCTACTTGCTTGGGAGGCTATGAAGGCTAAGGAATTAATGCTTCTCTTAAACAATCAGAAGACAGAGGATTCTAAAGAGGAAAGTTTATTTTTGAAGCTAGGAAAGGATAAATCTTTCATTTTTAAATTAATATGCATGGCACTTCAGTCAAGGAATTCTAATGCAGAGGAATTATACTACAAGCTCTGGAAGATTAAAGCTCCTCTAAAATGCCTAATTTTTGAATGGTTATCAATGCAAGGTAAGATAAAAACAAGGCTGATGCTAATTCATCAGAAAATTATCCCCTAAAACAGTGATAAATCCTGCTTATTCTGTAAATCCCAATATGAAGACTCTAACCATTTACTTCTCGTGTTGAGTCATGAAAAATTTGGAGCTCCATCTTAAAATGGTGGGGTATACAATGGGTGTCAGCTGATGATCTAGCAAACCATGCACTTTGGTGGCTTCAAGGTAACTACAAAAATGTAGAGAAGATCTTTTGGGAGGCCTTACTCATGGCAGTAATATGGGGCATCTGGACTATAAGAAACAACATTCTTTTCAATCAGAAATGTCTCATTGGATCTAAAGTTGTTGACAATGCAAAAATTCAGGCTGCCTTATGAGTTAAAGTAACGGTTCCAGGGAGCTCCTTTTTTGTTAATGATGTGTTATACTCATTGCATAGAGTGAGGAGCCTTCAATTTGCTTGTTGGCCCAAAAGACAACCCAAGAGGGAGGGTGAATTGAATTTTTCGAAGATTAAAAACAATTAAGATTAATTAAAATTAATCTAAATAATGTAACAGATATCAGTCTATATGTAATGCAATATAATCAGAAGAAAAAAAAAAAAAACAGAACAATAGAAAGAACACAAAGAGTTACCGAGGTTCAACCACAATTCATAGTCTACGTCCTCATCTCAAGATATCCTTGAAATCTTCCTCCACTATGCAATCTCCAATTACAAATAGATGTTGATTAATCAAGTGCTCAGCTCACTATATACACAAAACTTTTTCTCAAGTTCTTCAGCTACCAAGTGATTTTGTCCAAGCTCCATTCAAACTTACAAGAGTTTTTCTTCCACAAGAAAACTCTCAAAAACTCTTACTTACAAATGTATAAAGATATACAATTTATTTACAAACTCTCTAAAAAGAGTGGATTAAACAATTAAAACTCACACAGTGAAGACAAGGAGAATGTTCAGAATATTCAGTTTGATCAGTCAGTGAATGTTTGTTTCGTCTCTCTTGTTATATAAATGCAGTTGGAAGCTTGTATATAAACCCCTGCATTGATTTCATCCATTAGAGGTTGTTGGGGTTCATTTAATGCACGTCCAGTCAGTTATAACGTTAGAAAAACTAGCCGTTATATCCCAGGGGTCGACTCTTCTGATCTGCATTTTTCAGATTTTGTCCACTGTCTCCATGTATCGACTCTTCATATCCATGAGTCGGCTCATTGATCATTCTGTCTTCAAGTCATTTTACTTCTGTCTTCATCAGGTGACTCTTCAATTCTATGAGTCGGCTCTTTACACAGAAATCTTGCTTCAATTTTCATAAGTCGATTCTTTATATTTAAGGATCGACTCATTGATCATTTGGTCTTCAACTTTTTGTTGCTGTCTTCATAAGTCGGTTCTTCATCTCCATGAGTCGGCTCATTACTTATTGTCTTCACGTTTGTGCTTCTATATTCATAAGGCGACTCTTCATTTCTATTAGTCGGCTCATTACCCAGAAATCCTCATTCTATCTTCCAGTGATCAAATTCATCTTCATCAATAGTACAAGATCTTCAAGGAGTCTTCTCTTTAGGGTATGATGATTAATCAAAGTCTTTGACTTTACAAATTTATCTTCTATTCAATTTAGATTGAATCAATTATTTGATATTCATCTTTTCTTGACTTTCAAACTGTCAGGGCTTCACTTTCTCAATACTGAGTTCTTTTGTCAATCTTTCTCTTTTATTGCCGAGCTCTTTCTTTTGTTGCAGAACTGTTGCTTTCATTACCGAGCTATTGCTTTCATTGCCGATTTCTTCTCTTTGTTAGCAATTCTTCTTTCTCCTTTGGAATCACTTCAATGAGACTTTTGCAAACTTGTTGAAATCTCCTCATACATATTGCCTTCATTGATTCTTTATATCTTAGAACAATTCTTTACTTAGATTCCGTGCAGAGATCGGGCAATCAAGATGAATCTTCTTCTTAGGCAACTTCTAATCACATTATCTTGAATCGACCTTTTGCATACTTGATGACGTCTTCTTTTTAAGCTTTTTCAATCTCTTCATAATCAAATCATCTCCAACTGATCATTGCACACTCTGATGAAGTCTTTAATCCCTTTGAGTGCCATACAACTTTATTGAGTCTATACATATTTGATGACAGCCTTATTTGAATACCTTCAATCTCTTTGAATGCAAAACATTTGTTTGAAGTAGAAATAGGTGTCAATGCTTTGTTTTGTTCATTGCATACCTCTTAGAGTTCATGGCTTGATCCTAGACTTGCTATGCATTCACTTTGACATATATTAGACTTAAAGTTGAATTTTAAGTCTAAATTATAAACTTTATTAATCTGCACACTAAGTAAATACATTAGTAAAATAACACAAGATTTAGTTATCATCAAAATCATCATGGAGACCAACCTTGAGTCAACATTGCTGCATTCTGAGTATCTATTAGCATTGAAGATAGTTTGATGTATCTTGGGCTGGTTGTTTGTTTTCCTAGTTTGGAGCTTGTCATTTTGTTCTGTTGTCGATGCCAACATCTAGTTAGCTTGCTCAGGTGGTGATTGAGTTTTTCTGGCTTGTTCCAGGATATCCAATCCTTCCCTCTACTTCTCTGTATCTAGGATTTCTTTCTCTTTAATTCAATTCCTTCTTTTTTGTTCAAAAACAAAAAAAAAGTTGATAATACTGGAAATAACTATTGAAGAAAAAATTAAGCTTGTCACTTTAACAAGCCTCTTCCAATAAGAAAAAATAACCAATGGAAGAAAAAAGTGAAAAAGAAAAAAGGTTTTTCATTACCACTACAAGAGGAGGCTCATTGTCATTTCAAAAGACAATTGTTTGCATGCTACATCCAGTCCTCCATCCCTTTTTTTATTATTTAATAATATTAAGCTACATCTACCAGCAATGCCAAAACAATAAAAAAAAAAAAAAATCTAATGCATTGTATATGCAAAAAGTATCATGAGGTTATCTCATGTGCTTCTTGAGTAGTGAATGAACGCAGAAATAAGAATCCTTTTTTTAAACATTAATGATGTAGGCCTTGTCTTCAATAAGACGTAGTAGTTGTACATGAAAAACAGACCCACAAAATAAGGCTATAGATAATAAACTGTTAAACTTTTAAGCATGTTACATAGTGAAACCATGACCTGTTCTCTTATAGGTTTTCAAAGAAATATAACCATCTGTTTTTATTCATCACTCTATTTTTTATTTTTCTCTGTACAAAAATGAAAAGAAAAAATAATAGAGATAGAGTGAATGATAGCTGCCATGGCTCTAAGCAGTTTGGGCTGGTTTTGTTTATGTTAAGTAATGGTAACACTACAATACTTTTTTACCATTCTAGTTTATACGAAGAATGAGGTTGTCACTAAAATTTCAAATTAGCTTTTCATTTTATACGACCGAACATTTCCAATCCAATAAACAATACAAGAAATACCTATGTTCCAAACTAAAGTAATGTTTCTAGCATCTGACAAATTTAATTAACAAAATGTAAAAAAATTAAAGTCTACACTTTTTAAATAAGCAAACAAATCTCCTAAAAAGGATATAAGAAAAATACAAGAATAGAAACGACAAAATCTGAAAAAGAGGAAAATATATAAGAAAATCATTGGAGGCAAAGTGAAGGAGGTCGTACCATTGTGAAGACGTGTTGGCAAAGTCACTGATCAATGCTTCAACCATTAAATTTTTCCTTCATTTGATTTGGTTGCCTAATCGATCAAAACAAAATTTTCTTTTTTGGTTAAAGAAAGAGCTTCCAGACTTAACTAAATCAAGTACTCATTTTTTTTTCCCTTTGCTAAATATTGAAAACAAAATTAAAGTTAAATGTGGCAGGGGCCTAATAATAATTGCAACAATTATATCAATTTGTGAAGAGAATTATTGTGAGCTATTATTAAAAACTACATTTGAAGAGTTATATCTAGACCTATCAAAATTGAAATAGTTAAAACAATAGATTCAAATGATCATGAATGTGAAGTTACACTATTTATCATATCATATTGTCCATGTTTCGCTAAAGATGTACCATTTCACATTACAAAGATTTGCATCATAACACAATAGCTATCATACTTAACAAAGCAAAAACAATAAGCCAAGCTATGAGCAATTTATTCGAAGTGCAAAAAGGATGAACAATAGGCGTCATACTCACCAATAGGCATCATACTCATTTACTATTCTTCTTAGTTTTTTTGAATCATTACCTTTATTCAATCAACTAAGTTTTTTCTTTTTATTAAAATTTTTAGAGGCTATATTTAAAACTCACCAAACAAAGCAACAATAAAGCTTTTAGATTCTAGACATAGCAATGACGAAATTAGACAATCACAAGTAGTACTTACTTGCCATCACTGTTTTTTTATTTAACATAAATAAATATAAGAAAATTGAATTTAACCACCTTCGTATTTACCTGTAGTCAAATGAAAAATATCAATTTACCTAAAAATAATATACAACTCAAATGCTTAACAGAAAGAACAATAAATGCGACAAAATAATAAAGGGGAAAACAAAACGTGAAAATGACTAAACCACCAAACCAATTTCACAAAGCAGTCCACCAAAAGTAACAAAATAAACACAATATCCACATCTTCAAAGGAATCGAAGCACAAATAAATGAGAAGAATACTTAATTAACACAAAGAGCATATAAAATGAAAAATAAGATAACTTTATATTTTCTTACCTAGGGTTGTTGAAGCAATCAGGAAGAACAGTCGCTTAAAGAACCTGATTATTCACAAATAAAAGTGTTTTATTGTCAAAGAGATCGAGTGAAAAAAAAAAAAAAACGACAAAGGGGAAAAGTCAAACCAAAGAAGAAACATTTAGAAAATTGTTGAAAAAAAAAAAAAAAAAAACAAAGCATATAGGGAACAAGGAGCTTTTCTTCAGATAAAAAATTTACAATAACCTAAGCTCCTCAAAAATACAAAATTAAATACCTGCAAAATAAAACCTGAGATAAACATTATGCCATAAATGGAAACAAAGAAAGAGTTATTTAACCTCTGATGCCACAAATGAGAAGCAACATCAATAGACTCCGTAAAAATAAATGGCGACAAATATATATACTGAAGATAAGATAAAATTCCAAGAATATAAACTCTTCAATATGTTCTTCAAAATTTTCAGAGAAAATTTGAGTTTTGAAATATTTTGAGGAAAAAAAAAAGTAGAAATAGAAAACTTAGTTATCATTTGACTGAAATGCCAAAGCTACATTGCCCATTGTGTTATTAGTATGATAGATCACTGGAGAGAGAGAGAGAGAGAGTGGGTTGTATAAGTTACGAAGTTCTCAAACAGAACCTATTCTGATCACTAAAACAGGGGAAGAGTAAATTAAAAGAAAAACACCCAAATCTGAGATAGAACGCAACAAAAAGGTGAAAAATGATGGGTATCAAACTAACATACATAGACAAACCAATAAACGAATGGTTAAAGGGCACAATTAAGGATTCTCTTAAGGCTAGAAAATACATACCTCGTTCATCACACAAAGATGGATTATCCATGGGAAGCTCTAGCGTGAGAAGTTCTATACTGTAGAGAGAGAAACCTAGCCAAAAATGGGTTCATGTTTTAGAGAGAGAACCACAGCCATTGAGGTGTGGTCAGTGATTGCTATCAATCTTTACTGTATCAGTAACGGTTCGTGAGCAGAATGAGAAATGGTTCGGCTGGAAAAGAGAGAGGAGGTATCGGAGAAAAAGCAACGGAGAAATAAAAATATTCATAGACCAAAGGAAGAGGTGTGGGAGGTGAAATGCCCTCAATGCTCTTTGAGCAGGGCCACCTTTCCTTCGATCATTGTGCAATGACCATCTTTTCTTGGTCCTTGCGAAAACCAATCAATTCGTATTTATATTTTTGAATTGGTTTCCATTCATACCCACTTACACAACAACAGTGGAAAAAAAAAGAAAACAAAAAAGAAAAGAGGTACAAAACAGTATTTCACACAGAAAAAATGCGAGAAAAATCCCAAATCGGAGGAAAAATTGGATAAGCTTCGATCACTTCACAAAGAATAAAATATAAAAGATATCGGAAAACCAAATATGAGCTGTAAATATATACACAAACCTTTCGTTGTATATTAAAATTTTCTTATTGCCCTCCAAAAGAGCACCACTCTAGGGAGAAAAAATGGGCAAAAGGAAAATTTCTCTAGAACCAAAAATGGTGCATCCGTGCTTGGCATATAGTCAAGAAACAACAAAACATCAACTTTGAAGAAGTGAAAACGAAGCATAGAAACCTAACTAATGGAAGAACACAATAGCCAGTTGAGAACAATTGGAAGATAAGCACAAACCGTCGCTAGCAATTAAGTGCTCCAGATATTTCCTTCCATCCGAGAGAGAGAAATAGTGAAAAGCAAAAATGAAAAAGTAAATGATAAGAGACGAAGTGACAATATCAACATGGATTTCTTTTTACCACAAAACTCGCCAGCAATGCACCTTCTATTCGTAGGGTTTCAGAGCAACCAATATCATATATTTGTATTTTGTCCTCACTTCCCGCAAGAAAATAGCCAGCACATATTTTGCCATTCCTTTTAGTTAAAGTCCTTAACAGCAAGAGCAAAGGTGAGTTGAAAGTAAAAGACAAAAAAGCCAATTTATTGTACATCGCCTTTTATACATATTTGTAGATCTATATATGCATTGAAATTCCTAAATTACCCTAAAAAGAAACTTAACACAAACAAGAAGAAAGCCCAGGAAGTGGAGATAGAAAACGACAAAAAAGAATTTCAACCCGGTTGTAAAGTTTTCTTTCCTTTTTTTTTTTTTTTGTTTTTGTACATCGAAATAAAGGGTTGTAAAGTCTCTCATTCATACCACATCGGCTCTTTATATATTGTAGGCATTGGTTCTCATTCATACCCATGTACAAAACAACAACATTCCAAAGAAGAGAGGACAAAGGGGTATTTCACACTGAAAAAAATTTGAGAAAAATTAGAAACTTTCCCAAGCATTAAAGATGAAAATTTTGGTAAGCTTCGGTCACTTTACACAAATTAAAGGATAAAATATATCCGAGAAGTAAATATAAAATGTATATGTATATATATGTCTACATATGGATTGAAATTTCATTACTACTCCTGAAGAAAACACAACAGACAAAGAAAAGAGAATGGCAAAAAAAACCTTTCACTGTACATTAAAATTTCCTTATTGCCCTCTAAAACAGCACCAATACAGAGAAAAAAACTGGCAAATGAAAATTTTCACCACAACTAAAAATGGTGCGTCCGTGCTTTACATATAATCAAGAAAACAGCAAAACATCACCTTTGAAGAGGTGAAAAAGAAGCATACAAACCTACCTCATGGAAGAACATAAAAAGAGAAAACTAGTCTAGAACAAAATAAAAGATAAGTACAAACCGTCGCTAATACTCAAGTCCTCTTGATATTTCCTTCCAACCAAGAGAGAGAGAGGGAGAGAACAAAAATGAAAAAGTGAATGATAAGAAACAAAGTGACAATCATCAACGTTGACCTCTTTTTACCATAAAAATTGACCCGCAATGCAGCTTTTATTTATTGGATTGCAGAGAAACCAATATTATTGTTTGTATTTTTTACTCGGTTCCTGCGAAGACAATCATCACATATTTTGTCATTTCTTTTCGTTAAAGCCATCATTAGCACGAACAAACGTAGTTGTAAGCATAGGACAAATAACCTATTTAATGTATATTATTTTTATACATATTTGTGTGTGTATATATATTGTCATAAATTTATACTAAAAGATATATTGTGTAATTATTTTAGTATTTATTAATAAATTAGTTATTTCATTTTAAATGAAAATCTATGTGTGTAATGTTTATATTGCGTTAATTTTTTTAATGATTATGTATGTGTGTTTCTTATTCTATATAATATATAATTTTATGTGTAGAATATGACTTACACACAGAAGATCAGATCATCAGTTCTTATAAAATATAAGCTTATCGTTCACAATCTTAAAGTTTTAATAGGTCACACTATTAGTATGACTATAGCATAAGGTTGTAATAAATTTGTCTTTACTTTGAGGAACGATATAGTTCTAACTTCTTGCACTAGTACACTTTATGTGTATTGAACAGAATCATGTTGAGGTAATTGTTTTTATACTGACTATATAAAATAATTAATATCTCATGATTATTATGAGTACTTATTGTTTTGATTCACAGAATAATAAGATTCGCTGTAGGTCAATAAACTTAGTGATTTGGACAATAACTTTATGTATATGGTGGATATTAATTATGATAAAATTTACATCCCAATATAGGGATTGATGATACCTCTTGAGAAAATTTATAAGTTTTTATTATGTCAAACCCTGTATGTGAATTATGAATCCGACATATCAAATAAGTTAAGTGAAAAGTCTCAAGGAATTAAATAAACCTATTAAATTTAATTGTCAGTAATTTAATTTAATAGTCGGGTATCTGCGACCTTAACGTGGAGAGATAAACAAGCATTTAATAATATGAAACTCGAAATATAATTCCTAATATGACAAGGAGTGTAATTATAATTTATTAGTGGTATGAATTATAATTTACGTAAATATGAATTAATCCTGATTGGATTAGGAATCATTATATATGTAGAAAGCCCTAGTCATATTAATTCTATAGTCCCTGTTATAGCCTCTATATATACACTCTAAGAGCAGTTAGGGTTACACTTATTTATAATTAAGATACACGTTTTTAGGAGAGAAAGAAACCCTAGCAGCTGCGAGCCCACCTTCTTTGGAGTAAGGCATGTATAAAGGATACAGCACAAGTTTGAAAGTTATGTTTGAGCCGGTGATTTGTGCTTATTGCTGTTGATTACAGTTCGAGATCAAAGAAAAAAGTTTTCGAAGATCACACATGTTAGTATTTGGGATCAAACCAAATAGATGTTAAAGATATGATACTAATCACGTAGATTAATTTCTGATAATCATATTAAAATTTTTTGTATTATACGTATGCACTGTAATCTGGTCATGAAAAATTATGCAGTCCCAACTTATATGTGCATTGAAATTCCTTAAATAGCCTTGAAAGAAACTTAACGCAAATAGGAAGAAAGACCAGCATGTAAAGATAATAAATGAAAAAATATGAATTTCACCCGGATTGAAAAAACCTGTTCTTGGCACATCGGCTCTTTATATATAGTAAGCATTGGTTTTCTATTCATACCAATGTACACGACAACAACAATCCCCAAAAAACAAAAAAGGGGACAAAGGGATGTTTCAAAAAGGCCAAAAAATTAAGAAAGATTCCTAACTCTACACAAGCATTAAAGGCGAAAAATTTTGTACGTTTCAGCCACTCCATAAAGGATAAAATGTAAAAGATATTCAAAAAGCACATTTGAGCTGTATATGTATATACATATCTACATATGCATTGAAATTTCATTATTACCCTAGAAAGAAGTGAAGAGACAAAGAAAAAGTAAGGGCAAAACAAACATTTCATTAAAGATTTAAGTCCGTTTAGTAACGTTGTTAATTTTTATTTTTTGTTATATATTTTTATTATGTATTTTTATTATATATTTTTTATAATTTGATGATGAGCGTTTATTGGTTATCGTTGTGCCAATAATACTAGACCAATGTTTTTATAAGAAAAAATACATTCATTTTAGTGTTTTTAATTTTCTTTTTTCGAATTTTGTAAAAAACTAAAAAAAAAAATTTAAACAAACGGCATTTTTCGTTTTTTTTTTAAAAAAATAAAAAACGAAAATAAAAAACGTTTCCAAACAAGGCCTAAAATTTTCTTATTGCTTTCCAAAAGAGTGCTATACAGATAGAAAAACAAGGCAAAACAAAAATTTTGCCATGATTAAAAATGGTACATCCATGCTTTATATATATTCAAGAAAATAGCAAAACATCACACTTAAAGAAGTGAAACGAAGCATAGAAACCCAACTCATGAAAGAACATAAACAATAAAGCTAGTAGGAAACAAATGAAAGATAAGCACAAACCATTGCTAGCACTCAGTGGTCCAAATATTTCCTTCCGTGAGAGAGAGAGAGAAATAGAGAAAGACAATGAAAAAATAAATGACAAGAAACAAAGTGACAATCATCAACGTCGATCTCTTTTTACTATAAAACTAGCTAGTAATGCATCTTTCATTTATTGAGCAACCAATATTATTGTTTTTATTTTGTCCTTGATTCCCATGAAAAACAGCAAGCATGTATTTTGCCACTTCTTTCTGTTAAATCCCTTAACAGCAAAAACCAAAGTTAGCTGTAATCAAAGGATAAAAACACTAACTTACTGAACGTGACCTTTATATATATATGCACTGAAATTCCTCGATTACCCTTGAAAGAAACTTAACGCAAGCAAAAAAAGAGCCCAACAAGTAGAGACAAGAAATGGCAAAAAGGAATTTCACCCCAGTTAAAAAATCCTTGTTCCTAGCACATCGGCTTTTTATATATTGTAAGCATTGGTTTCCATTCATACCCATGTACACAGAAACAACAGTCCAAAAAAAGGGGACAAGGGGGTATTTCACAAAGGGAAAAAATCTGCGAAAAATCTCAAACTATTCACAAGCATTAAAGATGAAAAATTCTATAAGCTTCAATACCCTACACAGGATAAAAGAGAAAAGACATCCGAAAAGCATGTCTGAGTTGTATATATATATCTACATATGCATTGAAATTTCATTATTACCCTTGAAAAGAACACAACAAACAAAGAAAAGAGAAGGATGAAACAAACCTTTTGCTGTACATTAAAATTCCCTTATTGCCCTCCAACAGAGCACCAATACAGAGAGAAACAATAAGGGAAAGAGAAGATTTTTGCCAGGACTAATAATGGTGCATTCGTGCTTTATATAGTCAAGAAAATAGCTGAACATCACCTTTGAAGAAACGACAACGAAGCATACAAACTCGACTAGTGGAAGAACACAAAAAAGAAACCCAGTAGATAAGCACAAACCGTTGCTAGCACTCAAGTGCTAAAGATATTTCCTTCTGTCCCAGACCGAGAAACAGAGAACCAAAAAGAAATAGTGATTGATAAGAAATGAAATGACAATCATTAACGTGGACTTCTTTTTTGCCAAAAAACTTGCCAGTAATGCACCTTCCTTTATTGGGTTACAGAACAGCCAATATCATTGTTTGTATTGTGCTCTCAGTTTTCGCATAAAAACAGCCAACACATATTTTGTCATTGCCTTTCATTAAAGCCTTAACGATAAGAATAAGGTGAGTTTTGTAAGCAAGGACAAAAAAGCCAATTTGTTGTACATCATCTTCATACATATTTGTATATATATGCACTGAAATTTCTTGATTCCCTTAAAAAAAATCATAGCACAAACAAGAAGAAAGACTAGCAAGTATAGATAAGAAATGGCAAAAGAGGAATTTCACCCCGGTTGAGAAGTCCATGTTCATAGCACATCGGTTTTTTATATATAAAAGCATTGGTTGCCATTCATACCCATGTATACAGCAACAATAATCCAAAAAATAAGGAGACAAAGGGGCATTTCACACAGAGAAAAATTAGAAACTCTCATAAGCATTAAAGATGAAAAATTCGGTAAGCTTGGGTCAATTCACACAAGATGAAAGATAAAGATATCTGAAAAGCAAAATTGAATTGTATATGTATGTAAATCTACATATGCGTTGAAATTCATTATTACGTTTGAAAAAAAGCGCAACAGATAAAGAAAAGAGAAGGGCAAAACAAACCTTTCACTATATATTAAAATTTCCTTCTGACCGTAAAAAAGAGCACCAATACAGAGAAAAAAAATGGCAAAGGGAAAATTCTGCCACAACTAAAAATGGTTCATCTGTGCTTTATATATAGTCAAAAGAATAGCAGAACATCATATTTGAAGACGTGAAAACGAAGTATACAAACCCAACTCATGTAAGAACACACAAAAGAAAGCCAGCAGAGAACAAATGAAAGTTAAGCACAAACCGTCGCTAGCACTCAAGTGCTCTAGATATTTCCTTCCCTCCGAGGGAAAAACAGAGATAGCAAAAATGAAAAAAGTGAATGATAAGAATCGAAATGTTAATCATCAACGTGGACCTCTTTTCACCACAAAAATTGGCCGGTAATGCACCTTCCACTTATTAGGTTACAAAGCAACTAATATTAGGTTATGTTTGATACCAGTCTTGGTTCCAGTTTCGATTTTGTTTTTCGTGTTTTCAGAACCAAAAAATTTAAGAACTGCTCATTTTTCTTGCTTCTGGAAACAAAAAAATGAAACCATAAAAAACATCATTATTTTTATATCGTTTTCATTTTCATATGAAAATGGTTTCGGAAACTTAGATAATACATTTTCAATAGTTTTCAAAACTGAGGTGTTTTTCAAAAATTTTTTTAAAAACAAGTTTCGAAACTGACTTACCAAACGCAGTTTCAATAGAAATAATTTCCGAAATAAGTCTGCTAAACGCGATTCCATTGATTTTCAAAAGATGAAAACAGAAAATAGAAATTAAAACCGTAACCAAACGGAGCGTTATTGTCTATATTGTGTCCTCAGTTTCCGTGAGAAACATCAAGTACATATTATGCCATTTCTTTTCGTTAGATCCCTCAACATCAAGAATAAATGTGAGTTGTAAGCAAATGCCAAAAAAGCCAATTCACTATACATTATCTTTATACATATTTGTATATATTTGCATTGAAATTCCTTGATTACCCTGGAAAGAAACTTAACATAAACAGAATGAAAGGCCAGCAAGTAGAGATAAGAAAGGGTAAAATCAAACTTTCATCCTAGTTGAAAAGTACGTGTTCATTGCACATCGACTCTTTATATATTGTAAGCATTAGTTTCCATTTATACTCATGTACAGAGCAACAACACTCGAAAAAAAGGGGGACAAAAGGGAATTTCAAAAAGAGAAAAAATTTGAGAACACTCCCAAACTCTTCACAAGCATTAAATATGAAAAAATGGGCAAGCTTCGGTCACTTCACACAAGATTAAAGACGAAAGATATCGAAAAAGTAAATCTAAGCTTCATATGTATGTATATGTCTACATATGCGTTGAAATCTTATCATTAATCTTGGAAAAAACACAACAGACAAAGAAAAGAGAAGGGCAAAACCAACCTTTTACTGTATATTTCCTTATTGCCCTCCAAAAGGGCACCAATACAGATTAAAAAAAAAGGGCAAAAGGAATTTCGCCAGGTTTAAAAATTGTACATTCGTGCTTTATATAATTAAGAAAATAACATGCCATCACATTTGAAGAAGTGAAAATGCAACATACAAACCAAACTCATGGAAGAACACACAAAAGAAAGACAGTAGAGAACAAAAAACAGATAAGCACAAATCGTTGCTAGCACTCACGTGGTCCAGATATTTCTTTTCATTCGATAGAGAAACAGAGCAAGCTAGTAAATATGAAAAAGTAAATAATAAGAAACGAAGTGACAATCATCAACATTGACTTCTTTTTACCACATAAATTCACCAGCAATGTAACTTCCATTTAGTGAGTTATAAAGCAACTACAATTATTAATCGTATTTTGTCCTCGTCCGGCAAGAAGACAAGAAGTACATATTTTGCCATTTCTTTTCATTGAAGCTCTTAACATCAAGAACAAAAATGAGTTGTAAGCAAAGGACAAAAAAGCCAATTTAATCTACGTTACTTTGTACATATTATATATATACGCACTTAAATTCCTTGATTACCTTAAAACAAACTTAACAAACGGAAAGAATTAAAGGTTAGCAAGTAGACATAAGAGAGGGCAAAAGAGAAGTTTCACCCAGTTAAAAAGTCCCTGTTCATAGCACATCAACTCTTTATATAAGGGAAAAAGTCAGTTTTGTTAAAACCATCAATCATACTGTTATTTATAAGTATTTGAGGTGACTCATCCACTACGAGGTAAGTCATAACCTCACAATAAGTTTAGTTTCTTTTTGTTTTTAAGGTTTTTGGGTAATTTTTCTTGGACCTTTTTACCCTTATCAAGGCTATGAATTGCTTTTTACATGTGGCCTACTTGAAGACTCTTTTTTAAGGTTGTAATTATCTTCATTTCAAGCCACATATGAACCCTCTCTCTCTCTCTCTCTCTCATATATTGGAATATGTTTCACTATTACATAGGAAGAAGATTTAAAAGCAAAAATTAATTTTTTAAAATCAAAAATAATTTTATAGCATTGTAATTTTTTGGAAAAGCTACCATGAGAGTGTAACATGTCAGTAGCCTTACTTCCTAATATATGAAAGGTTTTCATACTCCAATCCTAATCGCAATGGATTTTTTTTTTAATTTTACGTAACGAAAAAAACCAAATACAAACAATACATCAAGTGATTGGAATAATTAATTACAATTACAATGATGCATTTTCCTAGATAATCAACTAGTGTAATGATAAGCAGTATTATCTTCTAAAGGATTGTCCAATTGCTAAATTAGTCGATAATACTCTTCCTGCTAAATTTTTAGGACATTTCTGCATCGTTTTCATGTGCACATGACGCTCTAAAAACTTGAAGTTACCCTTCTCATTAGTACCATAACGTTCAAAACCAAATTATTTAATCAACAATTGCTGGGTACAACAGAATCAGAAACACCACTGTTGTCACACTGCATATTTCACAAGAATTTTCCCAGATGTATATATAAAGCATACATATATTGATTTACAAGCGTGGATATATGACAGTTCATGTCATTAGTCAAGTGTTCAAAACCTGGAAAACTGACAGTGATAATAATACACATACATAGTCACTGAATCTATAATCACGCAATCAATACTTCTCCCCCATCCATGTTTGATGTATTTCCATTTGACTAGTGGACTGGTCTCCAGTCCGGAATCACTCGGTAACTTTGCTGTTGCAGGGTATAGGCTTAAAACGGCAGTTTGCATGCTGCTATTCTCTTAAATGGATTGCTGCCATGAAGGGAACTATTGGCTCTTTATAGCGCAGCCAGGTCCAAAAAATTGCCAATGCTCACATTTTTCATGAGATGGACGTGACATGATTGGATGATATAATGCACATGAACCATTACCACGGTTCAGAGTTGTCAGAGAGGAAACTTCTAACATATGAGGGCCTACTCCAACCTTCTTCCGTCAAAATAAGGTTGAGGCGGATCATCAATTTCTCAACAGCATCTTCCTCCAGGTCACTAATTGAATCGGATGACTGCTTCTGCATGGGCGATTTTGCGGTAACCAATGAACTCATCAGTGCGTTCATCAGAAGAGGACATTCAAATGTTTTGGTTCAGTGATTAGGAAAATAATCTACCTTTGCATCCTGATAATGTCTGAGGAATTGCAGCGACTCTTCATAAAATCCACAGTGATAAAGGAGAACACCATAATCTCTTAATTCCTTTGGATCTGTTTCCAGGATTATAAGGCGTTCGCATGCTGTCAAAATAGCAAGAGCATCCAGGTGAGCAAAATAACAGCACTGAAGAAGAATTTTTCTTCTCTCTTTCTTTCTTTCTTTCTTTTTCTTTTTCTTTTTTCTTAACACGAGAAGGATTGATATTTCATGGACATTGAAGACAAGACCAGAAGTAACAGGAAAATACTCCTTAACAGTGCACATTAGCTGACCAAGGTAACTGATGAGCATAATAGGTATGACAGACACAGAAAGGCTCATACTGAAGCCTTGTTTCACATGCATTAGATAGGAGAAAATGATTCCAGTTAGTTTACTGTTTTTCTTATTTTTTTGTTTTCTGAGCTCTATTTGTCTTGCTCACACTTTAAAAGGAGTCTATTTACCACGAATCACCTATAGTATCTAAACCAAGAACAGACACCATTTGAATTTTAAGAAAAAAGATTTTCATCATGTTTCATGTATTAAAATCTCTAAATCCTAGCAGCCTAACCACTTCATCCAAAAGGATGAATATGCCTGCAAATGATTAAAAAGAAAATAACCAAAAACAGAAACCAAAAAACATAAACAAAGGTTAATGATTATTGATTGAGGCATGAGTTTAGTATGTAAACATATATATAGACATATATAGATATGTATAAACATATATATATATATACCGTATATATTTTTCTTTTTCAATTAATATTGAATAGGCTATGGTCCATTGACTCAGATCTTCTTGTATATTTGCTCTAGATTCATCTCGTTTTCATAGTTTGTCAAAGAGAGATTTAAGGTCCACAGATGCATTGTGTGGGAAACGGGTCTCATACAAGAGCCCTTTAATGCACGATTACTGACAGGTAAGATCATTGGCTATTAAATGAGTGTAGAGAGATGTTTTACAAAATCCTAGTTAACAGAAAAAGTTGCAGATAAGAGGAAAAAACTGGATAGGGAAAGAATGAAGACATAAGAATGAAAAAAGAAAATGGTGAAGTTTATCAGCAAAGTAAATTAGGAAATGGAGACCAAACTGACGTCTTCCCTTTAAAAATTGTTTTCACTTTTCATAAGTGGTCCAATGAATAATTTACTTTACATATTACTGCACTAATCAACTGCAGAGGAGCTGGACTCACCATGGTAGCTGTAGGAGATGAAGGATGGTGACCTCTGGTTTTTTTTGTTTTTTTGGGGTAAATTACAATAATTACCCCTGAGGTTTTGCAAAATAAGAGATAGTACTCCTCACATATTGAAAATTACACTGCATACCCTGTCAGAGTTTGTTGTTGAATAGCGTTAAGTGTTGTGGGCAAATTTACCATTATACCCTTCCTTTTTTTTAGCATAAAATTCACACTTTCTTCTCTCTCTTCTCCACCCTCATCAGTGTGAGCCACCACCACAGTTACCATCTTTGCTTTTCTCTCTCTACATGACTCACTCTCTAAAGACCCACCCAACCAAATGGGCCACAACCACCCCTTCTCTCTCTTAACTGTGGACACACAGCATAACAGCCACGAGCTGGCCATCACAACTGTAGGAACCACCAACTCCACCATATCTCTGATGGTAGAGACCTCCACAGAAAAACCACAAAAGATGGCCAACCAAAGTTCCACCAACCTCATCCTCCACTTTCTCTGTCTAAATCCCACAACCCACTTCCCTGGCCAAACCACCAGAGAGAAGAAAAAACCAAAAAAAAAAAGAAAAGAAAAACAGAGGCAGTATAATATGCAAAACAAAACCCCAAATTGATTTTAGCAACACCCTTGAATCACAAAACCAAATTATATATACACATTCCTATATCTAAAACTCAAGAGTCATGAAACATTCAAAGACCCACTCTTGTATTTGAAGTGGACTCTGCCGTATAGGTTCCTAGGAAGATTCAATGACCCAAGCAATAAAACCTATTAATTGAAAGAATTAGTGCAATACCTACAATATTAAAAAAGAAATTGCAATTTATTTGCATGAAAACTTTTTCGTTTTGCACAGATATGTTTATGTGTATATATATGTATATCATATGTATATGAACCAAATCTCCATCCTCTTCTTGCACCTTCACCATTAACACCATTCAGAAATAACAATGTCCCACAACTGGTGGTCGTGCGATGGTGGGGGTGGAGGTGGGTCATGAGTGCAAACCAGGTGAGCTGCCGGACCTGGTGGAGGGGGAGGACAAGAGAAGGGCAGTCACCGGCGGTGGGTGGGGAGGAGATAGACTGATAGAGGTGGAGGTGCACAAGGCTGTGGCAGCCAACAGGAGGGTGAGTGAGGCAGTGGGTGGGGAAGAGAGAGGAATGGAGAAGATGGGAAATTTTGTGATTTTTGGTTTACGTTTTGCATAAATAATTTTATTATCTTGTTAGTTATATTACAAAGGGTAGATTAGGAAATTGTAAAAGCTTATAGGTTGACCTAGTCAACTTCCATTTGTTGACTAACGTTAATTTAACAGGAAGAGGGAATTTGTTACCAAAACTGAGAAAGAAGGGAGTTCAGTGTAATTGCCGGTATCTGAGGAGTACAATCTCACATTTTATGAAACCTCAGGGGTGGTCAGTGTAATTTACCCTTTTTTTGTTGTTTTCTCTATCTAAAATAGTGCTAATGTGGTAAAGTAAATTTACATAAAGAAGAGGGTATTTGTGACATTTACTTGGTCTGTTAACTCTGTTAATATTTTGCACTTTGCCCATGACTACAGGGGGTGTAAGTGTGATGCAAAATGAAAATCGAGAATTGCAAACTCAGAATTATATGGAACTAGGTGGTCTAATGGAAAACGTGACGGAGATCAAAATCCATAGTGAACTATGGACCCTATCAATTTTTGGACAGATTCCATTGTTTAGGCCTCAAAAAGGGCAATGTTTCTATTTTTGGAAAGATTTGATTGCTCAATATCTTAGCCTATACGAATCCAATTTGGGCTAGGTTTTTTCTTGCAAGTTTCTTTATGTTTCTAGTTTTCAAATTTGAGCCTAAATCAAATTTTGCTATTCAGGTAATTTTCTTATTTTCTTTATTTTTGCCTTGATTTTGGTAAGTGTAGGTTTTTTAAGTTGAGGGGATGAATGTGTTTTCGAGCTAAGTACAAGGGTGTAAAGTGAAATTAACCCCTTTTGTTTTTTTGTTTTCTTTCTTACTTGTCCTTTTGCTTTCTATCTTGAACTCATCCATAAAATTACAGCTCCTATTACAGCAGCAACAACAATAGATTCAAGAGAAGCCACATCTTAGCCGGTGCCCCAATAAAGTAAGCCAGTAGCCTAGTTGGAGAGTTAATACAAATTACTAGACAGATACAAAATGATGTTTAAGTATTCAATATTTTCTTATCGACATCCTTACAATTGATTTAGTGTGCGAGGCACAACAGCACATAGATTGACCTCAGGAGGCATGGGCCTTAGGAAATCTGACTCTCAGTATGTGACTCAATCCCTCCTCCGAAGTGAAACCTTTCGAAATTTTATAAACTATATTACATCATCATATAACAACTGAACCACAAGGACACATGTATGCCTTACATGTGTGTATATAGTCAAAACTCACGAGGAAAATTTTGGCTGAAAGATTACTTCTGTTTGCATTTTCTGGAAAATATTGCCAATTATTTCATCAACAATTGCTAGGTATAATATAATCACTAAACCTAAATTTTCAATTTGAAATAATTGCATTTATATCCAAGGAATAACACAGGAGGTTACCCAGTAAACTGATGGATACTATGTAACCTCTTTTCTTTACATATTTGGCCATTACGCATAGAAAAAAGGAACAAAAAAAAAAAGGACAGAGACTAAAGAATATATATCTCCACTAACCACTTTAACTAGAAAATGTAATCAGCTTCATTAGGAGATTTTTTTAACTGTGTGCTTTGCAAAATTTATGAGAAGTCCAAGATATTTCTTGAGGTTCCTAAGAATTGGAATCTACCAGCCATGGTATTTTGCTTTTTGTGCAAGAATTGGAATCTACTAATCATGGTATTTTTGTTTTTGTGCATGTAACCAACTGAAAGCAACCCATCATACAAAGTGTTGCAGTGGCTTCCTTAGTCTCATGCATCAATGTCTGAGATAGTTGAGTGGCACTAATGCTAGTAGCACATGCTCAAATCACAATAGGTTTATCACAAGTGTGAGACACACAACAAAACCTATCACAATAATTTTTTCTAGGCTGATAACATGTTACTTCACTGTTCAATGTCCACAATATTTAAAGCTATCTGCTAGCTAATCTCTGCAAAAAAAAATTAATTTAGATGCCACCACTTGATTAATTTACAATTCCATGTCACACTGAAATTCCACTGCCGTAACTGAGGGCAATAAAATCATGATAATTAGTGAACGTAGCAAATCTACCGCATGTTAACATCATTATCCAAGTGCTAGGAGGAAGAGAATTATATGAATTCCATACCCGATAATGCACGCCTCATATCCCCAAGGCGTGCGCTGGTCCAAACGCCACGTTGTAGCCTATGCCGAGCAGCCTTGGCAGATGCCAGATCAAAAGCACTAGAACAGAAAGGTATAACCTTGAGGCTTAGAGGGAAAAAGGAAGGCGCGTGCAGTGATTGAGGTCTTATTGGAACTAGAGAGAAGATGAGGAGCAGAATGCATTGCAACAAGTCAAAATACCTTTCTTCAACATTATTTGATCCATCAGAGCAGTTAGCAGCATGTGCAGCCCTTAAGAATAAGCTTCCGGTATTATCAAGTTGAAATGGCCAGAAAGCATTCTTCAAATCTCTCAAGATCTGCAAATCAAACATACTATAAGCACCAAAATAAACCACACACAACTCCTAATATTGAAATTAGACTCAAAATGTTTAAAAGAAGGCATAATATATATGTCTATAAACACTGAGAATATTAAATATACTTCCTTCAGATTCTAAACCATGGGCCCAACTCCTTTTTGACTGATTTAAAATGACACAATCTCATCATTCTTTCGAGTCAGATTTTGATGGCTGGTAGAAAAGAGCATAGAGGAGAGGGATGTATTGCTTCAAATTCATGGAATATAAACATATATACATACCTATATATATATATATGTAAAGACAAAGCGAAGCCAAGGTACATAATGTCATTGGAAAACTGACAAAATTCAATGCCATAGGGAGATTGAGCAGATAAGTAAAGTTGAACATTCAAGCCTTCTATGCAATAACCAAGGTTTTAAACTGCCATCATAAGATGGTGTGATACCTGTGCACAGTGGCGGCTCCAAGATTTTTCTTTAATGGAGTCATTTAAAATTTATTTTCATGTTAACTTTTCTTCTACAAATTTATTAGTAATTAGCCTATAAATAGTCCTTTTAACAGATAATTAGAAACCTAAACTAAATTTTAACTAACAATTCCCTAAATTACCAAAACAAGGTAATAGTGATATATTGTGAGCATCACAACTATGAGAAGTTGGACGGTTAGGGCTTTTGCTTTTTATCTTAAATATGTTTTAAATTTTAATAAGAGAGTTGATAATTTCACGCCATTTTGTGTACTTCCATAGCTTCCCTCTCATATGAGTGAGTCACAACGTGCGAGAGAGACTATGGAATAGTATAAGATCAATATCAAATTAACAAAACATATGTAGCTAAAGACTAATAACAATTATGGTTACGTGAATTTTAGGCATTTATGCACATTATAGTGATAAAGGGAATCTTAAAGTAAGTTTTTAGTAATTCAAGGTACAAATTCTTAAAAATTTGAACTTTTCTTTAACAAGGCGCTCAAAATTTTTTCTTATTAAGCTTCACATTTCTTTACTTTATGAAAACTCTCAATAGGGTCAAATTATATTTAGTGTGTCAATTCTTATGACTATTATACTTTTTCTGAAAATATTACATGACTAGAGGGTAATTTTGAAAATTCAGTGGAGTCAATTGACCCCACCCAACTGCACTTGTCGCCGCCCCTGCCTATGCAGGGTGTCACAAGATGTTAAGTAATGGATGCCACTGATAGGTGTGTAAACGATATTTAGTATCATACACAGCTTCTGGAGATGTGAGTTCTTTTTTTGATAGCACAACTTCTCCAAACAAGAACAATAAGCATGCTTTATTCTAAAATCACCTAGTTTTAATTTAATTTTAAATAGGATTCAATACGAGAATGACTTATATGTAATTTTTTACTGCCAACAAGAAAGGCTTAGAAATCATTTTTTTTTTTTTTTTGTACTTTTCCACCAACAGTTGCTCCTGTAAAATTGTATTAGGAGAAGAAAAACCAACATGCAAATATACAACCTAAAAAGGGAGTGACAGAAAAGGGAGAGAGAGTTTTTGCTATAATGGGCTTGCCAATTTGGGCCTCCACTGATCAGTGGATTAGGCTCCTTGTCCCACATTATATTGGGTATTTAAATATTTGTGCCTAGTCCTTGTTTATTATTTAAGTCTGGCCTTGGTTGTAGCTTGAAGTCTACTCCCTCTTCAACCAGTTTCCTACCTCAGGCCAAAAGATTTTGGAGTAGCATGTTGCATGGGATTAGTTCAGTCCAAAATCCAATCCTAAAAACAGCCAAGTCCAACCCATTTCATCCAGAGTGAGAGCCCATCCTGAAGCCATGCATCAGCAACATAAGCCCCCGGTGTGCTTCTGTCAACATAGTAGAGAGGCAAAATGATAGATCCCCCATTAGCCTCATGCTTGAACCAAACGCAGACGAAGAAAATGAACCAAATCAACAGCACCAACACAAAAAAGAAGCATAACGAGGCTAGATTCTCCAAACCACCACCAACCCCATCCCTCCTCCTGCAGCCATTGTTTTTCTTCTTCTTCCATTTTTCTTGGATCAGCTGAACAGTTACACCACCGCTGTGGCCTCTTAACATGCGTTAAGTTTGTGAATTCCGTTAGGTCCACTGTAGCAGACAGTAAGGGATTTTTGCTTGTTGCAACCGTTCTGTAATGTATGTTGCCTAAAAATTGTTATGTTACATAATAGCTGCAATTTTGAAATCCTGTTGAAAACCTCTAGGACTTTAAAACACACCAAGTAGCTTGAGCTAGGCATGAGTTTTACTCAATCCATACAGGCTTGTACTCATTAAATGAGACCAAGAAGCCTAGAACAAGCCTTATTTAGCAGCTCGTTTGGAAAATGAATACCATGTTGCTTGACTTGAACAAGCTCACTGCAACATGAACATTATTTTGTCATATACAATTTGGTAGCATAAGTAACCATCTCGTGACCTGATATACTTTAAGATGACAAGGTCACTAACATTCACAAAACAAATCAAAGATGACTAAATTTATGGAAAAAAAGCTTTTGACTTTTGAAGTCTCTAAAAGCGGTGATTCTGGTTACTTGCTATAAAGTAGTCGATCTCTTCTGAAATGGCAGAGCCATTTTCCACTATGACAAAAATGCCTTTTTTTTTAATTATTTATGTGATGATTGAGGATGCCACTTGGATATCAAATTGCTATTTAGTGGAGTCCAGCCAAACTGTACTTAGATATTCGAGTTTTAGACTAAGCAGAGCTGGAGCATGGCTGCTCCAAAATCCAACGAATCTCAATCCAAACTTAAGCAAGACCTTTGTTTTATCAAATTGAGCTTGAGCAGCCAAATTCTCAGCTGGGTTCAGCTCAGTTATGCTCCAAATGACCTTAGAACTCAACAAATCAATTTTAGAAACAAGTTCAAGCCAATGCTTCTCCAAGAGCCAGAGAACTGGAGGCAGAAAGACATGGTGAAACTGATCAAAGAGGAGATTGCAATTCTGAACTGTTCAATAGGTGGCTACTATAGGATCCAGAAGTTGTGGAAGAACTTGGAAGCAGTGTTGTCAAATTCTGATACGTAACGCGTATCAGTGGCTTACATTATCTACCGTGAATCAGGAGACTTAAGAGAAGAATGAGAAACTTTCTCCTCTCTTGATATTTGCAATTAAAAAGTGTGTTTTCATGGACTGTCATTTAGACACGGTTGTGTAATCTGCATAAAATGACTAAGTAAAACAAAGACAATAAAGAATACCTTCATGCCTTAATGCAAAACATAACATTCGCAGCTTAGACTTCATCCACATTGAGACGGCCAGTGTAACTTATGCGGTGTTAATAATCTTCAACATATGTTTCTAGCATTTCCTGTGTCCTCTTAGGAAATCCCCAAAATAATTTCTCATTTTAAGCTTAAAATCACATCAATTGGTACCACATGTGATCCATTGATTTCTGAGTTCACAAAAAGGCTAAAAGAATAGAAAATATATATTTGGCCAATGTATCAAAAATTTTAGGTGAACAAACTTCTCAAAGTATATAAGTTCCATTTATGTAGGTTATATGTTGCAAATGCATTATTTTTGTTGATGCTTTGAACGAAAAGGAAAAGGAAAGTGGAAGAGAAAAAAGAAAAAAGTAAGACATAATAATTTACAACAGAACAATTTAAACATAGGGAACAGCAATGACATATCACCTAACTATAGCCTAAAAACTCACATGGATGTTAAGATGATTTATTCAGTTCTTACTCAAGTGACAAAAAGAAAAAAAAAAAAAAAAACTCCAAAACAATATATCCTCTATAAAATCATACGGATGTGACATGACAGTTAACTAAATCCCATAGTATCCTCAAACATCCGAGGATGTTCATCTATGTTTCCCTCTTTAACATCCAAGGTTTATCTCTAATGCATTTCCTCAAAAGGGCTTCGATATTGTCATTTTTTCACTTCAAGATGAAAATGAAATTAATGGTTTCTATCTTTTTTAATAATAAATAATCAAAATAGAATTCTAGATAGCTCATAAGTCAAAAAAGAATATAGAACAAAATCTTATCCTCTAAAAGATTCACTAACACAATCCACTAAATCATTAGCATGTTCATCTAGTCCTGTTTCCTTAATGAAAAAACACATATAGAGTGCACCACTTATTTCCAACCCTCACATAACAAACATGATTTACATTTCATGATATTATTAATGCCATGACCATATACATAAAATGGGAAAAAATAAAATAAAAGAATAAGATTGCATTTGGCTGGGTAACTATTAAAGAATCTGTAGAAGGATAAAGAACATGTACAGGCAACAGAACAAAAATTACCTCCACCAATAGAGATTGTGCTGTCATGATATGCGGTTGATCAGATTCCTTGCTTCTCTGTTTATGATATCCTCTAGGTAAGCTATGAGGATCAAGAGGGAAAAAAATCTCAACATCAAAATTCAACAGACCCCATAAACGAAGCATTTTCAAGATCTCTGAATATATAAGGGAAAGCATAGTAGCAGAGCCTATGCGATGTGTCAACACCTGATTAATACAAGAAGAATGAGTACTTAGGGAGAAATCAAACATGAAAAAATGGCAAGTGAATAAACGGGAGGGTTCCATACTGAAGGGAGATAAAGAGCCCGTTGCTCTGGTTGATTCCTTGCATTGGTTCTCCTAAAACCCTGACAAAGATGGAAACACATCATGAATTGCCAAAGAAATCTTATTCTAGCAAGGGACAAAATGTAGTTAGGTCTCGGATTTCATGTATAGAAGATGTAATTTTTGGGAAAAGAAAGGGGCAGGTATAATAATCTCTTGACATGTGATCATTTGCACTTCTAAACAATTATTTTGCCTAGCACCGAAGAGAGAGAGAGAGAGAGAGAGAGAATCAACATCCTAGATTATCGAGAGCAAATTTGTTCTACATATAGGGAAAGGGAAAAAGACATTCACCAAAAAAAAAAAAGGTTGTTTATTAACATGAGAACACAAAACTTAGAATATAGCAAAACATATAATAGATATAAGTTAATGGAGTTTTGAAGAAAAATAACCTGTTTGGGTTGTTCACTGTTTTCAGTTAGACAATACCTTGAATCAGGTTGGGATATTTAAACTACGTTCCTAGATAAGACATACATGTTATTACTTTGTAAATTCCTTTGCTCATTTTCACTTACACCATCGAGGTAATTGGGTAACACCACCTTGTTTTGCTTAGATAGGGCTAGGACACAAGCACATAAGTATAATAATTGTTGTGTTTGCATGCAATGAAATTACAAAACCTGACTTTAGCTTCCTGGCTGGAGTTTTGGTTTTCCTGTGGAAAGAACGCCAAAGGGAGAGGAGTAGGGTTGTTTTGGCAAAGGAATCCTCAATAAGAATTAGCTCAAGGTGACCACTAGGATTTGCTTTGAATGTCCCAGATAAAACAAAAGCTAGAGTGTGCAAAAAAAGTCACAGGAATTAGAAGGGCATCAAAATCACAAGCGGGGTATCTTTTACAGCTACTAAGTTGCATGATTTGCATCTATGTTACCTGGACTTGGGTACGGTTGTCAGGTGTCCAACCTATGTATTTCACAAATTTAGAAGACTTCAGATAACATAGATTTCCATTAATCACACAATAGGCTGCTCAGGTTAAGGACACAGGCTTTTGAAAGGAAGCATTATCAAAATTCAGAATGACTTTGCAAAATGACTAAGTCAACAAAAGAGCATAACTCCTGATCTTTTACATGATTCATGGAATGGAGACATCTCGCAAGACATTCGTAACTATATTCTTTGGAAAATAATATATGCATGCTTTAGTCTAAATGATGATTCAACTTGATAAAAAAAATAGTTCAACTTGTTGATAGCTCAATCTTTTTAAACTGAAATTTATATTTTGAGTTCTTTAAAATATACAAACACGTGCACTATCTATTTTATTAAAGTAATTAGATTGGTTTGGTTTTCCATAGACCTGACCGTTATCATCAAATATATTCAATTTTAAACTAAGGGGGTGTTTGGACGTAACTTATTTAATAGCTTATGGCTTATGCTTATGGCTTTTTGAATTGTGTTTGGGTGAGTGACTTAAAAAAATTGCTTATGTCTAATCACGTTTTTCTAGAAAAGCTATTTTCAAAGGTGACTTTTTGAAAGTAGCTTATAACTTATAGCTTATAAGTTGGTATGCCAAACACCCCCCTAAATTGCCATCACAGTATTAGACAAAACTAAACTTCATTTAAGTTCACCTTAGATGTGCCTGGAGTTTGGACTAAATTGGAGTCATTCAACTTGTCTAATCCTAGTTACTATATAGGCTTTGAAGAACTGCCAATTTTTCCATTAGTCATAGGACATGGTCAAACACCTAACTATGCTGATAAAAGTGAGTGAAAGCCAGAATGGTAGCATGGGAGTAGTGTTCTTCTAGGTAAAACTTTTGCCTTAGAGCATTTTCAATGCCCATATATAATGAATGACAATATTTTCATAGAAAATAATGCATTCATTCTTCAAATAGTCTCATATTTCTTTTTCTTTATTTTTATGTTTTATCCTTTTGGAATCAAATATTGATAGTTGAAGAGGGCTAAAATTATTAAATCAAACAAATCCAATTCTGTAATCCCTTTGTGTGCAATGCCTTTATTTGTACAGATACACTGCAAATTCAAACCTTTATCTACTAGGGAAAAATAGACAGGGAAATAGTGAAACTGACGTGCATGTGGGACCTATATAATTTTGAAAATGAAAATGGCAGAAAGAACGCATTCTTATGGGTAATAATGGCACAAAGAACTGACGACGAAAAGGAATAGAGAAGTGATAAATTAGTAAAACTGGAAATAATATAGATTAAGGGCGATGGTGAAAAAAAAAAAAATTTAACTCTTCCCCTCTATTTAACACGAAGAAAGTCACATAAGGGGGGAAGGCAGTACACTTTCCATTTTATTTAAATATTAGGAACGAAAAATAAAATGGAATGCCAAATCAACAGAAATATACAGTGAGAAATATCTAGAAGAAATACCTTGTCAACATACAAGTATCTCTCCAAATACTCGAGAAAATTCTCGGGTGAGGATCTGAATGAAGAGCTATAGTGAGAGCAGAATTGCATAGAATGATCATCCAACCTCTCGAGGAATGCATCGACTGGGAGAGGAACAGAAGAGTGTGAAATGAGGGAGTCATCCTCTGCTGCTATGAAAAGAGCTGTCTTCCCCAAATCAACCCCTCTATTTATGCTAATGCTTGTTTCCCTCTCAATAATCGATAGTTTTTTAATTTGCGAGCAGAAACCCTCCCTCGCCGCCTGCCAGACATTCACAATACACCAAATATACCACAATGCATCAAATTTTACCTAAATTGAACAGTCATTCGCAGAAGAAGGAAAAACAAATATATGAAATTTTCAGAAAAATCAATTGATGCTAGGAAACAATCATCAAAATTAAATCATAATCAAATTGAAATTTAGCTATAAGTTATTGTATGTGCACGATAATCACAGAGTACAACAAAATAACAATACAACACAACAAACCCAACATAAAAAATTAAAATAAAAAAAAAAAGAGACCAAATTCGCCTACACCTCAAATATAGTCAGGATAAGACAAAAAGATTACTCAAAAATGACCTTAAGATTACGTTATATATTCATCATAAATGCAATGAATTCGCGTACCAAAATTAAAGAATTCTTCTATCGTAATCAAATAAAAATAACACAAAAAGAGAAGAAGATAGAATTGTAAGTCAGTCATACATACTCTGGCATGGGTGCTATCGGTTCCAGAAGAGTCGAAGGCGTCATGCAAAACGAATTTGAGTCCACTGGTTGGTCCGAATTGTGATCTACAAATCACACTACTGCAGTGATGCGAAGACGAAGATGGTGATTCAGAAGGGCACAATTGGTATTTCGAGACCTTCCACAGATCAGAAGAAGAAGATGATGACAGTGAGAAACAGAAGGTTCCCGAAATCCAGGGAGAAGCTAAGGCCAACCCACACATCATTTCGATGCCAAAGATATTTCGACTTTCGAGGGTACTGCCCTTTGACCTGCAGAGAGAGCGAAGAGAAAGTGAGGTTAGGACTAACCACCTCTCTGCATATCTGCTTACGAGATATGGCAACCAGGGTTGTATTTATCACGTTACATTTAATTTAAGAAGCAAGCATTGTGTTATTGTGTATAAATATATATATATAATAGTTAATTATTATTTATATAATATATAAAATTTACATTGTTTGAGCGGTGGCAGTTTTGCACGGACACCTAAGAGTAATCGGTCAAAAATTTTAGACATTTTTTATAAATATATATATATATATATGTGAAAATATTATTTATTAAAAAAATTAATACATAAAATTTAACCAGATAAAAACAAATGTGAATCAATATTTTTATTATATAGTATTACTACTAATATATATATTAGCAGTTGACCTGTTGGATACATGGAATAAAACAATATATTTTTAATAAATATTGTATTGAATTACAACACGTGTGCATATATGTGTGTGTAAATTAGTATTTTTTACATGTAAGTAAACGAAACTAAATTTTTGTAGTTTTACATAAAATAATAGATTACTATAATGACCTAATTAAGGTACGATTCTAATGTATTAAGCACGTTAGTAGGATTAGGCAATATTACTGTTATATGGTCCTAATCATTATACTTAAGCTAACTTGTATACTTAATAAGATCATAATTCTAACCTTATGGGTAACTTTACATTTGTGGAGAACAAAAAATAAAAGAAATGTAATAGAAGCTGTGGTCCCAGTGGGAGTCAGCCCAAGGCAGAGAAAGACCAGCCTAAAGAGATTAGCTCAATGTTCCCAACCAAGTAAGCTGGCCTGTGTCAACCTTGGACTAATTCTCAAAAGGGTTGGCCTAAGAATTTTAATTCAAAAAGTTATAAAGACTAATGGATTCAGAACATAGTTGCACGAAAATTTAATTTGGAGGCGAAAATGCATTTTCTAAAAACGCGTTTTCAAGCCGGGTACGAAACTCGTTTTAAAATTTTGAGAAAACGTTTCGGAAACGTTAGGGAAACGTTTCGGAAACTCCTAATAAACCTTTGAAAAACTTTTAAAAAACTTTTGGAATACTTAACAGAAACTCTTAAGAAATTTAGGAGAAACTCTTGGAAAACGCTTTGAAAACTTAAAATATTAATTTTTATATATTTTTTCTCTTAAGTTCTAACTAAGTTTCTATGAAATTATTTGTATAGGTTTCCACTAAGTTTTTCAAAGGTCTCTACTAAGTTTTTCAAAGGTTTCTACTAAGTTTCTCAAATGTTTCTACTAAGTTTCTTAAAAGTTTCGTATTAAGTTTCCCAATCGTTTCCTCCTATTTTTTTTGGCCGCGTTTTTCGCTTCCGTTTCCTTTAACGTTTTCTACTTCTGCTTTCCATTTTGGCAACTATGGTTCATAATACAAATTTCATTTCTAAATGGATTAGGACAAATAAAAAGAAAAGTTCAATACATTAAACTGACCCAAAATGGAAGATTCTAAAGAGAAAAGTGACTTTAATTTACAGAGAGAACATGGTATTTTGAAACTTATAAATACCCCATAATCTACAAGGGCAAGGTATGTTCACTTAAATTCTAGTTGAGAGTTATTTATTCAATTCATTATGGTTAAGCTTGTTAACTTAATTATCTGAGTGTCATCGGTTCAAAGAAGGTCGACGCATTCTCATTGTCTTCTTCTTTTACAAATTGCTCGTACTCATCAATTTGGTTCATGTGTCAAATTAGGTCTTCTAGAAAATTCCACCTACAAAAGCCGTTTATATTTAGGAGAACACAATTATGAGCTTCTTAATTATTTTATATTACCATATATATATCAATTATTATTTTCAACGTAAATTAAATGGAATTAGAAATTATTCTTACAACATGCTACACATCACTGTTGCTATATTTTTCTCCTTCTGAAATAGATATTTCATTATTTCATGGAAAGTACACAATCTTAAGCGCATAGTATATATATTCATAATCATTTTTGTCATTGTAAATTAAACATTTCAAAAGTTTTTAAAATTTCAATTCTTGCCGATAATTTTTGAAATATAACTCAATTTGCCCCCTTTGAAATTTATAAATACCCTCTTAAGTTCTTAAGAACTCAATTTTTAGTTATAGTTTTTGTAATGCTTCTCAATTGTCCTTCTTAAATAGTTATTTATATTACAAGTCCATTATATTATATATATATATGATTGGATACACTATCCATATATATGAATGTTAAGTGTCTTATAATTGCTTATCATAATTTTCTAACTCCGTCGTTGCAGTCACCCACTCCACATATCTTGAAGTAACACTTATTTTCAAAGTTTGGCATGAATTTGCCATTCTTATTCACCTCCAAATTCTTAATATTGGTCAAACTAGAGAACTTCGAAATTTGTTTCGCAACTCCTTTCTCTTCTTCCAAAGAGAAAGGAAAGCCTACCATCTCTGCAAGCTTCTTAATGTGATAAATGATGTCTTCCTTCAAGTCCTCACACTTGAAGAACAAAGATTTCGTGTGGGTTCTCTGAGTTCTCTTTCTAGTATCGCAATATATAGCCCATCCTTCACCTCCTCTACCAGCACGCTTCCAACAATTCCTCAAGTGACCGTACATATTGTGCTGCTCTCTGCAGATCTATCTTGAGCAGCAAAGCACCAAAACAAGACAACAATATCTAAAAGGATTTTGACAATTGTAAACAATTTGCAAACCAAGTGCTCAATGGATTTAGGCATTTTTTTTTACTACCCATAGAATGTGCAATCCTTTAAGTAGAAAGATCTTTAAGTCAACACCAAAAACTTTTCTTAATCTAGATTCCGAAAAATTTCCCTTTTATTTCTTTTTTTTTTTCTTTTTTGGAAGTCACTTTTTAACTAACACCATTCCCTCCCACTGACCAGAATTTTCTCAAGATTTATGGTGTACTTAGCTCGGATATTTGGGTGCTTTCGACCAGCACTTAAGTTGGGTTTTTGTTAAAATAGAGATCATCAGCCATTTTCACTTTTCTATATTGAAATCCAATATCAACACAAGAAAAATAAAGCCAGAAATATGAAAGGGTGGCCAAACAACAAAGGACAAGAAGAAGAAAGGGTAAATTACATAAACCCTTTCGAGGTTTGCTTTACTGTTTTGTATCTCAATAATTTCACGAAATCATGCTAGCCTGTCCTATCAACGTTTGTTTTGATGATAAAGTTGACAGAAATTTTGAATTCACTCAACGTTTCTTAAATCTTTTTGATACCTGTACGTCAGAATTGCTTTTTAAGCAATCAAAATTAATATTAAAAACTCTTCTTTATTCCTTTTCTTTTTCTTTTTCTTTTCTCTGAAGGACATGCATACAATTTCATAAAATACTCGAATAATAAAATAATTAAAAAAAAAAGGCTCAGAAACACCATATACCCAAAACTACCACCATCCACCACACAATTCGGCAGATCACCGGATTCACCACCTCACAACTATAAATCCCCACCATTTAATCCAGCCAACCTCTACCTTGGCCATTACCCGTACTAAATTATGACGATAAGACCCGTTGGGAGTTTCTTTTACTATAAAATAAACAAACTTTTTGTTTGATTTTAAAATTTCAAATCATGAAATTAATTTTTTTTTTTTTCCATTAGAAGGGGCTCGCACCTCTTATGTAATAGTCCCTGTGAATAAGAACCATCGTCGGTAGAATTATTGACCCAACTACTTCTATCCCATCAGAACCATCCTCAGTAATGTTCCCCTGAATACTTTTATCATCCTCAGTAATGTTCCTATGAATACTTTTACTGAATGCTGAGTAATGTTAATTCTGTTTGCATCCTATAGTTTCTGGGTATATATAAAATAAATATAGCGTACTGTTGGTGCCCCCCAAAATGTAAGAAATCTTATTTTTGTTCACCCCAACAAAGAAATTTTTTAAAAAATGTGCTTTAGTAAGTACAAAAGTTTCCAATAAGCATGATATTCTTCAGATGAAATCTACACAGCCATGTGCATTTTTAGTAAGTAGAATTACATTTTTTTTTTTGTCTTGTTGCCCAAAGAAGTTGATGCATGACGATAATAAACAGGATATTTCACAATATCCAGGTTGTTCACCATCGCCTTCTCTACTTCAAACTATGCAATCCATGACTTGCTGAAACAGAATTCAAAATGTGCAGCTCAAACGATATCAGCGTTTTAAACAACTAGCCCAAGGATGGGGGGGAACTAACATAAGAATTGATGGGCAGCGGCAGCAGGAACAGCAAAGTGACATCTGCACCATTCTCCACTGCATGACACTGCAAAAATTTGGGATAATGCACAAAATAGAGAAGCTGAAAGCCACGGAAATGCCAATGTAGAACTGCTGCTCCTAAGCTGGACAAAAGAGTTGGCAGTAAACTTTGTAGCAAAGTTACCATGAGACATTATTCAACAATCAGTAAATTCCGAGCATCCACAATCTCTTCTTTTCCTTACTCTCTGACATAAAAGAAAGAAATAAGTCATTATAACTGTAAAGCTTGGTAAAACATGCAGCAATTGCAACATCCTCTTCCCATAGAGTTTAAAACATGTGTTCCTCATTCTAAAAAACTGACTCAAACACAAATTCTGTACATACGTGAGAGGGAGGAGAGAAAATATCTGTAAAAGCCTGATGCATGAATTGTGTACCACCACCTGCTTGATAAAATATCTCTCTGCATTCCCTTGCTTACTGATTTACTAACTGCTGAACTTACCTCTTATGTTCTGCTTCTACTGATCACGGAAGCCACAAACACTTGTGCTCGAGCCTCCTACCATGCAGCCATACTAAAGCATTCTGGTGTATAATTTATTACCAAAAATGACACTTTGATCTCTCTGTGAAAATTGCTTGTTCTTACCTCCTTACGACTGCCACCTCAACCCTCACTTCAAATAATTTCCTTGCATAACATTATCTTGGAGCAGTTCTTCAAGTTCTAGAAATCTCACATAATTGACGGCCAAAACCAGCTCAATCCGATGTTCTTCATTGGGATAATTCAAGTAGTTCCTAGGTTTTAAACCATTTTTCAAAAACGTTATGTGGCCAACATGGTCAAAGATGCATTTTGCAACAAAGTCAAAATAACTAAAGAGAATTTAGCCGTGAACAAAGAAGATAGTCCAATTGTAGAATAGCCACACATTGAGAGCATCAATTTGATTATCGAAGTTTATCAGTTTTGCAAAATTTTCCTTAGGGAGATAACAAGCTTCATTATTGAAATGCTATCAATAGCCAATGTGTGAAACTTCTAGTAGGTTTCCTTCACGAATCTCAAAGATAGTGTCTTTTTTCTAACAGGTCAACCAAACTTCATTTTATTTCTTTTTTAGTTTTTTTTTATAAATCAGTCCCACTTCAGTTTTCTACATCTAAAAACCAGATTTCAAGCAAATACCAAACACATAAAAGTTCTTCAAAGGAAGAGAAATTTTTCCAAAGCATGAATTCCTTTGATTTCGCTCAACACATACAAATTTTTTTTAGCCTTAAGAAAATTCTAACAGTGTGCAGGTACAATCAATCTGTCATGTAATATGATTGAAAACAGGGAGATCAAGCAAACAATTAAGTGAGCAAATTCATCCATATGCTTTCCAACTTCAATGAAAAAGAAGCTTGATATTTCATCAAGTCTTATATTATTCCCAAATGAGCTTCTCACAAGAGAATATTTGATGAATCAATAAACATCCACGACTAACACCGATTTAAATGAATAAATCTTGACCATCTATCTTACAAAACGCAACTGTTTTTGAAAAAATGTTAGTGAGATACATTTACATCAAACGGTCCATATCCATTTTAGTTTGAATCCACGGTTTAGATTACATTCCAACTTATCTTTTCAACTTCAAACATGTCTGTAAGTCTGTGGATCACATGAAAACCACTAAATAAAAGAAAGTCAGTCTGTGAATCACATGAAAACCACTACATAAAAGAAAGCTCTCTGTTCAACTTCAAAAGAGAACGGCCCATATTAATTTTAATTTGAAATCAACGTCTCGGATTACATTTCAACTAATCTTTTCAACTTCAAACTTGCTGCCCAAATATCTCAGCCTGTGGGTCACATGAAAACCAATAAAAGAAAGCTCTCTGTTCAACTTCAAACGAGAGCAATGGTAGAATGGGTGTTTTGAACAACCCAAGCTCTCTCTCTCTCTCTCTCTCCACCCGAACAGCCCTACCTCTTTGCTCCTTTTTTCTTCTTTTTCTTCCTCTTTCTTCTCCACTACCAGAGTCACCACCCCATTCTTCCTCCACTAGCTTGGTTGTTTTTCAGTTGGTAGGACTTTTTAGTGGTATGTAGTGCTTTACCTCTTTATTTGTTCTTTTATTTTTGTCTACTCAATTTTTATTTTTATTTTTTTAGGTGCTGCTTTGCAATTTGGATTTTCTGATACTCAGAACAGATCAGGTTTGGTTTTCACCAGTTTTCTTTCTCTCTCTGCCGTTTGCCTTCCTCCTCTCCATTGTCTTCCCCCTCTCCGTATCCAACCCTGCCTCACACCACACAACTCTCTTTCTGTCTCTCTCTAAAGCTCTGCCAGCCACAACTATGGCCGAAGCACCCTTCAACCACAGTCGACCACCTTCTCGGCTTCTCCCTCATTCTCTTTCTACAAAAACCTACCCTTTCTAGCAAACCCAATATCTCTCTCATCCTTTCTTCTTCCTTTGAAGGTGGTTTTTTTTTTTTTTTTTTTAAAGATTTGCATCTCACCTTTTTGTCAAGCATCTCATATTCCTAAAGGTTGGATCACTTTTTGCACTTTTATTATTTTTGGTTCAAGTTTGCTCCTATGATTTTTATTTGCTTTAAGCATTTATTTATTTAGTATTCAAGTTTGCTTTACACATTTATTTATTTTTTATTCAAGTTTGCTTTACCTTTTTCTCAAGCATTTATTTTTGTGGAATTGTTTCAAATTATTTGTAGGTATTTTTTTCATTATGGGTAGATGAAGAAGAGAACGGAAAAGGTAATAAGAAAGAGCAGAGGGTGAGGCCATGGTGGGTGATGATGCTTTGTTGGTGGAGAAGTTGGCTGTCTGCTTCAGGTGATGGTGGTTCTGGTGCAGAGGAAGAAGGTGGGTCGTAGGCTGTGGGGTTGCTGATTATGGGTGGCCGGAGACAGAGAAGAAAAATCACAAAGCCCAGGAGTTCTTATTTTCCAAGCTCTGCATTGAAGAAAACAGGGCAAAACTTCACTTTCATCCACTATAGCAGGAGCTAATAGCTCTCTTCAGCCAACCCATAAGCCAAAAAATACCCTTTTTCCCCCTCCTTTTTTGATTATTTTTGCGTGAGGCTTTGTTTTTTTTTTTTTTTCCCTTCGTTTTTTTCTGACTTTCCAGAGAGATTGATTAGGTGGCCTCATGGGCCTCTCTCAAGAAGGCCCTATGGCCTTCCAGTTCTTGCGAGTCATTTTGTCTTACTTTTAACATTCCTCACAAACATAGTAAAAAGATACCTTTTTTTAATCTATTTTTTATTCTTGGTTGTAGATGATATGTGTGTATGTTTTGTGTATGTAATGATCTGATTATGAAGCACTAATTCCAGTCTTGACATCTAAAGAGGGAAAAAATATTGCCACTTAACCTAACTAATGTTAAATTGACCTATTTGGATCGTTTAAATGTATCATGGGAGACCAGCTGTAGGCTGTAGCACAGTTTAATGATTCATGTTATATGTGACTATTCATTTTTGTTGTATTTGAGAAGTTCATAATTTATTTTTGGTCATTTTCTGTAGACAATGCTAAAAGGATTCACAGCCATTTGTTTTGACGCACTATGAAATGCGATTTGATTTTGTTAGTGCATATTGCCATAGGCATGGGTTATAGTTTATATAAATGATGAAGCGGAAGGAAGGATATTGATGTGAATTCATGTTGATGAGTGGTGTGGTTTGGTGGGCAAGAGGACATGGTTTTGAGTCTCACCTGCGGTCATGGAGGGAAATGAGGCTCATGGCCATTAATCCTGACCATTGACTTCTTACTACTATGCCCTCAGTGTGGTTGGGGTCAAACTACGGCTGCGATTGACTTGAGGGAGCGCCTGTAGATCCCCTATCTTTGGGCTTCTCTTACCCTTTTTTATTGAGCAAAAGAGGGCCAAAAAAAAAAAAAAAAGGACTTAAATGTTTCTAGTAGGAGAGAGTTTCCAATTGGTTTAATTTTAAAAGTTGTAGCTTGCGGGATTCACAAATTTCATTTAGTTTAAAGGCTTGAACATCGGCTAAATTAGGATCTTAGAGGTTAAATTGAAGGCCAATCTATTCTATATATTATAGCAATTGGTTGTTACTTGCTAGGTCTTTGATGTTGGAACACGCAATCTAATTTTCTTAATTTTTTGAAAATTAAGAAACTTTTACTTTTTGTTCATACGTAGTTTATCTTTACTAAAACTAAAGTAATCTCATGTCATTTTGGAAAGTTTTCCCTAAAATTTAAAGACATTAGAATTTTTACTAAAAATTTTCTTAAATTCCTCAATTATAATTTTAGAAAGTTCGTTCTTAATTCAAAACTGTGGAATTTCCTATTCAAGCCCCTTTAATTTCTTGTTTTAGGAGGACAAAAATAATAAATGTATACTATATAACCAATTAATATTTCACATATTTGTATATATTTTGACCCATTCCTTGCCATTTTAATGCAAGAATTTCCCCTGCATAGCACGGATACAATGCTATTAGGTAAGGAAAGGGTTTAGAATTGATTTTAGCTTGATATGCTAAGGTTTTGGGGCTGAATTATTGAATTTTCTAGGGCTGTGAGAATAGTAACTTTGCGGAAGAGGAGGAGAAGAAGAAGAAGAATAAAGAGAACAAGACGACCCTAGGAATCCACCTAGACTTCTCAAGAAATAACCTCCCCTAAAATAAGGTTGCTCAAAGTCATCACAAAAAGCTACAAAAGCTTCACAAATATTTTCAAAATCTCGACTTCCTAATGAATAAAAAGATTGCATATGTATTTATCAGATGTAGGTTCTCCTAATTCTGACTATTACTTAAAAGATTAGGAAACTTTTAACTCTTTGAACACTAAACCATTCTAGACTTAAATAAAACCATATATAATGACCCAATTGAACTACATAAACTCTTCATAGTTGCTTCTCCAACTCAAAAGCTACACCTGTGTTGTTGCGAAATATGGATTGATATTCCTATGGAGAGGTAAATCATCATGATTGGGGTCTCAAGAAAAACGATGAAGCTTCAAGTTACGAAGCTCTCAAGTTTAATGTTATTTTTTTTCTTAAGGCCAGGGTTCGGAAATGCTGTGAATTGTGCCAATATGGGCATGAATATCCGTAAAGAGTCAATTTTAAGAACAGAAGCAGCTGCTGAAGAATGGGGCCTTTTGTATACAAATTATCTTCTCAAGGGTTCTTATTCACATGTGATATTGAGGGAGGTACTAATCACATTTCCAAATATTTATGTCATCATTTCTTTCCAAAACAACTACAAAAGTTCAATTTGCCATTTTTATAAGATTTTTAAGTTATTAAAAAGTATTAGCCAGCATGTTAGTTTTTGATATGCTATTGTCCTCCTCCCTCTGACTGAGAAGTAATGTTCTGTATTCTATTTTACAGATTCTGTTACAGTCAGGTATCAATTACCGGGCTTATCTTGGCATCTAAATAAGTTCTGTTTTATTTTCATGCCATTGCCATTGTTTTTTTAAACATTCCTATCAACCCATTGACAATGGATGGCAAATGAAGAACCCCATAGCCAAACCCTTAATGGTCAAGTTAAAGCATTCCGGGTTCTAGCCACAAAACTGAAGCTTCTATTGAAAGTCAAACCACATCAGCAGTAACAATTACCCTCTCTCCAAACAGGCCCAATTACAAGAGGAAGAGCAGATATACAACAGGGAAAGGCAGAGCAAAGCAACTTAATGCAACATCTACCATTTTGTTGAAAAAACGTGCTAGAATTCAAAAAGATGACCAGAGATTACATTAAACTAAAAATGCCAAATGTAAAATTCTAACATTATACTGGTAAATTAATGAGGGAGATGAAAAATAAGTATGCATAGTAGAGCATGCGTATAATCTATATAAATGAGGGTAGAGAAAACTTTAACACAAATTATAGGCTTATAGCCTAATCATATAGTAATTCATAAAATTCCATGCAGACAAATAAGAGCACCAGTTTTCCATCATTTTAGGCATAAGCATCATTGTTTTGTTCCATCTGACTACTTCTTTTTCATTCATTTCGAGCTATAACTTGGTACTTGGAAAACCAAAAAGGCCATGTAAAGAAGGCCAACTCCTCATGAAAGAAAGAACATTGTATTTTAACTTCTAAGGTTGGGTGTGCTATGCTGATTGGACTTCCAATGCCATTTGTTCCATTGTTGTGCTGCGTGAAGAAATTCTAAACAGGACAGCAAGACAGAAACTTCCCCGTTTGATTACGGACCTGCTTTCTGTTTTTGTTCTCTGAAACTTGCCGAAACCGCATTTGGCAAACTGGTTTCCGAAAGTGTTTTCATGGAGACCACATTTGGTAAACCAGTTCCAAAACTTGTTTTCCAGAAATTTTCCAAAAAACAATCCAATTTTACGAACCAAAAAAAAGGAGAGTTTCCAGAACCATTTTCAGATGAAAATGAAACTGATATGAAAACTGTGGTGCTCTCAATGATCCCTTTTTTTTTTTTCGCTTTCGAGAACACAAAAAACGAGAAGTTCCCAATTTTTTTGTTTATCAGAACACACAAAATGAAAACGGAACTTAACCAAACAGGTTTTTCCCTCTCAGCATGTGGTGCCCCTTTACAAAAGTTAATCTTCTCACACATATAATACACAGAATCATGAAGGGATTAAACTACTGTTTCGGGGGGCATCATCTGCACCGGTTCCCCCTCCCTGCACTCCTGTCAGCATAGTAGAAAACACGGTTTCAACAAAGGTGGTAGATTCTGGGAGTTCTCATTGCCTTTCCTAATTGATTGCCAAAAACTATTGCTTACTCCACGAATTTGCAGGTTTCACAGAGTCCATTAGCTTTATTGGACTGCTCAAGTCAGGCAAGTTCCAAATATTCATGATAGACTATAGGAAGACTAACGTATTATTAGAACAGATGATTTCAATATCAATCAACTTAAGAATCTAGAAATCAAGCATGCAATGTGAATCCAAGTAAAATCAATCACAAGCCAACAGAATGCAAAGAAGAGAACATATGGTGGTCAGGAATTCCCTTAAATTGACAACAGTCCATAGAAAATATCTTCATTAATAACATTTTCTAGTAAGTTATATACCAGAGTACATTTTCATTACTTTCCATCACAATTAGTATTTAGACCAACACCTCTTTTGCAACAAATAAGGGACCAACTAAAGATCCATTGCCAGAAATTGTAGTTCCATATAGAAGGTATCAAGCCAGAAGACAGGGAAATGAAAAAGGAAGAACTAACCTGACAATTAACATCTCCATGAACCTCAAGCTCTTAGTCTATAGCTGCAATCTAGAAAAACAAACATTCCTAGCATTCAACTGAAAACTTCATTTCAAACTAACTTTACAACGTATTGTATACATAATGCAATTAAAAAAAAACCCCAAAAATAAATGAGGGAATTGGACAAGCAAGCTTTCACAGCCATCTAGACGAGATTGTTAGTGTCTAATGAGTAGATAAGGTTTCTTTTCATTTCTTTTAATTTATATGAAATAATACCTTCCAAAAAAAACGAGACACAGAGTGCTGGACAAGGCAACGGAGGCATCCTTCAGAAGCAATAGACCTGGCAGAGTAACAAAGCAAAACAAATATTGTAACGCAATTAACACCACAAAATCTAGCCAGACACCCTCCAAGAATACAAGAAGTAATTGATTATGAAAATAATAAAAAAGATTGGCCAGTTCCATGCAACAAATGAGAGTATCTCAAGGGAGCAATGGTTGCAGTTTTAGCCACCTAATAAAAGTAGAGAAATCACCCACAACGGCAACTTCCTCTCCTCATGGAAAAAAGCTTCCCGAAGACATCTTGGCAAAGCCTTAAGTTACTTTAATTGCATTTCAAGTACTAGGGGTAGAATAGCGGACACACCTTCCTAAGGTGTTCAAAGTACTCCCCTTCTCCAACTTACCCTGTTTGACAAGGAAAGCTCCCTCTAATGACTTAGTTGTAAAAAATTGAAGTCCAAAAATCTGAAAAGTAGCAACAATAGAACCCTCATAAATACTAACCCAAAAAAAGAACTCTCATAAACTTTTTGTTGTGGAACCTAGAAGGAAGTGAAGACTGGAAATGTGAAGAATATATAGTTTCAAACAAATTCATATTCTTTCCACTCAAAACCCACTACATAGCTAAGACAATAAAAGAACCATGGATAATGTTCCCTTTGCTCTGCTAAAAACATAACTATGAGATGTCTGCCAAACAAGAGATTCAAGAGGCAGCAACCCAACTCAGAGCATACTGAACTTAGAAAAACTATAGAGCAATGAATTGGATTAAAAGAAAGGTCAAAACTGTGCTATTCCAGTCATAAAAGATAAGCAGCAAGACAAAGTGTGAATTCACCGTAGCAAACAGATGCATATACAAAGGCCAAAGTACCCATATAGGCAGATGCAAAAAACGAATGTTGTACACATACAGGTATGAGAGGCTATGCCACACTCGGTACTCTATTACAATAGCAGAAGTTCAAATTTCAAACTTCCTATGGGTGTGAGGCTACAAACAGAAAAAATGAAAACACAACAGCAAATCAAGGACATAGAACCATTAAATTCACAATCTCAATGTAACTGCACAGATTTGAATCATATTCAGAGTTGTACATCTGTATAACAATCCCATTGAATAATGATTTCGAAAAGTAATGTACCCAGAGGGAGCTTAAGTTTCTGATTGATAGTCAGTAGGAGCATGATAAATCCATGGCATCAGCTTGCAAACCAATGTCAGTATGAGGTGTAGTCCACTAATTTTAGTCAATCATTGTTCTTTGCCTTTGCTTATACAAGCAATGCTCTACTAAGCGATATCATTTCATCTGTCTTTGCCTCTGACCATTCCCACTCGACAAGCTCTTAAGGTGCCTGCTTTTTAAGCTGTGTGGTGCCTGGTTCCACATGTATTATTAGATGTCATTTGAAAAGAAGCCTATGCCATTTCAGTAATGTCCTCTTCTACATAATCCAAGTCCAACTTTGGATGCACATTTCGATGACCAATAGAATGATTATTCACTCTCCTATTTTTCAAGATAACCTCCGATTCCTTCATTAGGTTAATGTACTTTTTCCTTACCCTTGATAGAGGATGAGTCTCTATAGCTGACTTATCACAGTAAGCTTCTTTTAATATTGCTGTGCAAGTCTTGTTCCTCAAAGATAAATAGAACATGTGGGGATGCCGCTCAAAAGCCTTGTGGACTTTCTGTGGCAATGCCACGTATTTCCGGAGGCAAAGAAGCTTCTTCCTCTCTGCAGCATGCTCAACAAAGAGACTAAGCAACTCATGAAGCACACCCACAACCCGTTTCTCCGAAACATCACTATCCGTATTCAAACCTGAATAATCCTCATAAGGTGAGACATATGGAAGCTTCTGAAACTCATCCAACCAATTTGAAATCTTCTTCTTCAACCTCAAATCCTTTGATGGAAATAGCGGAAATGCAATTGCATCCATTGGCCTCCCACCATACCCACCTCTCTTCGTCCCATTCTTTTGCATTACTGACAAAACCCTTTTATCACTGTCAACAGCCAGTCCTTTCAACCCATCTTCCATCTGCACAATTCTAAAAGACCCATTAAGCCTCCCTTCTGGGTCTCGCAGAAACTCATCCGGCAAGCCCAAATACCACTGCATCCCCTGGATTATCTTCAATGGCATCCTATTCTCAACACCCATTAATACAAACTTCTTCAACCTCTCTTCAAGATCAACCTTAGAGTTCCTATAAACCTCACGCTCCTCTCTATCAAGCTCCACAGCTTCTAGGGTCAGCCTAAACCATGGTAGGTCGTATTTGGGTCCAGTAAACTCTTGAAATACAGATGGGTATTGCCTCAGGAACCTCGCAACATTAAAGGGTACCCCTAATTCTCTACCTCTCTTCGACACCGCAGAGATAGGGATACTTCCGTCGGGGGCGGTGGCGATGCAGTTCTTGAGAGCAATTAAAGGTTTGAGTTCAATGGATTTGTGGATGGACTCAATTGAGTCATAGTACGAGTCTTTCTTCCATTTCATGTACACATCTACATAGTTGCACTTCTGGGTGTATATACAAGCAGGTGGTTGTTTGTATAGGAGGGAAATAATCCGTGGCTGAGAAAAGAACAGTAGTTTTGTGAGATTTCTAGGATTAGGTCGATTGGAGTACATTGTTGGTGAGTTTGGTTTCTAGAATTTCTAGGGTTTTGGTTAAACTGCTGAAGGGCTTACAAGATCAATGAATTGAGCAATGCTAAGGTCAGCCGTCCCAACCATCGCGCTCCATCACTCCCAATTTAAAGAGGCCACGTGTATTCCACTAAAGCAAATGAAAACGGGAACTTGAGAAATTCCGGTAACAGACAAACCAAACGCTATAGGCTATATAGAAAAAGGAGACAAGGAAGAAAAGAGGGTGAAAGAGAGGAGACACTTCACAGATCTGAGAAAGAGGAGATCTCCGGTGCCTCACTCCACGGCGACGTATCTCTACAGCAGCACCACTGGTCTCTTGTTTCATCTCCCTCATAAAAAATTCTCAACCTGAAGATCATCCGAATGAACTTTCAATCTAGCCCTTTAACAATTTCTCCTTCTAATTATCTCTCTCTCTCTTTTCTCATTCTGTGATTCTGAAGAAAAACTGAAGAGAGAGAATGTGATGGGCGTGTACTTGATTTTTAGAAAATATGATGGGTCTGGATATGCTTTTACAGTGAGAATGAGACCCAAGAGAGAGGACAGAGCTTGACTGAGAGAGGATGAAAGGAGAGGAAGGTGAAGATGAGTGTGGTCGGTCGGTGATGAAGACAACATGAGAGAGAGAGAGAGAGAGAGAGAGAGAGAGAGAGGAGATGGTGATGGATCGGCGACGATGGCGAACATTCCCGGCCCGATGTGATCGGTGCTGAATAGTGCGAAGGTTCCGGTTGATTGCCACTCCGATAAAGAAATAAATAAACGTATATTCATTTTCTAGGAATCCTCCTCTACCGGTTGCCCGTTAAAATCTTAAAAGTAAGAATACGTGTCACTTTTTGTGCAGCCATTAAATTCATTCCAATATTATTCTTCGAAAATTTATTTGAAAATGAGCTGCTAAGTTGTTTGGGTTTCTATAAAAATTTTTTTTTAATTAACTTGAAAATGGTTCATTTTAAAAAGTAGGATTGACATCTCCAAAAATTGGATTTAAGAGGAAATGCAGGTGAAAAATCATTGCGCTTTCCATATTTTGTGTCATTTTTATTCCCAATAATACTAAAAACATAAATCACACACCAATATTTATAGTGTTTTGCTGATTACACCAACATTTATATTAAAGGATGCACATAAAAACCAAACTAAATCAACCCAATCTGTATTAGTTAGTTTGGTTCTAACAAAATTTTAGTTCCATTATGTGCCTAAAATTTTAAAATTGACCAAATTTATTTAACTCTCACGTTACAGAACCAACCCCTCAAAATTTTTCACATAATAAGTAAGTACTTGTTATTTTGGTTGATAATAATAGTAAGTTTTTTTAACTAATAAGTCAAGTTTTAGACCTGTAAATTTTGAACCAAACGGAATCTTCTCATGTTTCATTTTAAATCTCCTGTGCCAGTTTAGGGTCTAAAAATTGAGAATTTAAAAAGAACAATTCAATTCTAGGTTTGATTATAACTTGGACTGAACTAACTCATCCACACTCTTACTTATCATATTTATACTTAACCTTATTGACAAAGTGGTATTTATTTATCTGATTTTAAATTTATTATTAGCAATAACTCTAAACTCTGAGGAAAAAGTGATATCTCTATTTGGTTTTGCAAAGAAAATGAAAGAAAAGTTAAGGGAAGAAAGAGAGAAAGAAAAAGAGTAATTTTTTTCTCCTCTATTTCCCTTCTCTTTCCCTTTCTTTTCTCACCTAGATAAAATCAAATGAGGAAAGAAAAAAAATTAAAATTTTTCCTTCCTTTCGCTTCCTTTCCCCAACTTCCAAAGTTGGATGCAATCAACATGAGTTCTAATAATGATACACAGGAGCTGTGGTTCTTTCAGAGATACAACACCAATTCCACACCCAAAATTTCAAAAATTGTGAGCAAATTACCTAAATCTGAAATCGGCTTCATCAGTTCCTTTATGAAGAAAATTAAACGCATAAAGGAAGCCCTTTTTTCAAAAAACACCCCAAATCCTAACCATGGAGAGTGAACATGTGAGAAAAAAAGATAATAAAATGAAATATTTTAAATCTTTATTTATTTACATTTTATGTTATTTTAGCTTGTACTTTTTCTAACAACAAAAACATACTATATAATTTTATATCATTTTTATTTTATTTTTCTCTCAATCTTGATTCAAGGACAACATAAGACAATCAGCAAAAGCTGATAATCATAGCTAGAGTAAATCCTGTTAGCTGTTCATATCTACTCTCATGCTGAGGAGAACTTAAAAGCAAGAATGGAAGTCATAAGGGGCTATTGGATTTCAAAATGCAAGCATCATAGAAATATGGTGTTTCACATCCTTTAGCAATGTACAAATATATTGCTCCCACAACATATTTTCCTGAATATAGCTTTTGGGAAAACTCATGATACTTCTATTTCTATTTCAGGGGTCCAACAGAATGATCCAATGCTTCATTTTAAATGATCTAACCTAGTGACTTCTCCCTTTTGGCTCAATCTTTTTACTGTTCATAATTGTGTTCATCTTTACTTAGGAAACTACGGGTTTCAGGTATAGGCTTTTATACCACCAGCACAACAAAATCTGCCAATTTTCCAGGAGGTAACAACCCCACAACCAATTTTTTATTGGGGCCGAACTAACAACATGAGACAATAATTAACGAGTAAAATATAAAGAAATTAATTTTTTTTTTACCTCTAACGGGTTTGATAAATTTTAATAATGACTACGAACATGTGATTTTGTAGCTAAACAGTAAAATTTAGGGTCTAAATAACATGTTAAAGCAAATTTTTTCAATTCTAATGGAGACAAGAAAAAGATAAAAATTCTCAAATTAATTAATTATTAAAATATTAGTATCTTGGTGGACGGGGGACAACAAAAGATATAAACAGTCAAGAGGGGAGAGAGAAATTTTATATTTAGAAAGTTCAAAGTTATTAGGATTATTACTAAATATCTATATAATAAAACAGAACTATTTTTGAATCCTGATGGGACTTTTGTCCTACGTGGAACGCATTTCCATCTAAGGGTTGGCATTAGCTTTTGTTTTAAATTCAACGGTTGAAATTCTCTTGAAGTCTTGAAATTCTCTTGCATCACTCGAGAGACAAATTGATCAACGGTCGAAATCAAATTTCAAACTCATTAAATGCTTCTTTTACATCTTGGCAGCAAAACCTGAAAAGCTGAGATACACTTTTGAAAAAATTGGATACCTCTTCAAAGCCTCTCTCTCTCTCTCTCTCTCACTTTCTCCCCTAAATCTCTCGCTAAATCTCTCCCTCCAGGAACACAGCTTGGTTATTGCCAGTGTCTGCACTGTCATCGTCGACATTTTGCTTAGCCACGGAATGCTTCCTTTACTACACCAAAAGCAAGCTCTCTCTCTCTCTCTCGCCATATGTATCGTGTGTATGTGTTTTTGTTTCTTTCCTTTTCTTTTTTTCATTTTTTAAATTTCTTAGATAACAAAAAATGTTATTATTGTTGTGTATTAAATGAACATGTTGCCGTATCTAAAGAAGAAGAACCAAACGCCCCTCTTCCAAGCTTTACAAAACATAAAATAAGGTGCCACACCAACCCATCTCTCTCTCTCTCTCTCTCTCTCTCTCTCTCTCTGTATTTGTTCGTTCATTTAAGACTGCATTCTATGTCTACCTTTGAGGCTGCATATATGTATGTGAATGTATGGATATTTGAATGAGTACAGAGTTTATGCTATTAGCCTTCATTTCGCCTCTTCTGAGTTCTGATTGTATTTTAAGACAGATCAAGCATTTGTGCCACCTCCCACAGCACATAATATGAGCCCCATTTCATGATAAGTCAAACTTCACAGACATTTTTCTAGTATGAGCTCATTTTTACTTTAGTTCAAGGCCAAATCAAATATCGTGAGAGAGACTCATAATAGGTCTATTATCGTTAATCAACTCCCTATTAATCTCGCAATTGACTCTCTAATTTTCTCTATTTTCGGATCATATGATATCAATTTTCAAGTGGATTTTCATTTTTTAATCATGGCTTTGTTTTAATCAATATTAGACTTTTTATTTAGTTTGTGGGCTATTAAACCCAACCTCAACATTTTCTGACAGGATTATTTATATGTTCCGTGGTGGGTTTCTGTCTTTTCTGTTCCGGCTCTCCTGCTAGAACTTTTTTTTTTTTCCATGAAATCTGGCCACTTGATTTTATCACGACCTGTAGAATTATTGATTAATCGATGGACAATTAATGGTAGAGAATAAACCTAATCTTGAATTTTCTCTTATTTTTGCCAAAAGGCAAAAAATTAAAAAACAGAGTAACGAATTATAGTGGTTTAATTATTTGGCTAAACATCATACATATTTTTTCTTTCTGGTTTTCCAATTTTCTTGGTGACCAAACGACGGCTCTAGGTTGTCTTTGCATTTATGTTGGTGAGTCATATGGAAGCATTCGACCAAGTTTTGTTCGGATTGTTCTATGCATGTTTCTTGGATCCAAACTTTCTGTTTCACATTTTCACTTGCACACCTAACACACAGCCTTTTCTTCTACTGGTTTCATGTGTACTTATAATATTTTATTTCGTCATTCACACACACTTCTATGCATAACATACATTTATAAGATTGTTTTTTTTTACTGTATATTTTAACCATACATTGCTTTCCACTATTCTATATACACAAAATTATTGTTATGTGGAACAAAATTACTGTCTTTAATGTTAATGTCTTAAATTAACAATCAAACAATTAACAATCATGTCTTCCCAAGCAAACACAAAGAGAAGGATTTGGTGAAACTGTAAATCTCCAAATAGCTTTGTACTTAAATAATTTTTTCCTATAGTGTTTGTTTTCGTTTGAAATTTTAATTGCTGGCCTTTGATTGCTATGAAATAGAATGATGAGTGATTGTAAGTTGGAGATGATCAATGACATCATGCAAAAGTTCTATGGAATTTTATTGACCCAAAAAAAGTAAATCCTCAATTAATTGCTTGAATGCAGTTGTTTGATTTCATGGTCTGAGCTTGAGAACAGTTTCATTAGACTTTTGATTGCTATGAAATAGGATGATGAGTGACTGTAAGTTGGAGATGATCAATGACATCTTGCAAGAGTTCTATAGAATTTCGTTGACTCAAAAACAGTAAATCTTCAATTGATTGCTTGAATGCAGTTGTTTGATTTCACGGTCTACGCTTAAGAACAGTTTCATTAGGACCCCATCCCCAAAAGAATATAAAAGCAATTTTTTGGTTTGTTTGTTGTGTAAGTGGTTGAGGGGGAGATTGCTGTAAGTATTTTAATAGTCTTTTGAATTCTAAAAAATGAAAGGAATTAAAAATTTATCAGGACAAGTGGATGCATGTGTAATTGAAGAACTACTTATTCTGGTGTATGTAAGCAAGGCATGGGTAAAGGTCAGATGTTTTACACTGTTAGCTGATTAGTCTATGTGTTGCTTGGTGGTTAAAGAACAACAATCAACTTCTCTAAGGTAAATTTAATTTCTTATGACCTTGCAGGAAATTTTGGAGCAAGATACTATCACCTGCATTACTAAATTGATGAGTGACTGCAAGTTGGAGATGATCAATGACATCACGCAAGAGTTCTACAGAATTTCATTGACCCAAAAATAGTAAATCTTCAATTGATTGCTTGAATGTAGTTGTTTGATTTCATGGCCTTGAGAACAGTTTTATTAGAACCCCCTCCCCAAAAGAATATAAAAGCAATTTTTTTGTTTGTTTGTTATGTAAGTGGTTGAGAGGGAGATTGCTGTAAGTATTTTAATAGTCTTTTGAATTCTAAAAATTTATTAGGACAAGTGGATGCATGTGTAATCGAACTATTTATTCTGGTGTATGTAAACTAGGTATGGGTGAAGGTCTGATGTTTTACACTATTAACTGATTAGTCTAGATGTTGCTTGGTGGTTAAAGAGCAACATTCAACTTCTCTTAAGGTATATGTAATTTCTTATGACCCTGCAGGAAATTTTGGAGCTAGATACTATCACTTGCATTACTAAGTTGGAGTTGCAGTCATTGATGTTTGATTAAAAGTTTGGAGTAGAATATTGCCACTTGCATTGCCAAATTAGTCACACACTGATCCGAGAAGGAAAAAAAAAAGAAATTGTTTCATTTTAGGATTACTTGATAATTATAAAGTGTATTATTCAGGCACCATCAAGTATAGTTGTTGTGTTTATTTCATTCTCAAACGAGACTCACTACAGGATGTTTGCAGATTCAGATTTTGTTGGGAGTGCCATAGGCACGGGTTATTCTTAGTAATTTATACAATCAATATAGGAAACCAAACAAGATAGGAAACTAAGATAGACTTAAAACTAAACCAAAACAAGACAAGAAATCATAAGAGATAAGCTTAAAACTGATTTTTGATCCTAGTTAGTAAATATTCATACTATTCATATATAATATCCGTACATACTTATAAATGAAAAAAACTTCAACTTTTCGTCTCAATTTGAAACTTAACAAAAAATACTCGTTTTTTTTTTGTTAGACTGTATACTGTACATCATAAACGTTTTATGTATTATACTTTTGAAAAAAAAAAACTTGATTTAAAATTAGATATAATTTAATATAATTTTAACATAATATTAATTATATACTTGAATATATGATTATAATAGTACAATTATTGACTATTAAACTCTTCTAACTTTATTCATTATAGAAAAAACTTATATAGCTCATTATTTGTATATCTTTACTGGTATCATGTCATATATATTTGTTTGTGATATTTTTCTAATAATTGATATTTAAATTATTAAACATACTTCTCTATAACTTCTTATTAATACTCAAACTATTAAATTAAAAATTAAAATTGATAAATCAACTCATTCATATATCAAGTATTGAAATAATAAAATAATAAAATAAAATTTATTTATCTACCACTTTAATTTAACTATTTGTTAATAATATATTTTCAAAATTAATATATATGAGGAAAAAAATACTACCTACCAACATATCTAAGAAAAAAATTACTTATAAAGATATCTTATTATTTAACCCAACTTTTTAACTAACGTTCGTATGATACCCGAATAATTATATATTCGTATTTTTTATGTTCTCATATTTTTATGCTTAATTTTTTACCGTATCTTTTTAAAAAAAATTGTATTAAACTCGCACGTATCATGTACCTTTTTTTGCCGTTTCGTATTTTACTAACTATGATTTTGATCACTATAAGAAACTAATTTAGGGGGGGCCATATCGTATGTAATGCATATATCTAAGAATTTTGCATGACTATTGGAGAGATTTCCAAAATTTTAGAGGGGGCCATGCCCTTGTATAAGCCCCCTTGTCACAGGGATACCTTAAGATTTTGCATGACTATTGAAGAGATTTCCAAAATTTTAGAGGGGCCATGGCCCCTGCGTAAGTACCCGTGCCGCAGGGATACCTTAAGATTTTGCATGACTAGATTCCCAAAATTTTAGAGGAGGACATGGCCCCGCATAAGTCCCCTTGCCGCAGGGATACCTTAAGATTTTGCATGACTATTGAAGAGATTCACAAAATTTTAGAGGGTGCCATGGCCCCTGCATAAGCCCCTTACCTCGGTACCTGCGGCCACATCTTTGTCGAGGAAGGATGCACGAGCAGCTGAGATTGTGTACCTGCCATGGGAATGTTCATATTAGCTAATTGATGAGAATAACTGTAAGGAAAAACAGACAGAAAATGGTCTGAATCAGATGACATGTAGAGCTCAGATTTTGAAATACTGAACTCAAAATCCCCCATAACCAAAAAGCATTTTTCAGTTTGTGAATGAATTATTGAAAAATATGATCTCCTGGCACATGTTTCAATTCATCAGACCACCACTAAGAATAAGAAAAACTGTATAATGTCACTTCTAGAATCCTGAAAATGATCCCATGGATAGTAGCTCATTTCAAATGCCAGAGAGTAAAATATGCTGATTGCATATACAGTTTAAGCCAAAACGCAATGTATTCATTACCAAGGGGATTGGACGAGTTATCTACGGAATTAAGCTTAGGTAATCAACTGATTCAGAGGTATCTTATGAAGAAAATCTTAATATTGAGAGGTAGAACTCTTTAAATGTTCTTTCAAATAATGGACAGTTTGCACTTTACGCAGCATAAAATTTAGGATTACCATTAATTGATTTTAGACCATCTTATTTTATGCAAAATTAGATTCTGCTGGCTAAATACCCTCTACCCTGCCCACTAGAAAACAAAATAGAGTGATAGAAAAACAAAAATAACAAAAAAAAAAAAAAAAAAAAGAAACTCGAACAGCAAAAAGAAACCAAGAATAATAAAAAAAACAAATAAATGTTTCAACTGATTATGGTGAGTTTTCGTCACTAAAAGCATGCACCAGCAACCTGTTAAACACTTGGTGTTTGACAGTTGATGATGCAAATTCCCCATTTTAAACACTCTGTCCAGGCAAATTACATAATCTATATTGCCACATAATTGACAGTTGATGATGCAAATTCCCCATTTTAAACATTTGGTATCCTGCTAAACATTGCTAAAAGAACAATTTTAAAAGCAGCCAAATCCATAATTGAACTGCACGTATGACAAGTGCGAACGACCAAACTTCCAAGAAAGTCATGCAATATAAGTGCACCCAGCAGATCGCTTAATGACAAATCATGGTTGAGCAGAAAACTTGAAACAAACCTTATACTATAGATAGTCATCACAGGTAATGCAAGATTGGAGCTTAAAAACCTGCAAGTGTTTGTTCCAAGTGCCAAATGCTGTGCATGCTCGATCTGCAAGTGTTTGTTCCAGTCATGGAGGCAATGCTTCTATATGTTAAATAAGAGGAAAAAAAAAAAAACCTATGCTGCATTGAATCTTGTGCTGTAATCTTCGATCCCTCTTCCCATTTGTAGGAATCACTGACTTTTACATATCCAGGATCAAGTCATTTGCTCTATCACCTATAGCATGAATGGCAACCTGGAACATCAAATTTAAAACCTTGCATGGTTAAAAGGAATTATAAAATCTTTTATTAGTTATCTTTATCTTTTTTTTTTTTAACCAAATAAAAGGAAAATGTATAATACTTAACATTTCAAAACGTAGAAATTTTCGCTCATACACTACAGTTCAATCTCGTCATCTAGGGTTCTCAATTCTAGGTCTTCTAGTTTTTTATTTGACCAGCACAGCTTTCAATGTCAAATGTTTGATCTTACAAGACATATAGTCTACAACACACATTAATCCCAAAAGCATGTCCAGAAACAGCTAGGGGAATTGATTGTAGCATTTGGATTTCACATTTATGGTCCTCCGCCTTTTAAAAGTTTCATGCGTCCCAAAATACTAACATTCTCACCTCATAAAAAAGTGCACTATTAGATCCCAAAGATCCATCAGCAAAAGCTTTAACGCCACCCAGATAAAGCCACTGGTTCAGCTTACGACCTTTCTCTTGGATAAGATCCTACGAAGGAAATTAAACCCACAAGAGAGAAAATCAAGGATAACTCTGTAACAGTGAATCCAAAGGCAACAAGTAGATAGAAGAGGCCAAAAAGGACAGAATCGTCTACAAAAACAAATTTAGCATTAGAAGTTATGGCAGACAACTGCAGAGATAGCTTGCTAAAAAAAACCAAAAAATCGAAACCATTGATAACATCTATATACGATACATGGACTGCGGTGTTAATGTCGGGTGGGTATGTGTTTAAGTATCAGAATTATCTAATTCTCATATCTAAGTTGCACATGGCTAGATTTCATAATTTTTAAATATTTTTTTTTTTATGTTTCTAAAGTAACATGACGTTTATAAACTAAAATATAACAATTTATGCATAAAATAGAAGTATTGCATAGTTCTATAGTAAATTTAATTACTTAAACATACTTTTGAATGTATGTTTAACTAGTTATATCATACACATCTACACCTTTATTGGAGTCGAGTGTCCAACACAAATATTTCACAAATTTAGAAGAGTTATAACATAACATAAAATAAAAGAACAAGAATAGTCAAACAACATAGGAGAGAGAGAGAGAGAGAGAGAGAGAGAGAGAGAGAGAGAGAGAGAGAGAGAGAGAGAGAGAGAGAGAGAGAGATTTCTGCTAATATGAAAAGGGAATCTCGTAATACTTCAATATCTTTGAAGCTTTTTTTTGGTAAGCAAGATTTTTGTTATCACAAAATAAAATATTTCAGTGAAGCTCAGGACACAGCCCCAAAGTCAAATAAAGTTAAGAGAGGATAATCCAAAACACTAATACTCATGGCCTAAAGAGAGCCACTTGCACCTGAAGTGGCTAAGCAAGGAAGAAACATATATTGAGGAGGAAGAGGAGGAGGAGGAGGGAGAGAGAAGGGCAGTTTAAAGTGCGAAAGAGCCATCTGATGCCTCTAAGAATGATCACAGAAGTCCAGCATAGTTCACCAGGGACTCAAGTCGGGTCAAACTTCAAGCAATTAGATAAAGAACCTTCAATGTAAAGTCACATGTTTTCATGATCTTGACCTTCAATCCAAAAGTAAGTTTGGATTTCACGTTGATTGTGTAAAAGGATTTCACGAAATTTATAAAATCTCCATGAATGATCTTGACCTCCAATGTAAGTTCACACTTGATTGTGTAAACTTCAAGCAATTAGAAAAGTACTGACACAATGTTTCACGAGGCATAAAAAATAATTTTCAAAACTTTTCAAAAACATGTTTTTAAGAGTTCTTATTTTATTATAATCCAAACTCCATTTCAAAACTTTCTTGAGTTCAATTTTCAAAATTTTCTAAAACTCTCGTGTTGTTTTTAAAATACTTCTAAAACTCTTTTAAGTTGATTTTAAAATATTTTTTAAAACTCACTTGAGTTGATTTTGAAATACTTGTAAAACTCCCTTGAGTCAGTTCAAAACCCATTTCAAAACTCTCTTGAATTCTATTGCAAAAGAATTTCAAAACTGTGTCGAGTTTATTTTCAAATCAAAACTCCCTTGGTTTCAAGTTTCAAATCCTTCCAAGGCTCCCTTAAGTCCATTTCCTCAATCGTGCTCTTGCACAAACTATGAATTACCAAATTCTCGCTAAATGAGATATGTAGGAACCTTAGACAAACTTAGGTGTGCTCACATATTTTCTTTTGAGTTAACATCTCTTTAATAGTTTTCTTTCATTAAAATCTCTTTTCAAAGCACCTCTCAAACCTTCCATTTATTAAATTATTTTCAAATACATGCATCATATATTATTTATCCCCAAAGTGATGATAAAATTTCGATCTCAAAATTATGTATGTGGATATAGTGGATATTATGTAACTGGAGATTAATGAGTGAAATAAGGGTAAATCAACATGTAGGTATCGATTATCGGGCGAGATAAGGTGATAATCTTAAGATATCTTCCCTATACGTAACTAACTTCCGAACCATAGATATTTAGTGCGAAAACCAACATAAAGTCATGTTTCAAAAGGGTTTTAAAACATTTTCAAAAGATTGCTAAGAAAACCTCACTTTTCAAAACCTTCTTTAAAAGGCATTTTTATGGCATTTTCAAAAATCCATGTTTAGTCCTCAGATTATACTTAATTTTAGGTGATCTAGCATGTTTTTAATTATGTTAGGTAGCTACTCTAAATTTTTTTCAAAAAATCCATATTCAAATCAAATTTTAAGGTTAAACTCCTATCGCACTTGTCATTTTAGGATGATAAGTTTTATCACAGAGGATATCGATTCCTCCTTAGTCAAGATTTAGGCTTGCGTTGAAAAACTGGGGCGACACAACGGCTGCTAGAATAAATGAACCAGTCACACAGTGCCAGAGTCAATCAGGCTCAAAGAGGGAAGTTGCCCCCCTCCCCTTTAACATTTCAATATTTTAATTATTTACCTATAATTTTTAAAAAATTACTCAATTTTTCCTCTAAAATTTATAAATGCCCACCGTCAAGATTTTAAAATGCAATTTTTAACTATAGTTTATGAAATGCTTCTCTTAATTGCCCCTCTCAAAATTTATAAATGCCTCCCTTAAATAGCTATTTGCATTAAAGACCCATTATATATGCATGCATATATACGTTATGCACATATATGTGGATATTAAATATAAATTAAAGTTGATAATGAAAAAAATTTATGGGTTTTGATTAATGGTTTCTCCATCTGAATAAATTTTCGATCTACTCCATTGCAGTCACCCACTTCACATTTAGCACTTATTTTCAAAGTTTGGCATGAACTTTCCATTCTTATTCACCTCCAAATTCGTCTTATTGCTCAAACTATGAAAATTTTATATTTGTTATGCAACTCCTCTCTCTTCTTCCAAAGAGATTGGAAACCCTACCATCTCCGCACATGAGCTCCTTAATGTGAGAAATGATGTCTTCTTTCAACTTTTCACAATTGAAGAACGAAGACTTTGTGTGGCTTCTCTGAGTTCTCTTTCTAGTATGTCAATATATGTATGGTCTCAAAAGGGTCCGCATCCTTCAACTCCTCCATCGTATGCTTCCAACAACTCCTCAAGGGACCTTGTGTGCTCCACTTAAACAAAACAACAATATCCAAAGGATTTTGGCAAATGTAAATTGGCAATTTAAGTGCTTGATGTATTTAGGCAAGAAAGCATATGGAATGTATGGTAGGTGGAAAACAAAACATTGATTGCTGGAATAGCAATTGAGACGCGCAAAATCATGAGCACGCTAAAGGGCTAATCTCCTCTAAGTTTTCTTGTAGTTACAGTAACGGCTCATGGATACTCTTCCTTTCGCATACAAGCTTGAATATCACGGTACCAAGGCTTTAATCTAGTTCTTCCATGATACTTTGACAATGAGTCAGGTAATACTTCATATTAGTGGCAGAGCCAAAAAAATATTTTCAGGAGGGGCTTTCGTTAATAAAAACCGAGGAATTTTTTTTTTCATAATCAACAATAGGCCAATAGGTTACTTAACTACTATATATACATATAATGTATATGAGCTTAAATACATAATATATAATGAGATTTTAATGCAAAATAACTATTTAAGTGGGGCATATATAAATTTTTAGAGGGAAAAATTGAGAAGTATTTCATAAATTATTAGTTAAAATGACATTCTTGAAAACTTGAGGGGGGGCATTTACAAATTTCAGAGGGGACAAATTGTAAAATTTTTCAAATTTATAGGAAAATGCAATCCTTAAAAACTTGAGGGGGTCACTTGCCCCCTCTAGGCCTACATTTTTTTTTTTTTGATCAGCAAAAGAGAAGACTATTCATTCAAGTAATAAAAGGATTACAAGAGCAGGCTTCACTGAGTTGGGAACACCCAAATCAGGCCAGATTAGAGAAGAAAGAATAGAGATACAAAAAGAAGGAAATAGATGTTGGCAAGGGGCCAACTAAAACTTCCTGACAATGGGTAAGCACCTAAGACTTCTAACACCTGCAATGTTGTGAACAAACTCCAGTACATTGAAGTCAGTATTAACAACTTTAGCTTTCACCCAAAATGCATTGAAGATGATGTCATTCCTTAGCAGCCAGATATTCCATATTATAGCAAAGAAGAGTGCTCTCCAAATGGACTTTTCAAGGCCAAGTAGCTTGAAGTCAAACCACCACATGGCTAGATCTGCTAGATTGAATTGGGGAAATCCATTGAGCACCCCACCAGTTAAGGATGGAGGACTAGATAAGCCAAGCAGTTTTGCACCTAAGTAATAAATGGTTAGAGCTTTCATCTTCCTCCTCACACAGAACACACTTAGTACTAGCATTTTGGGGTAGGATATTTCTATGCTTCAATAACTCTCTAGTGCAAATCTTCCTTTAGAAAGCTAACCAACCAAAAACCTGAATTTTGATAGGAGCTGCATTTTTCCAAACAAACTGATAATTGCATACTAGAACACTCAACTTGTCTTGAAATGAATTACAAAAGGAGCTGACTGAGTACTTATTTGAGGACTCTGCTTTCCAGGATAGGATGTTGTCTTTACCAGGGATCAAAGAGAGGGAATTAAGCATGTGAGTGAGCCTTTCAAGATCCTCACATTCCTAGGCTCTAAGATCCCTTTTGAAACATAGATTCCAAGAGGTAGAGCCATCCTCCAGAACCTCACTCTCATCCTTAATGAGCTCTTGTTGGTTAAGTGATAGTGAGTAAATTTGGGAAATAGTTCATAGAGCAGACTCTTACATTGGCCATGGGGTTGAATTTGGCTTTGGGGGACTCAAGGCTCATGCCAAAACTGAGTTACATTACCAGACCCAAGCATATATGAAGATTTTCCTTCAAAACCTTGTTAAATTCATTACTAATAGATCCTATTTCAATGATAACTTTCCAGATGGCAGAGGGTTTTAAAGAAATACCTGCATAGGGGAGCCATCTTGAACTTTTCAGGTTGTACTTGCTACAAATAAGCCTCCTCCAAAGAGCATCTTTCTCTGAGCCAAATCTCCACCACCATTTAGAGAGTAAAGCAACATTCATTAACTGAATTGGCTTAATGCCCAGGCCTCCATGAACTTTGTTTAAGGTGATCTTTCCCCACTTAATTAGATGTAACTTCTTTTTTGTAGAACTGTCTCCCCATAGGAATCCCCTCAAAAGGGAGAGGAAATATAAAGGTAAACTAGCTAGAGTAGATTTTATCAAAGTGATTCTTCCTCCAAATGAAAGATGAGATCTTTTCCAGCTTTTGAGTTTATATCTGAACCTATCTATGAATCCTTTCCAATCTTTCATATGGCACTGAGAGGTTTTTACTGGTATACCAAGGTAGAGAAGAGGAAGGTTTCCAGTGTTGCAACTGAATAAGCTTGCTACATGCTTTAAGAAGGTCTCATCAGTCCCCACTCCATACACACTACTCTTGAGAAAGTTGATTTTGAGGCTAGAAAGGAGCTCATAAAATCTAAGGATCCTTTTGAGGTTCTTTAGTTCATCCAAGTTGGCAGCACTGAAACAAATTGTGTCATCTGCATATTGCAACTGAAGAATATGAACTTTATCTCTTCCAATTTTGATCCCATTCATTAGATTGAGTGAAATAGCTTTGTTGAGCAGTACATTGAGTCCTTTTGCAGCAATTATGAATAAAAAGGGGGAGAGTGGGTCATCTTGCCTAAACCCCCTTTCCACTTTGAATTCATTGGTTGGGGAGCCATGTACTAGAATTGAAACCTTAGCAGAAGACACACATTCTTTGATCCAAGAACACCATGTGTTGCAGAAGCCCATTTTTTCCATTAACATTAACAAGAAATCCTAGTTTAATGAATCAAAGGCTTTCTTAAAATCAATTTTAAATGCAACTCCTTTAAACTTCTTTGCCTTCCGATAATGCAAGACTTCACTAGCAATGAGAATCCCATTAGAGATGTTCCTGCCTCTGATAAATGCATTTTGAGTGGCTCCAATTACCTCATCCATTACCAATTTAATCCTATTAGCTAGGCATTTGGCAAGCAACTTGTACATGGAACCTATCAAGCTAATAGGCCTATAGTTATTCAAAGATTCTGGGTTCTCTAATTTAGGAAGCAAGGCTATGAATGAAGAGTTTACACCTTTTGTTAATTTACCATTTGATTGAAATTCCAAAAGGAATGCCATTATCTCTGGTTTTAGGAGATTCCAAAATTTCTTGATGAAATTGAAGTTGAAACCATCAGGTCCTGGAGCTTTCCCTCTTTCACAGCTGCTTAAGGCCTGGAAAACTTCTTCCTCACTGAACTTTTCAGTCAGCCTACTCTTGCTTTCCAAACTGAGCTTCTTTAAGATGTCACCGTTCAATGTAGGCCTGATTAGGGTATTCTCTGTATATATGGATTTGAAAAAACCATGAGCTTCTCTCTTGATGCTGCCTGGATCAGAGATTAGAGAGCCATTCTTAATCACAAAGCCAATATAGTTCTTTCTGAATCTTCTATTTGCTGATACATGGAAGAAACTAGTATTAGCATCACCCTTTTGCAGCTGAAGTATTCTAGATTTCTATCTGTGTAGGCTTTCAGCTTCTCTATAGGCTTTCCATAGCTTTCGTAGTACCTTTCTTTTGATCATTTTGGCTTCTGTATTATTGACATCCTCCTCAATGATCTTGTCCACCTTGGCAACCTCAACCTCTAAGCGGCTAACTTTTTCAAATATGTTACCATAAGACTCAGAATTCCAGCATTTGATTCTAGCTTTGATGGCTTGCAGTTTTTTCATTAAGACAAAGCCTGCCCAACCATTGAAGGCAGAGTCCTTCCACTCCTTATAAATCATATCCTTGAAAGACTTCTTGCAAAGCCAAGTGCCAAAGATTCTAAAAGGCTTAGGTCCCCAGTCTACTTCTTCATCTGATGGAAGGATATGGTTATGGTCGGAGAGAAGTCTCGGAAGGCCCCACTGAGAACACTTGAAACTTTGTAGTCAATTATTGCAAACCAAAAATCTATCCAACCTGCTCCAAATTTCTTTATTTTGAAGATTAGACCAAGTGAACCTTCTACCAATCAGAGGCAAATCCAGTACTTCAGTTTCTTCTAGAAATTGCTTGAATTTTTTCATCCCAGAGTTGATTCTGATGCAACCTGTCCTTTCACATATGTTTAAGATTTCGATGAAATCTCCCCCCATGCACCAAGGTAAGTTGCAGTTCCTTTTAATTCCTGATAGTTCATTCCACATCGCATTCCTTTCTTCATCATCATTGGGGCCATATACATTTACTATTGCGCATCTGAACTTGATACAAAGGAGACCACTTGAGGCTCCAATTGAGTCCACTGCCAGCTAGCTGAAGTTCCCAGCTCCCCAAATTGATCTTAGTTTTATATCATTACAAGAGGTCCACTTGGTTTCTTGAAGTAACAGGATGTCCACTGCCTTATTTTTGCAAACCTTTTTTATCATTCGTCTTTTCTCCTGCCTTCCTAGTCCTCTAACATTCCAGGTAAGTATCTTCATTGGGGAAATAATGTGAACACCTCAAGAGTAGGAACTGGCTTCTTCAAAGCCCAATGCCAACTCCTTTAGAATCTTTCTTCTCTTTCCATTCCTTAGCTCGGATAATGTTACAAATATTCTCCTCATTATTTTTGAAATCAATGCCCAGCAGCTTCCCAACTATGATGGTACCTTCAGCTTCTTTATGGATTTTAGCTTCAAGTTCCTTTAGCAGTAAATAGTTACGGTTTCTAATATTAGATGATGAAAGAGACGAGGCTACTGATGTGTTGGTGGATGATGGAGGTTCCTTCTTCTTTGGATTGAAGGCTTTTGCTGTTTTGTTAGCCTTACTTGTGTTGTTGAAGGCAATCTTCAACCTTTTCCTCTTTGCTTTGCTGCATAAATTATTTCTTTCCCTTGTTGCAGGTGGTTGAGGTAGTTTAGGTACAGCTACTATGTCTTCTCGAGGTGAGCTCGCATGTTGAGGGGTGCCTTCCTAAGATGACCGAGCATGCTGGGGGGGTGTCTTCCCCATGATTCCTATTATGTGCTGCCTTGGACTCCTTTCCAATTTTTAAATTTGAATTTGAAATTGAAAATGAGTTGTGGGGTATAATGTCAACATTTTTAATACACTCAATGAGTTTTGATTCTTCCACTTGGCTTAGGATTGCCAAGTCAGCTTCGTCTTCAACCTCGTGACTGTGCTTGCTTTGAACTGACCTGGGATTGTTAACACTATGAATTTTGGATACAGTTTGATCCCCAGCCTCCAATGGGAAGGAGGTAGAGTGACTTACTACACGAAATGCTTCCTCTACTCTAGAGCCAGACTCAAACGCATCATCTTCAGAAACTGTAGGGGGGACCATACTCTTGTTGCCATAAGAGACAAAGGAATAAGTTGCACATTCCAATATTTGCACCGAGTAAAGAAAGATTCCCACTTTTAGATTAATTATCTCATTTATTGACTGTTTGCTCTTGGTTTGGATGAGTACTCTTCCCACATCCAACTCTAATTTGGTGGATGTTTTTCCATCAACCATAATCACCTCCCCCCATTGACTTCCTATTTTACGGAATGTTTGATCATTCCAAGCATGAAGGGGGACTCCATGGATAAGCAGGGTTGTGCGCCTTGTGAGGTTAAACTCTCTAAGTGACCATTCATGAATGGTAGAGAACCGTTGATATAGCCGATCCCGACCACTCTCCAGAAAATTTGCCTTCTCATCTTCATCGACAAATTTTAACAGCATTTTGTTATCCCCCAGATACACTATGCTAATGCCAAACACACCTTCACTTCTCATTGCTTCTTCAATACTAAACATACATTTGGGGTCCTTTGGAAAAGCAATTAAGCATTTCTTGATCCATTCAATGTCTATCACTTCTACTTCAATAGTCTTTTCCGTAGTCTCTGAAATGCTATCACGATGAGGGATAGTTTTAGGAGTAGAAAGAACCTGTTTGTAGCTTCGCTTGTCTTTGAAAGAATTGTAAATGATTGGGTTTGTTGCTTTCTGAAGGGATTGGTTTTGTGCCTTATTTCTAGGGAAGATTGTTTGGGAAGCTTGTCCATATGCTTGTCTTTGATCCATTCCATATAGCGCTATATGAACCTTCAATTTGTAATCAAGCAACCAAACACCATTGTAGGATTTAACTGCCTCTAGAGCTTCCTGTTGTGAGGCAAATCTCACAAAGCCATATCTCTTTTGGTTTGTTCTGTGAACCTTATTTGGAATGTAGACATCGATGACTTTTCCTACTTTGCTAAATATCCTTGACAGCCAAATAGGATTCATATTTATTGGAAAGTTTTCCACAAAAATAGTTACCGGGGCTTCAGTTCTAATTGCTTTCCTGTGTCCCATTCTAGCCATCTAGAGAGAGAGAGAGAGAGAGAGAGAGAATCTGGGTGGAGCTGGGTTTGTCGGGGGAGCTGGTGTAGGAGGTGGCAGTGGACTTGGCGGGGGTGGTGGAGAAGGGTTCGATGGAGGTGGTGGTGGAGGGCTAGGTGCGTAGGGACCCTTGACCCCTCTAGGCCCACATTGGCTCTGCCCGTACTTCATATTGACTATTAAGGGGAGCAAAGGTATTTGGATTTGTTGAAAATACTGGCGAAACTCCTTGTTCATATATATTCTACATAGTATATCTAATATCCATAATAACAAATAGAAAGAAAAAAAATAGGAATTACCAACAAAAAAGGAATAAGGACAAAAACATAAAAGCAGAAAATGGTTTCAACAATTTTGAGAACAAGCATTCTCTCAATATTATTTAATATTTTTACAAATTAGTCTTGAATGTTAAACCAGAACCTCTGAACTTTTCTTCAATGGCTTTGTTTAAATGTTCGACCATCTCGGGTGTCAGATAATTGATCCAGTCACCCACTTCACCTCTCCTCAAAAGGGTATTGTTCTCAAAGTGAAAATTGATCTACTAGCCTCGTTTGCCTCCAGTTCTCTTAGATTGCTAAAGCTACAGATGATATCTCTTCCATCACACCTGCTCTCTATTCTTTTAAGGAGAATGGAATGCCCATAAACTCAGCTAACCTCTTCATGTGAAGGATGATATCATATTTCAAGTCCTCATACATCATAAACAACACCTTGTGAGGTTTTCCCAAGCTCTCCTTCTAGTACACCAATATATGATCCCATAATGGCCCAAAAACGAATAATACCACGACAGTACATATCTAAAGCATTATCTAAAGATAAAGCCGTGAAGATAGAGCCTTGGTGAGGAAGTGCCAGACGGATATGAAGGCATTGTAGGGATTGCGACAATGATAGACAATACGACAATCAGGGTTCTTAATCGACTTAGGCAATGAATGATATGAGACATGGGTGGCAAAAAGCTTAGGGGCTGAATTACATTTTTAATTTGAATATTGGCCCATTTTGTGTATTGTAATTGTAAGGCAGCTGTCTTGTTCCTTTTGTGCGAAGCTTGAGTGAGGGATTAATGTGTAAATGGTTTAGATTGACTAAGCTTGTGTGAGAAGAGGTCTTCTATGATTAGACTAGATTTTAGGTGACTTGACTGAGCCTTGAAATGTGTAAAATAAGCTCCCCTTGCAAGTTTGTTTCAGTAGATCAGTAGAAGCTTCCCGATCGAGCCTAGTTAATTTTCCAAAATAATTTGAGGAAGATTTCCCAGTCGGTAGGCGCCTTCAGATCGTGCATTGGTGCCCTTCTTCAAAGGAACCAAAATCCCAATCCAGTAGGCATCACCAGTAGGCGCCCTTGGCCTGCTCACCGGCGCACTACACAACAGTTTTAAAGAAGTTTATCCAATAGACGCTTGAAGACCTCGCCACCAGTGTGCTTAATTTGTCCAGCTCTGGAGGTAAACCAGTAAAGCTCACCAGTAAGTGCGATTGATGGTGCACCGGCGAGCTTGGACATATTTGCTCAAATTTGCTTTTCAAACCTTGAGCTGTGCACTGAACAGTGGAAAAGCTACTGGCAACCTCCTTTGAAGTTTGTGCAAGTCTTTTCTCCCTCTCTCTCACACTCCAAGCAACCTCTCTTGCATATATACCAAACTCAAGACAATGTCTCACACTCATGGATCATTTGGTGAGATTTCAACCTTTGGCAAGAGAGAGTTCTATAGTCTTCCTTCCTTACATCAAGTTCTCAAAAGAAAAAGGGAGACTCTTCACCATTATTTTCCTTCCACCCATTGAAGAGATGATGATGCCTTGAAGGAGTTCAAGTCATCAAAAGACTCATTGAGGATTCGATGAGATTCCAAGTGCTCATGAATTAGTTTGTGAATGTGAATAGAGTACAAGATGAAGATACAAACCTAGAGTTGTGAATTCAACATGTGTAAAGGGTTGTAAGATCTCTTGTACTGCTTGTTCATTATATAGTGCTCAGTTGGAGCTAGACGAGATCCTGTGATTTTCTCCTGCAAGGGTTTCCATCCTCAAAATCATGTGTGTTCATGGTTGTGTGATTTATTTTCTGTTTGTGGTTTGATTTCCATTGATCTTTCTAACACAGGTTTAAAAAATGGGTAGAGACCTATTCACCCTTCCTCTAGGTCCATTATTGATGAATTAATCCATATTACTAGGACACTTGTTTTTTTAATTGGTACTAGAGCAAGACACTCTTAAAATCTATTTTCAAAACTGTTTTTCTTGAGTGAGGTCCTGGAAGTGTCTTTAATAACATGGATATACCTAAAGAGGGTGGTTCTACTATTTGACCTCCGTTATTTGATGGTTCAAATTTTCTCTATTAGAAAGCTAGAAGGCGTGCTTTTTTAAAGTCTATTGATGAAAGAGTTTAGCTTAGTGTCTTACAAGGTTGGACTTCTCCAACTAAACTTATTGAAAATGTGCCTTTTCCTAAACCTATATTTGAATGAGATAACATTAAATTGGAAGAGAGTGGATGAAATAGTAAGGCTATGAATGCCATATTTAATAGTATCACACTCGAACAGTTTTGTTGTATTTCAAAGTGTGAAATTGCTAAAAAAGCATGGGATATACTAGAGGTCACTTATGAAGGTATCAGTGATGTTAAGGTTTCAAAACTTTAGAGGTTGACAACAAATTTTGAAACTTTCCGTATGGAAGATAATGAAAACCTTTGATGCTTTTTACATCAAATCAAGTGACATAGTAAATTCCACCTATAATCTTGGAGACAAAATTACTGATTCCAAAATTGTTAGGAAAATTCTGAGATCTCTTCTAGAACGGTTTTAGCCCAAGGAAACAGTAATAAAAGAGAGTAAAGATGTTGATTCTCTCAAAGTTGAGGAGCTTGCTGGTTCACTTCAAACTTATGAAGTAAATTTGAAACAAAACAAGAGAACCAACAACAACATGGCTCTCAAGTCCATTAAGGAATATCTTGAGAATACTAGTGAGGAAGAACAAGATTTTGACCAAGCTTAGATGACCCTGTTTGCTAAAAATTTTATGAAGTTTCTTAGAAATAGGAAGAACAATGGTTTAATGTTTAGTAAGAAAAATCAAGGTAGTTAGAGGTCAAACCTAAGCCTTTACAAATCAATGATAAAAAATGCTTCCAAGTCTCAGCAAACCAAGCTCATTCAATGCTATGAATGTCAAGGTTATGGTCACATTGCTCAAGAGTGCCCAAACAAGAAAAAGTAAAAGAATAGGGTGATGGCTTCCACTTAGGATGACACTATTTTTGAAGAATCTGAGGAATCTGCTTTTGAGGAATGAAATTGTAATTTTATTGCTTTTGTCTCATCTGTTCCTGAATCTACTAAATCTTCTTCATCCTCACAAGTCTCTATTGAAGATGTTTTAGAAACTAATAATGAACAGGAAGGAAAAGCTGCTTCAACCGAATCGAAAAATGAAATTTCAGGCATTCATCAAGCATGCAAGGAGATGTATGATGAATGCATGAAACAAAAAGACTACAAGCTAAAGTTGATCGTCAAGTACAAAACCGTTCAAAAGAAGAGAGACATATTGAAGTAGGAAGCATCTGAAGTCTCCACTAAACTGAATCAATTTGAGATTGAACGGGTGACTCTCTCGAACAAGCTGCGTGAAGCTAAAAAAGAGTTGCAAGAAAGTAACTATTCCAAAAAGAAATTGGAAGAAAAGGTGTTGTGCTAGGAAAAAGAGTTGACTACTGTAAATGCAACTTTCAAACGACAAATAGAAGCAATTGGAAAGTTAGAGCATATCATCAACATTCTGAAGAATTCATCAGATAGAACTGGTATAGGGTTTGAGGATACACCTTCCTCATTCAATGCAGTCAAGGAACCAAAATTTGTGCCTACCACCTTGTCTATTATTAATGAAATCAAGTCAACTTCAAATGAGAAATTTTTGAAGAATCGGCGATCCTCAAAGCTTCAACCTCTGAAGTGCAAGGTGAGCCAACCAAGGGCAAATACAATGTCCTTTTAGGTAAATACTCAACCTTTTCATGCATCTTTTGTTCCTATATGTCGTCATTATAGAATTAGAGGACACATTAGACCAAATTATTTCAAAAAGTCTACTACTCCAAGGTTGAAAGCTTAATTTGAATCCTCGTATCAAAATGGTTTTTATAGCAATTGTTTATAAGTCTTAGTAGAAAATTATAGAGGCCATATACAAACTTTTAAAATTCTTTTCAGAATTATTAGCCAAGGACAAAATATTTTTTTAAAAGAGATTCTAGACAAAACCATTTTGCTAATCAAGGTTAATATTTTTAACCCAAGGTGTTTTAAGTTAAAACAAAATCTTATGGGTTAGAAAGCTTTGACCTAAACTATTATGTTGCACACACATCATGAAAAGCTTATGACTTGAACATATGGTATCTTGATAGTGATTGCTCAAGGCATATGTGTGGTAATAGGTCATAGTTTACTTCACTTGTTGAATTTGATGGTGGAAGTGTAACATTTGGAGATGGAAGTACCTCAAAAGTAATTGGAAGGGTACTATTAAAGCTCCTAAAATTCTTCAGCTGAATGATGTATTATATGTTGATGGCTTGAAAGCAAATCTCAATAGCATAAGTCAAATGTGTGACAAAAATACCAAGTTTTGTTTTCAAAATCAAAATGTTCTATTTTAAATAAAAAGGGTATTGTGTCATGTATGGATAATTTCTATGGGGTTGTGCCTTCAAATGAGGTTACATGTCATTCAACCAAAACTAGTGAAGTAGAACTATGACATGAAAGATTAGGCCATATGAATTTCAAAGATTTATCAAAATTGGTCAAATCTGAGCTTGTGAGAGGCATTTCCAAGTTAGAAAAACCTTTGAATACTGTGTATGGACCATATCAAAAAGGTAAACAAATTCGAACTTCTCATAAGAAATCCAAACGCCTTGTAACTAAAAATCCCTTGGAACTTGTTCATATGGACCTTATGGGACCAACTCGGACAGAAAGCATTGGAGGTACGAAATACATTTTTTTGTTAATGTAGATGACTACTCTAGATTTATTTGGCTTTGTTTTATCAGAGGGGAGTCTAACACGTTCTCAGTGTTTAAGTCTTTGTGTACTAGTTTGCAAAAGGAGAAGACCATCATCATTGGATGCATCATTCAGATTAGGACCAATCATGGGAAAGAATTTGAAAATTCTAAATATGCTAACTTTTGTGATAACCAGGGCATCAAACATGAGTTTTTGCTTCTAAGACACCATAACAAAATGGAGTTGTTGAAAGAAAAAGCCGTGTTATTCAAGAAATGACATGTGTAATGCTACACAGTAAGTCAGTCCCACTCAAATTTTGGATTGAAGTAGTAAATACTACTTGCTGTGTGATTAACATGGTTTATCTAAGACTGAGATCAAGACAAACTCCATATGAGATTTGTAATGGTAAAAAGCCAAATATGAAATATTTTTCGGGACCAAGTGTTATCCTAAGGGATCAAGAACATTTGGAAAAATTTGACTCTCAAAGCGATGAAGGGATATTTCTTGACTATTCTATTAACAATCATGCTTATCGTGTTTATAATTTAAATAATTTAACTGTTACCGAATCAGCTAATGTTGTGGTTGATGATTCAGATTCTCATAATATTAAAAAAATTGATGAAGAATTAGGTGTTCTTGTGCAACCACTTAGTGAATAATCTGAAGAAAACAAAAGAAACATTATGGGACAAAATGAAGAAGATTAACCTATAGAAACATCAGTTGCACCAGATGAAACCCCGAAGGAAAAAGAACCCTCAACTCATGTCAAGTTGCATCATCCAGTCACATAAGTGATTGGTGATGTGACAAGTGCAATGAAAATGAGGCGTTAGGTAAGAAATGATGTAAAATTTACTTGTTACGCTTCAAATTTTGAACCTAAAAATGTTAAAGATGCCTTGTGTGATGAAAATTTGGTGAATGCTATGCAATAAGAATTGGAACAATTTGTTAGAAATGATGTTTAATTTCTTGTTCCTAAACCTAAGGATACATTCAATAACACATAATAAGACTTGTAGGACAAGGGTACCCTCAAGTGAGGGAATTGAATTTGATGAAACTTTTGCACCCATAGCTAGACTTGAGTCTATTAGAATACTTTTGTCTGTTGCTTGCTACTTGTAATTCAAACTATTTCAAATGGATGCGAAAAGTGCCTTTCTAAATGGTTTCTTGCAAGAATAAGTGTTTGTTGAACAGCCTAAAGGGTTTGAGGATCCATATTTTCAAACCATATTTTTAAGTTAAAAAAGGCTCTTTATGGTTTGGAATAAGCCCCTCGAGCATTGTATGAGAGGCTAACTTCATTTCTCTTAAAAAATAATTTTTTGTGAGGAGGAGTGGATATAACACTTTTTCTCAAAAGGCAAGGAAAACACATTTTGATTGCTCAAATCTATATTGATGATATTATGTTTGGTTCTACATGTGACTCACTTTCTAAATATTTTGCTAAGTACATGAGCTTTGAATTTGAGATGAGCATGGTTGGTGAGTTGAATTATTTTCTAGAACTTCAGATCAAACAAATTGATTCTAGTATGTTTATTTCACAATCTAAGTATGCCAAGGACTTAGTCAATAAATTTGGTTTATTTTTAACAAAGCATGCTAAGACTCCTATGAGTACTAGCACAAAATTCAGTAATGATGAAAAAGGTAAAGAAGTTAAACTTACCTTATTTTAAAGCATGATTGAAAGTTTGTTATATTTGACTGGTAGTAGACTGGATATTGCTTTTAGTGTTGGTGTTTGTGCTATATTTTAGTTATGTCCAAAAGAGTCACATTTGAATGTTGTTAAGAGAATCAGTAAGTATGTGAATTGAATTCTAGAATATAGAATTTGGTTTACAATGGACACTGATTGTCAGACCTGATATTGTTTAGCATCGTGTTTTGTTTAATTGCATACATTCTAGTCTGTAATTATACTAATTGAGATTTAATGAGAATATGCCATTTTGGGGGGGGGGGGATTATCATATTTTTGAGCATATATTGGAGTTCTTTAGCCATTGGGCTTGCTTTCATACAGGTTGGCTATGCCTTAACAGATGTTAGGCTTTGCTAATCTTATGTCAGCACCATTATTCTTATGTTAGCACCACTATTCTTATGTTTGCACCATCATTTTTTTAGTTGTTTATTCGAAGTCTTTTTTTCAAGAGATCGGCACTACCATTCGTAGTGGGTTAACCTTGATCTACAGATTAATTATCATAAGTGTGTTTAATTATATTAATTATATGAATTAGTGAGGTGCTAGGTGTGCATGTGTATAATTGACACCTAGATTCATGCTTCATTTAAGTGACATGTGTATAAGGTGTGTGCTTGTTGCTAGCAAGGGGCATGTGTGACATGTGGTGCATTAGATACAAGTTATATCTATCTTGGCTTTGCATTAAAAGAAGAAAGAGAAGAGCTTGTGCAGAGAATCGTGTTGGGTGAGAATGAAAGTGAAAGAAAAGAAAAGAGAAAGAGAGAAAATGAAGGAAAATAAGAGGAAAGTGCAAGAGATAACTTGTGTGATCATTTCTTGAGGTGAGAATCACATGTGCATTCTTGTTTTATTATGTTTTGTGGTTTTTGCATGTTTATATATAATTTCATGCCATAGTGGTGAATTGGAGGTTCGATGTGGAGAAGTATTTGAAGTTTTCAAGTGGAAACCTTGAATCTTACATGTTGTTCATGATTTTGATGTGTAGAGTCTTGCTATGGCATTTGAATGTCATTTTGGGTCTTTGGAGAGTTTGTGGTCATGTTAGTATGACATAGAAATATTTTTGAGTTAAGTCGGCAACTTTATTCTAATTATCCTGACAAAGCTTAGAATCATCTTAACGGTTAGAGTATTTAACAATGAGAGTGTTTGGATGACTGTATATTTTGTACTTTGTATTGGTTATGCATTATAACATTTATTTTATCAATTTTGATATGGTGGTGTATAATAAGTTCAGAAGCAAAGCAAAGCACTTTGGCTCAATCAATAAGGTGACTCAATTGTGGTTATAAAGCGGTAGTAGGTGGGGTTATAAGATTTTTTTATTCATATTGTGTTGAATGTTTTATTATCTATCTTGGTGGTGATTGCTAGATTATGAGGTGCTATTTGCATACAATTCATACATTGTGTGCATAATTTACATTGCATAGAGGAGGTTTAGTCGATGTAGGACTAACCTAAGGTTTGGCCGATGTGGGGCTAATCTAAAAGGTGTTGAAAGATGGACATCCTTGATAACAAGCCATTAACATATTAGGCCAATGTTATCAAAACAACACGCACATTTGTGGTGTATCATGTATTGCAACACAAAAAGCATTTCTTATTGTTGGTGATGATTTATCTATTGGCAGATTATTCATTGCTTATCTATCATTCTGTCATTATGAATTTAAGTATCTTTGTGAGCATGTGGTTATATAGCTCACACCCACACAGTTTGTTTTGGCAGGTAAGATCGGGATGGTCTGGCTCACCACAATAGTTGTTGCTTAGTCATAACTCTCATTTTAGTGGTTGGTGTGGATGTTGGAGAGCTTCGAGATGCTCTTGGTATTATGCCGACAGTCTATTTTTGCTATTATATCGGTAGTCTGTGTTTAGGTTATTTATGAAATGATAGTTCTTGGAGTCTTGTTTATCTTTACTTATATATTAGTATGGGTTATATTCCAAGGATTGTATATGGTGTTGAGTGATTGTTGATATATATATCTATATAATAATGGTGCTGATTCCTACAAGATTTTTATCTTTAGGATTATATGGAGATTTTGCTTACATGTTGGTAACATGTGCGATCACGTTCACTTAAGATGGTGTTAATGACACCTGATTAGGAGTGGGCGTGACAGATTGATATTAGAGCTAAGGTTTAAGACCAAAATTCTATTATCGAGTTATTTTGAAGCTAAGGTTTATATTCGAGGGTATGTTATGGAGTTGGTGTCTAGAGTTGCAGTGGACCGTAGGGTGTTGTTGTGTCAGTCTCAGTTGGTAGGTGTATGTGGGACGTATATATTGTGTGCTAATTCTAAATTTATACATAAATAATGGCCCAAAGAGATCAATTAAGGGGAGCTGAGGAGGAAGCCTCATCAGCTCCAGTTTAAGTACAGGGACGCTAGGAAAAGGGTGATCGGCATTCACTGGATGTAGCCAATAGAGTGGTAAATGTTTTGGCTTAGTACATTGAATATCAGTCCACTAGGCCGGCGTAGAGGACTAGTACGTTGCACGAATAATTCATGAAACTGAATCCTCTAGAGTTCACTTAGGCAACTGATCTATTGGTGGTAAAGGAATGGTTGAAGAAATTAGAGGCAATCTTTAAAGTAATGGCAGTGGCAGATGAACAAAAGCTAATGTTGGTTGCATTTATATTGAAAGGTGAAGCTCAAAATTGGTGGGAGGCAGTGAGACGTATGATGGATTCTCTGGGTGGTGGAGTGCCGATTTCATGGCAGCAATTTGTAGAGGTATTCAATAAATAGTACTTTTCATTCATTTATAGATATAAAAAAAGCAAGAATTTATATCTCTGAAACAAAGAAAGATGATGGTGTCAGAATATGAGGAACAGTTTATAGCTTTGTCACAGTTTGCACTAGACTTAGTGTGTACTGAAGATGCTAAATACAGGAGGTTTCAACAAGGGTTAGAATTAAGTATACGATCACAGGTATCAATTCTTGAAATGGTGAGGTATGTTGACCTAGTGAATAAAGCAAAAATTATGACGCAAGATGTAAAAGAATTGTCGGGTAGAAGAGAACAGTTCAAAAAGGGAAAGTTTGATGTGAGGGCTGCAACGTCAAGTAAAAAATAATCAGAATCTGTAAGATTTGGTGGACAGCAAAGATCACAGCTGAGTAGAATAAGGAGTCCCAGATTTGGAAGTCCTAGAGGTCGAAGACTCTTGAGACTTTCGGTGAGATCGGTAACCTCGAGGATTTTTGGGGATAGAACTGAAGGAGTTATTTGTTATAGGTGTGAGGTAGAAGGACATATTATTAAGGATTGTCTAGTGCCTTGGAGTGATAAATGCTACCTGTGTGGAAAAACGGGTCATATAGTGTGGCATTGTACGCAAGGCTCTATGCCGACCTCCGTTGTGGGTAGTGTGGCTGGTAGTGGAAAAGAGATGACTGGGAGTGTCGGGCGTGGATGCAGGACTACCTCAGGACCATGAACTCAAGCTCGGGGGTTCATTCAACCAAGTGTGGCACCATGGGGAGCTCCTGTGTTGTTTGTGAAGAAGAAAGATATAACCATGAGGTTTTGTGATGATTATCGACAGCTGAATCAAGTAATAGTGAAGAACAAATATCCTTTCCCACGTATTGATGACTTGTTTGATAAACTACAAGGAGCCAAAGTATTTCCAAGATTGATTAGAGATTTGGTTATCATTAATTGAAGGTGAAGGATAGTGATGTATCAAAAACTGCTTTCCGTACTCAATATGGGCACTACGGGTTATTGGTGATGCCATTTGGAGTGACTAACGCTCCAACTATCTTCATGGACTTGATGATTTTAGCATTTTCTCAATTCATTTGTTATTGTATTCATTGATGACGTACTAGTATATTCACATAGTAAGGAAGAACATGAGGAGCATTTGATACTTGTACTACAAAGTTTGAGAAACAAACAGTTATACTCTAAATTCAGTAAATGTGAGTTTTAGCTTGACAAAGTGGTATTTTTGGGATGGGTAATTTCTGATTCTGATAAGGGAATTTGTGTTGATCCAAAGAAGATCGAAGCAATAATGAATTGGGAGCAACTGAAGTATGTCTCAGAAATTAAAAGTTTCTTAGGATTGGCTGGTTACTACAGGAAATTTATTCAAGAATTTTCAACTATTGCTATACCATTAACTAAATTGACTCGTAAGGATGTGAAATTTGAATGGTCGGATGAATGTGATCGTAGATTTCAAGAATTTTATGATTTATAGTGATGCTTCTCATTAGGGTCTTGATTGTATGTTAATGCAAAGAGGTAGAATTGTTACTTATGCTTCCTGACAGTTGAAGACTCACAAGAGGAACTATCCTATTCATGATTTGAAACTTGCAGCAGTGGTGTTTGCTTTAAAATTATGGAGACATTATCTGTATGGTGAGGCATGTGAGATATATACTAATCATCAGAGTTTGAAGTATTTATTTACTCAAAGATATCTGAAGGCGAGACAACGGAGATGAATCGAATTTATCAAAGATTATGAGTGTATTATTCATTATTAGTCAGGAAGAGCTAATGTAGTGGCTGATACTTTAAGTCAAAAATCCTTAGGGAGATTGGCATGCCTTCAATGTCGTTGGGTAGAATTGTTTACCGAACTAACTTCTTTAGGGGTAGAGTTTGAAAGAATGGAAATTAATCCAGTGTTAGCACAGTTTCAGATAAGACCTTTATTGCTTGAATACATTCAGGACTTGCAAACTCAAGATTCACAATTGGAGAAAATAAAAAAGCAAGTGAAAAATGGAATGAGAGCCGACGTCTCCATACATGAAGATGATACATTGATGTTTGGGACTCATTTTTGTGTGCCAAATAATCAAACTTTAAAGAAAGAAATTTTAGAAGAGGCACATCAATCTTTATATGTTATGCATCCAAGGAGTACAAAGATGTATCGAGATCTTCGAGAAGTGTATTGGTGGCCTAGTATGAAAAGAGAGATTGCCAAGTTTGTGGCTAAGTGTTTAACTTGTCAATAGATAAAGGCAGAACATCAGAAGCCTATAGGTTTGTTACAACCAATTCCTATTCCACATTGGAAGTAGGAGCACATAACTATGGACTTTGTGGTGCGATTTCCCAAAACTCAAAGTGGATTTGATTCTATATGGGTGATTGTTGCCAGGTTGACCAAATTGGCTCATTTCTAACTAGTTAAGACCACTTATATTCTTAATAGGTATGCAAAGTTATATGTAGATGATATTGTGAAGTTGCATGGTGCTCCAATGTCTATAATTGCAGATAGGGATTCAAGATTTACTTATAGATTTTGTCCTAGTTTGCAGCAAGCTTTGGGTATCACCTTGAACTTCAATATGGCCTTTCATCGTCAAACTGATGGGCAATCAGAGAGGACTATTCAGACTTTAGAGGATATATTAAGGGCTTGTGTACTTGATTTTAAAAGCAGTTGCGAGGATCATCTAGCTTTGATGGAGTTTGCTTATAACAACAGTTATCAATCTAGTATTGGGATGGCTCCATTTGAAGCTTTGTACGGATGTCGGTGCTGAACTCCAGTATGTTGGAGTGAGATGAGACAGAGACAGTTGTTGGGCCTTGAGATGGTTCAAGATACAACTGAGAAGATTAAATTGTCTAAGAGCACTTAAAATTGTTAGGTAGAAAAGCTATGCCAATAATAGAAGAAGAAAATTAGAGTTTGAAGTTGGTGATAAGGTATTTTTGAAAGTATTCCTATGGAAGGGTATCTTGAGATTTGGGAAGAAAGGCAAATTGAGTCCAAGATACATTGGACCTTATATGATTGTTGAAAGAGTTGGTACAACTGCTTACATGTTAGATTTGCCTCCGAAAATATCTAAATTGCATGATATTTTTCATGTTTCGATATTGAGAAAGTATATGTCAAATCCTTTTTAAGTGTTAACTCAGCAATCGATAGAGTTGGAAAATTATTTGAGTTATGTAGAAGAATCTTTTCAGATTCTAGATCATAGAGAACAAGTTCTACACAATAAGGTGACATCACTTGTGAAGGTGTTGTGGATGAGACATATAGTGGAGGAGGCTACATAAAAGAGTGAGGACACAACGACAAAATAGTATCCCTATCCATTTCAGCCTGGCAAGTGAATTTCGGGACAAAATTCTTAAAGGAGGGAAGAATTGTCAAAGCCGACATTGTTTAGCATCATGTTTAGTTTAATTGCATACATTCTAGTATACAATTATACTAATTGAGGAGTTTGATTAGCATGATTTAATGATAACATGCCATGGGAGGGATTATCATATTTTTGAGCATATATTAGGGTTCTTTAGCCACTAAGCTTGCTTTCATGCTGGTCGGCTATGCCTTAGCAGATGCTATGCTTTGCCGATCTCATGTCAGCACCCTCATTCTCTTGTCAGCACTATCATTCTCATGTCGGCGCCATCATTTTTTTAATGGATTTATTCTAAGATCAGTGCTACCACTTGTAGTGGGCTGACCTTGATCTGGAGACTACAAAATTTTTATCTCACAGTAATCATGATTAATTATTATAAGCATGATTAATTACATTAATCATGTGAATTAGTGAGATACTAGGTGTGCATGTGTATAATTAATACCTAGGTGTATGCTTCAATTAAGTGACGTGTGTGCATAAGGTGTGTACTTGTTGTTAGCAAGGGTGTATGTGTGAAATGTGGTACATTAGATACAAGTTGTATCTATCTTGGCTTTGCATCAAAAGAAAAAAGAGAGCAACTTGTATAGAGAATCGTGTTAGGTGAGAATGAAATTGAGAGAAAAGAAAAGAGATAGAGAGAAAATGAAGGAAAAGAAGAGGGAAATGCAAGAGAAAGCTTGTGTGATCATTTCTTAAGGTGAGAATCTCATGTGCATGCTTGTTTTATTGTGTTTTGTGATTTTTGCATGTTTATATGTCATTTTATGCCATGGTGGTGAATTGGAGGTGCGATGTGGAGAAGTATTTAAAGTTTCCAAGTGGAAGCCTTAAATCTTACATCTTGTTCATGGTTTTGATGTATGAAGTCTTGTTATGGCCTTATAATGTTATTTTGGGTCTTTGGAGAGTTGGTGGTGTTGGGATGGCACGAAAAGTTTTTGGAGTTAGGTTTATAACTTTCTTCTGGTTGTCCTGATGAAGCTTAGGATCATCTTGACAGTCAGAGTGTTTGCATGATTGTATATTTTGTACTTTGCGTTGGTTATGAATTATAATATTTATTTCATCAAGTTTGATATGGTGGTGTGTAATAGGTTCGGCAGCGGAGCAAAGCACTTCGGCTAAACCAAAGAGATGACTCGATTGTGGTTATAAAGCGGTAGCAGGTGGGGTTATAAGATATTATTATTCATATTGTGTTGAATGTCTTATTATCTATCTTGGTGGTGATTACTGAACTATGAGGTGCTATTTGCATATAATTCATACATTGTGTGCACAATTTACATTGCATAGAGGAGATTTAGTCGATGTGGGGCTAACCTAAGATTTAGCCGATGTGGGGCTAACCTAAGATTTAGCCGATGTGGGGCTAATCTAAAGGGTGTTGAAAGGGGGACATCCTTGATAATAAGCCATCAACGTATTGGGCCAATGTTATCAAAACAATGTGCACATTTGTTGTCACGTCTGCTCCTAATCAAGCGTCATTAACACTGTCTTAAGGCGAACGTGATTGCACAGGTCATCAACTTGTAAGCGAATCCTCACAATAATCCCAAATATAGAAATCTTAAAAGGATAACCAATATCAATATATAAATAAACCATCCCATAATTCTCCACACACATATCATAAAAAGACTGTCAAATTAAACTCACAATAATTACAAGACCAACTATAAATAAACTACACAAACTGTCATCCACTACACAATATATACAAGAGCAAGAACTCAACAATGGAACTTTTTGAAGCTCTCCAACTTGACTTCAAAGTAGTGACAACAACAGTAGTGGACTAGTCCTCCTCTCCATCATATGTGGGCACCCCATTTTTTACCGCTCGACGGTCTACAGTCCCTTCAGACTTGTATTCAAGTCAATGCGGACATATTTTGAGTCAAATCAAACTTCCAAGTCTAATCCTGTCTATTCAACGCTTCGTGGGTCCACTAGGCCCAAATAGAAGCAAAATGACCAAAATGCCCTTTGAGGCATTGTTCGGTCCAATTCCAAATCAGGCACGTCTTCCCGAAGACAGTAAGTCCCCTTTTCATTTCCAATATGCGCGTCTTTCCGAAGACGGTAAGTCCCCTTTTCATCTTAGGGACGATACCCCAAGTCCATGAGATGGTAGAATGGTCCACCTTTGGTGCTTGTTAGCCTGCCAATGCAGAAATGACCGTTTCGGCACGCCTTCCAAGAAAGTTGACTTCTCAGGCGCTAAGTCCCTTTAGCAGCTTCCCGAGATCAGACAATTTCGGGAATGATCGCGAACCGTCAGAGTAGCGGAAGTACTCGTAAACATCGCAACCGTCAGAGTAGCGAAAATACTCACAAGTAGGTCAATATAGGGAATTGCCAACAAACGCCTGTGTCACGAGACCGCCGTTAAAGTGGCGGAAACACTCAAAACCCAGGTCAATACTAGTACCTGCTAGTCCACTTCGGTGAAAAATAACCAAACTGACCCTAAGGCCATTTTTTAGCACGTTTCTCGAGATAATAACTAAGTCCTCAGAATGGTAAGTCCACCCTTCCAGGATTGTCTTAAAAGCAATCCAGCATGATTAAGTGCCTTCTAGTTAATTTAGGGCCAATTCCGAGACTTTTCGGTTAAGATGACTATTTTGCCCCTAGGCATCCGAACGCCTCGGGGACCACACTGGCTCTAGGTATCAAATCGGTAACCTCTTGAGAATACTTTTTATAGTATTCCCGACCTTCATTTATCTTTTCGGATCATTCCGAGTTAGTTCCGGTAAACCTAGTGTAAAATGACCATTTTGCCCTTGGTGGGTCGGTCGCCTTTTTCTAGCCACACCGGCTCTAGATATAAAACCGGTAGCCTTTGAGAACATTCTAAATAATGTTTCTAAATCTCGAGTCTTCTTTCGGGACATTCTGGGTCCATCCCGGTTGCTTTCCGGCTCGATTGACCATTTTGCTCCTAATGGCCTAGTTAACCCTTCTAACAAACCCTGACATCCTTTTGCAAGTCCATTACCCCCGGGACCCTATTCTAAGGATTCCTACTCTTTTTTGGCCTTCCGGGTCATTCCTGGTCTCTTAAATCCTTCCTGGACCTTTCAGAGTCACTCCTACTGAAGCCAGGCTAAAAATTGCATATTAGTCACTAGTACAGGCACCCAAATCTTCTCAAGATACGTTACTTGCTGACCTTAAAACTTTCCTAATTGGCTGGTGCCACTAGGAGTGGCGCTAGGCCAATTCTTTGGCCTGGCGCTATTACAATAGGCGCCAGGTCATTCTTCTCTCTATAAATACAGATCCTTCTCCAGCGTGAAAGAGGTCCGCAAATTCAGTCTAAAAACCTTACTTTTCGATATACAGAGCTCGTAGCCTCCCAAAACCCTAGTCTCCTTTAGATTTTCCAAATCTTAGCCTCCATACACAAACCCTAGCCTTCTATGCACTCATACACTCTCATATATTCATACATTAGCCTCCAACCCTTCATTGAAGACTTGGATTGCTGTAACTACAAAGCTTTGAAGATAGAAGACAAACTCTTGAAGACTGAAGTGAAGACCGAAGCAAGACAACGAAGCAAAGCGTTCAAAGCTAAGCAAAATAAATAAGACACAAGGTAGGCTTCTTATTTATGTTTATGCATCTTTCCCCTCTCTTCTCTCTCCTAACCCACTTGAGTTTTCTTCTATTTTAATCCCCTATCTTCTTCCCCCCCTTTCTTTACATGCTTGAATAAGGGAATTTCTGGTCTATGTGTAGGATTAGGCTATTGGATAGTTATCGTGTCAGGGGCTTTCTTTTAGTCTAACCAGAGACCACGTGGGTTTGGCCCCCTTAATTATGTGGTGAAGCCTTAACCTTGTATGTTCACGACCCCAACTTGCATTGTGCATGTCATGATCTTGCATTCTTCTAAATTCATTTTGAAACTTGTTTTCAAAAGCTTGCTTCAAAATTGCTTTCAAAACTCACATCAAAATCTTCTTTTTCAAAATCACAATCTTAGGGTGATTCTAGCCTTTCCATGGCTAGGGTTGCTTTAGGAAAGTGTTACATTTAAAGTGACCAATATGGTCCATATTTTCAAAACATTGTTGTTTTGAAAACCATTATCTTAAAGTGGTTCTAACCTTCTTATGGTTAGAATCGTTTTAGGAAAGTGGGATATTTTTATAAGCTTTCTAAAAACTCTCTTTTCAAATCTCTCTTTCTAAAAACCTCTTTTCCAACAACTCTCTCCAACCTCCTTTACAAAGTTGTTTTCAAAAATTCCCTCCAAAAATTTATTTTTCAAAAACTCTTTTTCAAACTCTTTTCTAAAAACACTCTCCTTGAAATTCACTTTCTAAAAGTGCTTCCTAGGTCTTCTTCCTAGAAAAACTCTTTCTAAGAACTCTTTCCAAAAACACCTTCTTCGAATTTACTTTCTAAAAACACTCCTTAAACGCTTTCCTAAAAATTTGCTTTTCAAAAACTCCTCTCTAGGATTTCTTTCCAAAAATTCCTATTTCCAAAAAACTCACTTTCCAAAAACTCTTTCCTTAGAGCCTAAGTTAAATCCTAGAACCCACGATAAGGAAACCTTAATTTTCCTTCCCAAAACATGATTTCCAATCCCTTATTTTGGCCTCAAAACCTAGGTTTCCAAAACCTCTTGTTTTCTACATCAAAACTATATATATTTCCAAAACCTATTTTCTACATCAAAACTATAGTCTTTCCAAAACTAGAATTTTCAAAACTCCATCTTTCTAAATTCATGCCAAATCCAATCTCTCATTTAGGAAACTAGATCCTATCCTCCGTTTTTAGAAATAAAATGAAAACATCTCTTTTTAGAAACAAAATCCAATCCCTTGCTTTAGGAAATAGGAATCTCAATCTTTCCAAACCCAAATATTTCCTAATTCAACTCCTTCCTAATCTAATACTTTCCTAAATCTTAAGTTTCCTAAACTTAAACTTTTAAATCTTTCCTTAAACTTTAAACTTTCAAACCTTTCTTAATTCCATCCCTTTCCAAATCTTAACTTTTCAAATCTAAGTTTTCAAACCCTTCTTAAACTCAAAACCTTTTCTAATTTCAAGAATTTCTAAAACTCAAACTTTGAATCTTTCTAAAATTGTAAACTTCTCTAAACTTCAAATCTTTCCAAATCTAAAATTTTCTAAATTCAAAACTTTCTAAATTCTAAATTTTCCAACTTTCAAAACTTCCCTATTTCAAAACATTTCAAATTCAAAACTTTCCAATTTCAAAACTTTCTTAAAACAAAATGTTTCCCATTTCAATACTTTCTTAATCCAACACTTTCCTAAATTGAAACTTTCCTAAAACGAAACTTTTCAAAAATGACACTTTCCTATTTTGAAACTTTCCTAAATCGGACCTTTCCTAATTCGAACCCTTCCTAAATCCAATCTTTCTTCGATCTTCTAAGTCCAACATTCGAGTCAAGTCTTTCTTAATCTCGAGTCCTTTCTAAATCCTATCTTCTTAGGTCTAGGGTCTCTATTCTTCCATTTCAGATTCTAATCTTCTATTTTAAATTGAAATCAAATCCAAATTCCAATTCATTTTTTTTTTCAATCAAACCTTCTATTTTCTATTGGACTCTTGTCCGAACTATGACTGACCTAATTTCTCCAAAAGGATACGTGGGCAACCTTCATGGGTGCAGTCACAATCTTTTTCAAATCTCTAATTCCATAATCTATTTCAAGCTTCCAATTCCAAATCTCTATTTCCAATTTCTAAACCTTTCCAATTTCAAATCTGTCTTTTCAAATTTCTTTCAAATCAATTTATTTCCAAATCTATTTTCCAACTTTCTTTTCTTGCACTTGCATATCATGCATCATGTTTTTTTAAAACATTATTTTTCTAAAATGGATAGGATTGAACATTTGTTAGTTAAAGACTCTCATAGGTGAATATATGATAAATAGACATGTAGGTACTGCAAGGGCGGGGTAGGGTGATGGCTTGGTGCGTCTTCCTTACACATAACCAACTTCCGAACCTAGAATCACTATTTTCAAAGACCAAAATGGAGTTTGTTTTTAAAAAGAAAAACCCTCTCTAGAGGTAGCATTTTCAAAAATCGTTTTCAAAAACTCTTAGTGTAGTTTTCGGATTGTGCTTAGTTTTTAGGTGACCTAACTCACCTTAATCAAGTTAGGTGGCGACTCCAAATGTTTTCCAAAAGTCCTTTATTCAATCCAATTTTTAATTCAAACATAGTCGCACTCATTCTTCTAGAAAGGTGAGTTCTAACAAGAGAGTACAATATTTTTTCCGCTTGTGTGCGTATTCCTCGAGTGCGAAAAATCTGGGTGCGACATCATACCTACAAGATAATCTGTATAGGTGTGAGCTATATATCAACGCGCTCACTAAGATAATCAAACTCATAAAGAATGAATGTCAAATGATAACCAAGTCAATCACCAACACATAATCTATTAAATTAACCACCAAAAGATAAACCACCACATTAATACGTAAATCACCAACAGTGATATATAATCGCCATCATCAATGATATAACCACACACCTATCACCATCATGAATGAGAAATGAATCATGTAATACAATGCCTCCTCTGATGTAATATTGAATGTCCCCACATAGGCATACTCTTTGATAATCTTGCTAAGATTGAAAAAGTAAGTTATCAAGACTGACCACCATGATCTAACCTTAACTGTGCAATGCAAGATATGCAGACGATGTATGTTGTATGCAATGCTACCTCACAATCCACCAATATCAACACTTCAATGTAATTACATAAGCTATGCAACATTGACACCAACACCAACATATGAAACAATACTAATATCAATATAGAAAAGCCACACAATGCTACCACACAGACCACTACCATTAGCACAGACAACAAGATGTCAAATTCAATATGAATAAGACTATTTTATATCCCCATAATCAACACTAACATTAATATTAACAACAACACCACAATCAATACCAACATAGACAATAAGGCATCCAATTGAAAATGAATAAGATTATCTTAAATCTCTACAATTAACACCAACATTAACATTAACAACAACACCACAATCAATACCAATATAGATAATAAGGCATACAATTTAAAATGAATAAAATTATCTTAAATTTCCACATGATACTGCTTGCACACAAAGGTAAGTTACTCTTTTGGTTGAACCGGAGAAGTTTGATTTACTTCCGAACCTATCACCCAAAGCCACATCAAACTTGATGAAATAGATACTATAATTTATAATCATGCATAATTATAGCTTATGCTCCTTAAACATGTGATTTAGAACATCAATGATACACTAGAACTCAATAGGATGTTAAACCCTTCTCCAAATAAGGTCAACTTTAAACTACATTCTCTTCATTTACAATGATTTAGAGTGAAAACTTTATATTAATAAAAAGATCTATGAGTCTACTTTCTAATGGTTTAAACAGTACGCCATTCTGAGTTTTCTAGAGTGAGATACGACCATTTCACCAAAGTACGCCAAAGTTGTGGCCGAGAAGCGTGCCACTATGCCCTCTAGGCGGGCCCTGGTGGCCCTTGGCTGGAGAAGTGCAATACTAGGCCCCCTACTGGTGCCCCTCACTAGCCAGGCATGCTACTAGGCACCCTTCAGACCACTAGTGCATTCCCTACTTCTTTTGGTCCGAATATGAAGTTTCAAAAAATGGTTTTAAGTCTCCTTTATAGCCCTAACTTAATTTCTAAGTCTTCTAAGGCCTAGAATGAAGTTCTAAAGCCTTCAACAAGACTTCTAAACATTACAACATGCAAAACATAAAGAACTCAAGGTTTTCACTTGGAAACCATATGCAATCTCCCTCTCCTCATTCGACTCTCACTTCCATGCCATAAATGATATGCTAGTATGCAAAAATCCATAAAAACACAAACACACAAGCATGAACATAAGATTCTCACCTAAAGAAAATGAAAGACAAACCTTCCTCTTCAAACTCTTCTTCCTTTTCTTCCTTGCTCTCTTTCTCTTTTCTTTTCTCTCCCTTTCTCTCACTTTCTTTCTCAGCGAACACAATTATTATACAAGTTCCTCTCTTCTCTCTACCCCCCTTGACTTAAAGTCAACAATAGATACAACTTGTATCTATTTCTCCACATGTCACACACACACACACACACACACACACACACACACACACACACACATGTTAGCAATAAGCACACACCACACACCTTATGTACACACCTCACTTAAGTGAAACACACACCCAGGTGTCACGCTTCCACACCTCCTTGCTTCAATAATCCACCCCTAATCTACATGATTAACATAATTAAATATGGTTAGGCTAATTAATCATCATTAGCCTTAAGCTAGGCATAGAGATTAATTAAGCTAATTAAAAATGATTAAGCTAATTAATCATGATTGAAAATACAATAATCCTCCATATGACATCTTCTATTAAAACATGGTATTCAAGCTCCTTGATTAATAAATCATGCACTCATAAGCATGCTATAAAGTTAAACATGACGCTAAATAGGATAGAGTCTTACATTTGTGGTGTATCATGCATTGTAACACAAGAGGCATTTCTTATTGTTGGTGGTGATTTATCTATTGGAGAATTATTCATTGTTTATCTATCATTTAGTCATTATGAATTTGATTATCTTTGTGAACACGTGATTATATAGCTCACACCCACACAGTTTGTTTTGGCAGGCAAGATCGGGATGGTCCGGTTCACTGTAATAGTCATTGCTTGGTCATAACTTTCATTTTAGTGGTTGGTATGGATGTTAGAGAGCTTCAAGAAGCTCTTGCTATTATGTCGGCGGCCTATTTTTTGCTACTATGTTGGCAGTCTGTCTCTTGCTATTGTGTCGGCAGTTTGTATTTAGGTTGTTTATGAAGTGGTAGTTCTTGGAGTCTTGTTTATCTTTACTCTTGTATTAATATGAGTTATATTCAGAGGATTGTATTATGGTGTTGATTGATTGTTGATATATATCTATACAATAATGTTATTGATTCCTATAAGATTTGTATTTTTAGGATTCTGTAAAGATTTCGCTTACAGGTTGCTGACCTGTGTGATAACGTTTGCCTAAGTTGGCGTTAATGACACCTGATTAGGAGTGAGCACGACACTAATGCTAACCTTGTTAGTTTTTTGGATGCTGATTAGGCAGGTTATGTAGGTGATAGAAAAAGCACCTCCGGTGGGTGTTTTTATATAAGAAACAATCTTGTCGCTTGACGTAACAAAAAGCAAAATGCCATTTCCTTGTCTACCGATGAGGCAGAATATATTATTGCTGGTAGTTGTTGCACACAACTACTTTAGATAAAACAAATGTTAACAGATTATGGTTTTAATTAAAGTAGGATTACCTTATTTTGTGATAATAAGAGTGTGATCAACATTTCTAAAAATCTTGTTCAACACTCACATACCAAACATATTGACATTGGTTATCATTTCATATATTATTGAGGATAAGGTCATTCCCTTAGAATATGTTTATACAGATCACCAATGAACCGACCTTTTCACCAAACCTTTTGATGCTCTTAGATTTAAAAATCTTAGAAAATCTATAGGGGTTAGTCTTCTTGAGGGATTCTGTACCTCTTTATCTTGTATATATGTATATACTTTTATTTTCATATATAAAAAAATGGAGGTTTTTATTGTACTTGGTCTGTAATCATGTTTTTGATGTATCTATAATTGCCTTCATATGATAAATTCGAATTGCACATTTTTGGGACAACATTCTTTATAAATGCCAATGATAAATTGAGTGTCTTGTGTCCAAGTGATGATCTTCATAGTTAAATTGACACCTTGTGCACAATTATCAAGAAGAACTGAGTTGAGTTTAAAATTGTTTTTAGTTTGTGCTTTTATCATTTGAATTCCTTGAGCTTTTTGCTTGAAAAAACTTATAATTGCATGTCCTTTCTAGAGCTTATGTTCGAACATGTCTTGCCTCCCTCTTGTACGTTCACTTGTAAAAAAAACAAGCGAAAGTGAGCTACTTATTCAAAACAAAATATATATATATATATATATATATATGTAAACCAAAAAAAAAAAATAAAAAAAACTGCAACTTCAAAAGAAATTCAATGCAATCTTAACCAAGGAAAAGACTACCTATGAGTATAGAGTGAAAGCTACTATGGGCGTACGTGAAAATGTGCACCTTGGTTGGAAAAGTCATATAGAAGGCTAACTTGCTCACTAGAGTGAAACCCACCTTCAGTCTTGACATAACATTATTAAGAGGAGTTGTGCATTTGAGGGGAAGTCTTTGCATTTTGGAATGCTGAGTTTGGATTGGTGTTAAATTGGTTTGATTTTCTATGCTAAATGATGTCTCTTGAGTGTTCTTGATGTAAGTGCTCAAAAGATGCTTTTGTACTCTTAAGACTTGACTTTCATCTTCTTGATGCTCGCACACACACTTTGTCCATTGATTATGAATCTAATCATCTTGTTGACTAATAGACATGATATTCATCTTGTTTATATGTCCATGATCCTTGGCCACTTTATGTGTATTTGAATTCTTGCTATATGAATCTATTTTATAGGCCTATCAAATTCATGTCCTTCAATTCATTTTTTTTTAATTCTTGTTCAAAAATTTTTTTTTTCTAGTTAAGATCCCTTCTTTTAGTCCATTCTATATAAACATAAAAAAAAAAAATAAAATAAAAAATTTTGTGGGCACCGTGGTGTGGTGCAGTGCGCCTACTAACACGTTTTTAACATAGGGGTTAAAAACCCTTTTTTTCCAGTGTTTTCATTTTTTCAACTCAACATCTTTCTCGTTTCTCTACAGCGACCGAGTTAGGACTCCTCTCCTCGTGCTTTTGTCGCGTTCTCCACGTGGATTCCTCCTCAATTTCTCGCTCATAAATAAGTTCTCTCCACCTTATCGCGTTTTTGGCCCTCAATTTCTTGTCTAGGGTTTCTTGGTTTGTAGGGGTTTTTCAATTTATTTTCTTTATCTTTCAAATTTCTGTATTTTGTAGTTGTCTCTAGCTTCCCTATGGCTGAACCATCTAGCACCAAGAAATATCGAACTACTCGTCAACCCTCTACCCTCAAGCAGAGCTTGAAAAAGATTCATTTGATGTTGATTTCAAAGATAGGAGTGTTCTAGTTGAGTGACCCATCATTGTTCTTTCTTATTCCGCATTGAGGGACTCCTTCCTCTCCACCACTTTTGAAGAACATGGTTGGACACCTATCCTTCAGGCTGAAGGTATTGCTTATCTTGATATGATTTTTACCGTCATATGTTGGGTTTAGGACCCAATATCATTTCATTCACTTCGCATACTCGAGGTATTGACTTCACCATCTCCATAGATGATATAGCCGAAGCCTTAGGAGTAAGTCGTGAACCCAATCCTCAATTTCCTTATCCTGAATGTGTTAAGAATTTATACTAAAAGACATACTTTGTATAATGCCTTTAGTATTTATAAATTAATTAGTTATTCCATTTTAATGAGAATATGTGTGAGTAATGTTTGTCTTGCATTATTTATTGATTATGCATGTGTGTCTTTTATTCTATATAGTAAATGATCTAGTGTGTAGAGTATGGCTTACACATGAAAAATCAGATCATATGTTTTCATGAAATATCAGCTTATGATTCACAGTCTTAGATAGAGCTGGACACGCCATCAGTAGGACTGTAGCACAAGGTTTTAATAGGTCTGTCTTAACTATGGGGAACGGTATAGTTCCAACTACTTGCAGTAGCACACTTTGTGTGTATTGAACATGACCGTGTTGAGGTAATTATTTTTATACTGAGTATATAAAATAATTAATGCCTCATGATTATTATGAGTGCCTATGCGATTAATCCTAATATAATAAATAGACAGGTGCGTGTAGTATTTATTATTTTGATAGCATTACGTATATGGTGAATACTAATTATTAATAGAATCCACGTCTTGGTGTAAGGATTGATGATATCCCCTTAAGGAAGTTTATAAGTTTTGATTATGTCAAACCCTACGAGGGGATTATGAATCTGACATATCAAATAAGTTAAATGAAAGATCTTAAGGAATTGAATAAGTTTATTAAATTTAATAGTTAGTAATTTAATTTAATAGACGAGTATCTGTGATCTTAATGTGGGAAGATAAATAACCATTTAATACTATGGAGCTCAAAATATAATTCCTAGTATGACAGGGAGTGAAATTATAATTCTTTAGTGGTATAAATACTAATTTACATAAATAGGGATTAATCCTGGTTGGATTAGGAATCATTATTTGTGTAGGACGCTCAAATATAGTCCCTGCTATAGTCTCTATATATACACACTCTAGGAGTAGCTAGGGTTACGAATTTCATAATCTCAGATACACATTCTTATAAGAAATAGAAACCCTAGCAACTGCGAGCCCACTCGATTTGGAGTAAGGCGCGTACAAGGGATAGAGCAGAAGTCCTGAGCTTGCATTTGAGCAGTTGATTCTTTCTCATTGTTGTTTTAGATCAAAGTAAAAGAATTTCAAAGATCATACCTGTTGCTGTTCATGATCAAATCAGAGAGATCTCGAAGGTATGATTTTAATCACGTAGATTCATTTTTGCTAATCAGATTAGAATTTTTGGTATTATGCATATGCACTACACCCAGGTCGTGGGAAATTCCACAGTCCCCAACAGAAGATATTCCATCTCCTGAATATCATACAAGTGCAGGAAGTTATAACTGGTGATACATACACTACTGAGCTTGCTCTCACCCCTGCCTCTCATCTCACACCATAATATAAGCTTCTTAGCATTATCATTTCACCAAACATCTTTCCTCGACAGTATAACTCCACTCTTAACTTTGATCGTTGTATATTGTTGCATGCTATCAGTACCGGATTGTCGATTGATCTTCCCACCCTAATCTGTTAGCTTGAAATAACAACCTGTGGAGCCTTAATTTTTTGCACTTGGGAAAACACACAAATAAGAAAAACACAATACTCTTTTGTTAGAACTCATCTTCCTAGAAGGATAAGTGCAACTAGGTTTGAATTAAAAATTGACTTGGATAAGGGCTTTTGGAAAGAGTTTGAAGTTGCCACCTAACTTTGTTAAGGTGAGTTAGGTCATCAAAAACTAAGTGCAATCCGAAGACTAAACTTAGGATTTTTGAAAAGGTTTTGGAAAAACTTTCTCAAGAGAGGGTTTTTGGAGAAAACAGATTGTTTGTCAACCTTTGAAAAGATTTAAGCCTTTTTTTTTTTTTTTTAAATAACTCCATTTTTGGTCTTTGAAAATAGTGATTCTACGTTTGGAGGTTGGTTACGTATAGGGAAGATGCACAAGGCTATTACCCTATCCCGCCCTTGCGGTACCTACATGTTTTTATCACCCTAGGTTCATTCAATTAGAATCTTCGATTATTCGATGTCCAATACTATCCACTTTGAAAAGAATTTTAGAAAGCTGATTTGAGATGATGCAAGACATGCAAGTGCAAGAAAAGATTTGATTTTAAAAATAGATTGAAGGAAATATTTGAAACTTGAAAAAGATTGTGAAAATTGAAAACTTGAAAAAGGTTATGGAATTAAAAATTTTAAAAAGGTTGTGACAGCACCTATGGGGGTTGCCTACGTATCCTTTCGTTGGGAATCAAGTCAGTTGTAGTTCGAACTCGGGGTCTGATTGAAAATAGACATTTTGGGGTCTTGTTGAATTTGAAAAGACAATTTGGAGTCTTCGAAATGTTTGACCTGAAAAGAGTTGGATTTGAGCTTTGATTGGAAGATTGGAGATTAAACTTTAATTTGAAATTGACTTGGAATTGACTTTGATTTGAAATTGAGCTTTGATTTGAAATTGAACTTGAACTTGAACTTGATTTGGAAAAATTGAGTTGAACTTTTAAATCAATTGACTTGAATTGAAGTTTAAAAACCATCTTGGTTTAGTAAAGAGTTGAAGATCCCTAACTTTAGGGTTAGGGTTAAACTAGGGTTTAGCCTCTTAGGATTGAAGCACACAATTGAAATAGGAAGGTTTGATTTTTGAAAGTTTCAATTTAGGAAAGATTGAAAATGGTTTGATTTGATTTAGAAACATTTGAATTGGAATAGTTGGAAAAGATTTGACTTGAATATTTAATTTGAAAGAATTTAGAAAGTTAGGATTTAGGAAAGATTGGATTTTGGAAAGGTTTGAATTAGAAAATTTTCACTTTAGGAAAGTTTTCAAATTAGGAAAATTTCATTTTAGGAAAGCTTTCAAATTAGGAACGTTCCATTTTAGGAAAGTTTTCATTAGAAAAGTTTTGAATTTAAAAAGTTTCAATTTTAAGAAAGAGTTGATTTTGGAAAGATTTGAATTTGGAAAGTTTTGAATTTAGAAAGATTTGAACGTGGAAATGTTTGAAATTTAGAAATATTTGAAAGTTTAAGATTAAGAAAGCTTTGAAAATTTGGATTTAAGAAAAATTGAAATTAGGAAAGATTTGATAGTTTGAAATTTAAAAAGTCGTGATTTGGAAAGGTTTAAAAGTAGGAAAGATTTAATTTCTATTTCCTAAAGTTGAAGATTAGATTTTATTTTCAAAAATAGATGATTTGATTTGGTTTCCTAAATTGGAAGATTTAATTTGACATGAAATTGGAAAGGTTAAGTTTTGAAAATTTTGGAGTTGAAAATCTATGATTTGGCAGAAAAAGGAGAAATCATGGTTTCAAGAAGGAATTTGGGTTTTTTAACCAAGAATTCTAGGGCTTGATTTGGACTTTAGGACAAAGAATTTTTTTAGAAGTAGATATTTAAAAAGAATTTTTAGGAAGTAGATTTGCAAAACAATTTAGAAAGAGGTTTGAATATGGACTTTTGCAAGTCTCTTGAATACCTCACTTTTCTAAAATGATTCCAACCATAAGAGGCTTTAAACCATTCTAGAGTTGTGATTTTGATAACAACTAAGATTTGAAATATGGACCATAATGATCACATTGAATATAACACTTTCCTAAAACAATCCTAACTATGGAATGACTAGAATCATCCTAAGATTGTGGTTTTGATAAAAACAATTTAGGGTTTACACTCAAAATTTGGACCTTGATGGTCACATTGAATGTAACACTTTTCTAAAACAACTGTAACCATGAAATGGCTAGAATTATCTTAGGAGTGTGATTCTGAAAACAAATTTGAAAGAAAGAAGTTTTGAATGCAAGTTTTAAAAGAGAACTTTGATGCAAATTTGAAAACAAATTTGAATGCAACTTTGAAGGCAATCTATGAACATGATAACCAAAATGCAATAGGGTCGTGAACATACAAGGATAGGCTTCACCACATAATCAAGGGGGCTAAACCCACATATTCTAAGCTTGAACTAGAAGAAATCTCCCAGCACGATGACCTTCAATAATCCTTTCTAGGTATGAATTAGGCAGTCCCTTGTTTCAAGCATGCAAGAAGAGGAGGTAGGAGATGGGGATTAAAATAGAAGAAAACCCAAGTGGGTTAGGAGATAGAAGAAAGAGCGGGATTACATAAAAGTAACTAGAAAACCAACCTTGTCTTCTTTTTGCTTTGATTGCTTTGTTTACTTGACTTGACTTGACTTGACTTGACTTGAACTTTGAGAGCTTTGAAGATGCAACACTGGATTTTCAAAGGATGCTTTGAGGGTTGTATTTGAGTGTATAAGGTGTATGGAGGCTAGGGTTTGAAAAGGCTTGAGAGAAATAGGGTTTTGAGAGAATTCACGCTTTGTTTTCAGAGAGACAAAATTTATGGACTAAGTTTGCAGACCTTTTTTACGCAGGAAGAGGTCTATATTTATAGGCAATTGAAACAGGAATTGGCGTTTGTTGTAGTGGCACCAGTGAAAATTTAACCTTGACACCACTACTAGTGACGCTAGCCATTTATTGGCTTGGTGCCACTACTAGTGTTACTAGCCACTTAGGAAAGTTTTTAAAGCGGCAAGAAACGTATCTTTTAACCCTTGTAACGCAAGAGAAAAGATTTGGGCGCTTGTCTTAGTGACTATCATGCAATTTTTGACTTGACTCCACTAAGAGTGACTCTGGAAGGTTCGAGAATGATTCGGATGGCCGAGAATGAATAGGAACCCTTGAAAAAGTGTCCCAGAGGTAACAAACTTAAGAAACAATGCCATAATATTTGAAAAGGTTGACTGGCCCACCAGGGGCAAAACGGTCAATTAGACTGGGAAAACATCAAAATGGGCCTAGAGTGACCCGTGAGGAGGCTTGAAGGTTGGAAACACTATTGAGAGTGTTCCAAGGGGTTTTTGATTTGATACCTAGAGCCGGTGTAGTTGGAAAAAACGACTGGTCTACTAGGAGCAAAACAGTTATTTTGCACCGGGCTTGTCGGAATAGACTCAAAATGATCCAGAAAGGTGCTAGAAGGTCGGGAATACTATTAAAAGAATCCTCAAGAGATAACCAGTTTGATACCTAGAGCGGGTGTGGTTCTCAGAGGTGATTGGATGCCTAGGGACAAAACAGTCATTTTAACCAGATGATCTCAGAATTGATCCAGAATTGACTAAAAGGCACTTGAACACATCGGATTGTCTTTGGGACAATCTTGAAAGGGTGGACTTACCGTTCTGAAGACTTAGGTACTTTCTTGAGAAGTGTGCGAAAGGGCCCAAGGGGCAATTTGGTCATTTTTCACTGGAGTGGGCTAGCAGGCACTGGTGTTAACCTAGGTTTTAAGTGTTTTTGTCACTCTGATGGTGTGTGATGAGTTAGTTTTCAAAGGTATCCCATCCTTTGGTAAACGTGTCACGGTCAAGAGGTGTGTTCGATTTTATGACATAGGCGTTTTGTTGGTAATTCCTAATGTCGACCTGTTTGTGAATGTTTCCGTCACTCTGACAGTTGCGATATTTGTGAATGTTTCTGTCACTCTGACGGTGTGCGTTCATTCTAGAGACTGCCTATTCTTGGGAAGCTGCTGGATGGTCTTATCATCTGAGGGATCAACTTTCTCGAAAGATGTGCTGGATAACAGACATTTAACATTTGGTGAGTTAGTAGGTGCCAGAAGTGAGCTGTTCTACTATCTTAGGGACTTGATTTTCGTCCCGGTTGGTAGGTTTGAAGGGACTTATCATTCCAAGGAATTTTTTCAAAAATTTTGCCATACTGGATGGACTTACTATCTGAGGATTAACTTTCTCGAAAGATGTGCCAGATTGAGTTTGTAGGTCTAGACTGAAATTGGAACTGAAATTGAGGTTGAAATAAGGACTTATCGTCTTTAAAAAGACGTGCCAACTGAATTGGATCAAGCAATGCCCCAAGGGTATTTTGGTCATTTTGCCTCTATTAGGCGTGGCGGGCTTGTGAAGCAATTGATTGACTGGATTAAGTTTGAAAAACTGATTTGGGCTTGAATGTGTTTGTGTCAGTTTGAATGTTAGTCTAGTTGGATCGGAAATTACTGAGCGAGCAAAAAATAGGGTGCTTACATAACCCAAGAGCGGGGGTAAATTGGGATTTTAAAACTTTAAAGCATTATTCATAGATTAATAAAGAATAAACCAAAGGAACAATAATACAATACAAGATATATGGATATATATATACAAGCAGATTATGATGATGATGAAGATGAAAAACAGAGCAAGATAAAAGAATGAAGACACATGAATTTTACAGATGTTCGGCCAACCTTTGCCTATGTTCTCTCTGTCTCGATCGTCTTGAAGATATTCTACTATATAAAGTCCTTTACACAGCTTTTAGTTGATTTAAGTGACCAGCTCACTTCCTTTACAAGAATTCTACTTGAACTCTTAATTCTAAGTGATGTTATCGAAGATCACTCAATCTTACAAGTGTATTACCTAAGCTACACTCAAGATCAATAGGTTTACAAACTCATCCAAGAATGGTATAAGGATTTGATACAAAGAATAAACTCTCTAAAGAGTAGATAAAACAAGCTTTAGCTAATACAACAACCCCCCTCAAAGAACAAAAACAGAGTATGAAAATATAAATGATTAATCTTCACTTCTAGCATTTAATCTTGTGTTCTTCTCATGTTTTCATTAGTCTTCAATATGTTGGGGATCATCTATATATAGCAATCCTTCAATTCTGGCCGTTGGAGATGATTTTGGTATATTATAATGTAAAATCGACTTTGTTAGAAATTTTATTTTTCTGACCGTTAGGGCCAAGCTGTCGACACTAGTGTTTGAGGTGTTGACCATTTAAGCAATTCTCAACAAATCAGTCTTTGAAGGTGTTAACCAGATTTGCATAGTGTCGACCATTCTTTGGGTTGTCTTTCTTTATTTGCTCACTGTCTTTAAGGTGTTGAACAGAACCTTCCAAAGTGTCAGCACTTCTTTCAGAATTTGCAAATTCAACTTCTGATGGTGTTGACCATATTTGCAAAGTTTTAACCATACCAGGGCAATTTTCTTCATTAGCACACTGTTTTCAATGTATGGACAAGAGCTATTCACGGTATCGACAAGAGCTTCAGAATAAATCATGAAGATAAGACCTTTCCAATGTATCATCCACATTTTGATGTGTTGGAAGGAGCTTTGAGCAAGCTGTCAACCATATTTGCAGATTGTTGACAATAGTTGTGGACTTTCTTCTTTTGAAGATTGAGGGCCTTCAGTAAATGTGTTGACCATATTTACATGGTGTCAGCAATAACTTCCACTATCTTTCGAGGATCTTCAACAGTGTGTTAACCTTTTGCAAGATGTGTTGACAATAGCTTATAGTGTTTCACAAAGTCTTCAACAGGGATGGTCAAGATGTCGACTATATTTGTAATGTGTCAGCACTTCCGTCTTCGAATTTGCTTGAAGTTCTTTGTTGTGTTAGCACTTTGGTTTGCAGTTCAGTCCTTCAATAATTGATTCCAAACTATCTAGAGAACTTTCAAATCATATTCCTTGAATGCTTGAATACTGAATAAATTCTTGAAATCTCACAAGACATTCAATCTCTTCAAAATAGAATTAATCCATAATGTTCCTCCATCTTCAAGTTCTTCAATCCAACTTCAAATCTAAGTAATCTTCTTGTTGGGTACTCAATCAATCAACTCAACCATGTTATCAATGACTTATAATATAATCTACACACTTAGTTAAAGTCATTAGATAACAGCCACATGGTTTTGTTATTATTAAAATTAACATGGTAATCAGCCTAAAGTCAACAATCTTCCTCTTTTTTATGATGACAAAACCTTAAAAATATATGCATAATAAGCTTGAAGAAATCAGAATATACATGATACAAAAATTTAAAAATGTAAGGCTCCCCCTTACACCAACATTTACGTAAAAAATATCAATAATAATTTATAACCCTCCCCCTTATTATATCAGAATAAGAATTGTCTTTTCACATAATATTTCTCATTCATATAAAATATTTCTCCCCTTATGGAAGATCTAATATCTTGTGCTTAGATATTTCTTCCCTATTTTCATATATTTTTCTTAGAATATTTCTCCTTCTTTTTGTCAATGCATCAAAAAGAGATATAAATTAAATTTTAAGGACAGATATAATAGCAAAAAATGTTACAACATGGAAATAATTGTTGTGATGAGTCAATAAAACACTTAGGTTAATAATTTATCAAAATCAAGGAGGAGGATAAACATCCAAACATATATTAACATGGATAACATAAGTGAAAAACATCCAACAATTAGAAAATCTTACAAGCATGTAATCAGCAAATTTAAATGCAAAAATGTAATGCTAATTCAAATTATGCAAATGGGAATTTGGTCAGAATTTGGAAGTTAAGATTCTTGGTCTAAGAGAGTATTGCCTTGGTGAAGGTTCTTAGAATGTGTTGGGAGTAGAGGTTGGAGAGGTTTGAGTGGGAAAGGCAGGCTAAACTTCAACAGGTGGCTCCTCATCAGAAATAGTCTCCTCTTTGTCAAAGGATGAAAAGCTTTCTTCTTATTCTTTAGATGAACTGTTGTTTAAAACAATCATTGCTGGAGCGTCATCCATAAAAAAAGCTCTTCCAATCTCCTCCTTTACCTTATTGCTGACAACCACAATCTTTTTTACCCATCCTCATCATCATGTTCTCTACAATCATCAACCTTGTGATCTCATTATCCACTTTGTTGTTCAGTTGAGTGAACATATTCTCTTGATAGTCCTTCATCTCCTTTATCATACTCATTTAAGACATCGACTTGTCATTTTCTAGAAGTTATATCATGGGAAGGATTTGATTTGTAACTCTTAAAGGCTCTTCTCTTGCTTCCTCCCCTAATGGGAGTATCCTCCCCCTCAAAATGATATCCAGTTATCATGCTTCAAAAACCAAACTCTTGTTTCTTTATTTAACTGATATCTTATTCTCTTTAGAGTAGACTAATTATATCATCAATCTTTGACATCACTTTCTTCTTCACTTCCTCTTTCAAATCATCTCTAAAGAATTTAAAGCTCTAGGTCAAGATCATTCCAGACAATTTAAAGATTTAGGTCAAGATCATTCCATAGAGCAAGTGAATTTCTTCTTAGTTTCAGCTATAGGGATCAATATGTATGTTGCCAAAACAACTTGGTCTTAGCCAGATAAGCCCACATGAAGAACAGTTCAACATCAATTATATTTAAATTTGATTCATCTTCCTTTGATAACTTTTTAGAGGAGTAATTAAGTTTATACCTTTCCTTTGCAGAGTTCTCCTGAAAATAGGGATCATTTTTTAACCACTCTTTTCTTCTTCCTTAACATGTCTTTCCTCTTTCTTCCTTTCTCTTGTGCACAAAATTTAGACTTAATCTTCTTTGGTGTAGTATCCTTTAATTTCTTTCCTTTCCCATTGATTTCGAAGCCATTGAGGGTTATAATACATAATGGGTAAGAAGATTTGGGTATGCAATGGTTATTGTAGAAGATTTGAATAGGTAGAATAAGAGGAAAAAGTCGTTCATGTATTTAGGGATGCAACTGATGAAGATTGGTTAACAACAGAGATTGAAATCAATGTATAATGATGTATGCTAAAGTGGTGACACTACTTGTCAAAGATGTCGACACTATCTTTGTTTTTTTCATACAGTTTTGAATATATTTCCAAATTGTCGACACTATAAAATAGTTTTGTCGACACTCTGCTTCTAGAGAGAAAATGACATTTTTTTCAAGTAAAATAGTATTGATACTTTGAGTATATGGTTGACACTATGATGAAAAATAAAATATTTTCTAAAACAATATTGTCAACACAAGTGATATATGGTCCACACTTCTTTGTTAGAAATCAAGTTTTATAAAACAAGTATTTGCACATCCTTTGACATAATATTGACATTCAGTTTGCCAAACATCAAATGTATATACGTGAGCATTGAAAATAAGATTCAAACACATATGTGAACATATCAATATGAATATAAAATATACAGATCATCAAAATCATTCAAGTGAAAAGATTATACATGCCCAATTCTGTTAACGACCATAATGTATGATTATTTAGGATTACTACGAAACTTAGCACACATACACTCACCAAACAATATATATGGTTAAGTAAAGTAAACAACCATGCATGCTTCTGTAAATTTTAGTATAAAGAGAAATTCCTTATTCATCACTATCCAACTTGGTTGATGTGAAGATGGGATTGCTTAATAGTTTTAAGTTCCTCATATTAAACCTTTTGAGTAGGTCTCTGATGCACTTAGCTTTGATTTTATAAGTATTTCTTCCAGTTATATATACCTTGAGAAGCCACTATCGAAATACTAATAATCATTCTTTGTGTTGGATTGTAGGTAAACCTATAATGAAAATAATTCAAATTTTGTTCTTTAGTATCCACATCGTCTTGGGTCCTTGGGGGTTAATATCACTGGTTCCTCTAAGAATCCATGTTTTCTTGACATTCTTACTGACTAAATTGATGCGCACGAACTATCTGTAAGAGAAAAAGACAATAAGAATGTGTCGACCTCTTTTAGGCCAAAGGCACTCCAATGATTAAGTTAGCATGCTTAATCACAATGAATTGAATAAAGTATTGAGAGCTAGGACTCAAGTGAATGTACCTTGCCTCTTTAGTGCATGGGTTATTCATAGTTTTCGGAATGCCATATTTCGTTTGGGAATTGGAGTCACTTTCCTCCTTGGAATCCCCCTTTCTTAGTCGGTTTAACATCTTGGACTTATCCTTTATTTGTCCTAGTTCACTTAGGAATATTACTTGTATTTTGGACATATTACTCCTTTTTTTTTTTTTTGGATTAGAATCCCTGGGCCAGCTTCTTTAGGTCCTAACCTCTTGTTGGCATGGGCCGAGCCTGCCAGGTCGGCAACTATGGGCTGACCTCCCTGGGCTGGTTTTTTCACTATCTTGGGCTTGGCTTTTATTGGGCCCACAATATCAATAATGAAACTAAGGAGAGAAACTCAAATGTCCATTCTTATGACAACAACAACATTTGATTTTCGAAATCTTTTGTGGTGTAAAGAGATTTTTATAAGACTTCTTCTTTTCAAAAGGATTGTAGCTTATTCCACCCTTTTCAAATGTGCACATTTGATTTCCCAAAATTTTGTCAAGATTTTCTTTCCCTTTCATAAACCTTTCAAGGGAGTTATTTAAATCCTTGACCTTTTCTTTCAAAGAAACATTTTCTTTCTTTAACAAATCATTTTTAGAAATCAAGAGTTCATTTTCTTTAGATAGAGATGAAACCATTTTATTTAAAAGACTGTCTTTGATTCCAAACTTTTTAAACTTTGATAATATATCATTAAAAGCATCATGTAATTCTTCAGAAGAAAATTAGTTGTTACCTCATTTTCTTCTTCATCTCCATTATCAATTAGACATAGATTGGCCACCTTATGAGATTTAGATTCATCCAAGCTAGAGTCTTTACTTTCACTCCATGTTATTGGTAGAGCCTTTGCTCCTTTGCCCTTCTTCCATATCTTCTTGAGTCGTGGACATTCAGATTTAATATGTCCAGGCTTTTTGCATTCAAAGCAAATGATGAAAAAGTCATTCTTGCTAGACTCTTCTTTGTCATTTGGCTTCTTTTCTCTTTTCCACTCTTTGTTCATGAAACTCTTAAATTCCCTTGTAAGCATAACAAATTCTTCATCATTTTCATTATCATTTTCTTGTTCATTTTCAGAAGTTGTGGATTTGAAAGCAATGATCCTCTTCTTTCTTTCACCTTCTTCTTGAATGTTTTGCCTTTGTGTCAGCTCGTAGGTCATAAGAGACCCATGTAATTCTTCAAGTGGCAAAGTGTTGAGATTCTTTGCTTCTTGTATAGCAGTTACCTAAGCTTTTCAAGCTTTTGGCAAAGATCTAAGAATCTTTCTCACTTGCTCATTGTTAGAATAAATCTTTTTAAAAGATTTTAATCCATTTATAATATCAGTAACCTTGTAAACATTCTAGTAATGGATTCTCCAAATAACATTCTAAACAGTTCATAATTATACAGAAGAATATTTATCTTAGATTCCTTAACTTGGTTTGTACCCTCGTGAGTAATCTCTAATCTGTCCCATATTTCTTTAGCAGATTCACAAGAAGATATTCTATTAAACTCATTTGAATTTAATGCACAATAAAGAATATTCATGGCTTTTTCATTTAATTGCATGAGTTTTAAATTATTTTCATCCCATTCATGCTCAGGTTTGAATACTATAACTTTCTCAACAGTCTTAGTTGGGACCTTTGGTCCATTAACAATAATTCTTCAAAGTTTGTAATCCACATATTGGATGTATATATTTATTTTATTCTTTTAACAGTTATAATTTGTTCCATTAAACAAAGGTGGTCTACTCATAGATTGGTCTTCTTTGAGAGAGGTTCTAATATAGGTTGCCATAGATCTTACTCTAGGATGTAAAGCCTAATAATGAGCACATACTTTGATACCAATTGTTAGCCCAAAATAGCAACCCAAGTGGGTTGTGAATTGGGATTTTAAAACTTTAAAGCAATATTCACAGATTAATAAAGAATAAACCAAAAGTACAATAATACTATACAAGATATACGGCTATATATGTATATATATGCAAGTAGATTATGATGACGAAGAGGAAAAACAGAGCAAGATAAAAAGAATGAAGGCACATGAATTTTATAGAGGTTCAGCCAACTCTTGCCTGCATCATCTCTTTTTCAATCCTCTCAAAAGTATTCCACTATGTAAAGTCCCTTACATAGTTTAGTTGTGCCAAGTGACCAGCTCACTTCCATTACAAGAATTATACCCGAACTCTCAATTCCAAGTGATGTTGCCCAAGATCACTCAATCTTACAAATGTGTTACCCAAGCTACACTCAAGCTCACAAGGTTTACAACCTCATCTAAGTGTGATACAAGGATTTGATACAAAGGATAAAATTTTCAAAGAGTAGATAAAGCAAGCTTCAACTCATCCAATAAACCCTTGTGAGAACAAAAACAGAGTATGAAAATGTGAGCGATTTATCTTCACTTCTAGCACTTAATCTTGTGTTCTTCTTATGTTTTCATTAGTTTTCAATATGATGGGGATCATATATAAATGTCCATCCTTTAATTTTAGCCATTGGAGATGATTTTGGTATATTATAATGTAAAATCAGCTTTCTCAGGAATTTGATTTTTTTGATTGTTACGGCTAAGGTGTCAACACTAGTGTTTGAGGTGTTGACCATTTCAGCAATTCCCAGCAAATCAATCTTTGAAGGTATCGACCATATTTGCATGGTGTTGACCATTCTTCGGGTTGTATTTCTTTATTTGCTCACTATCTTCTAGGTGTAGACCAGAACCTTCCAAGGTGTCAGCACTTCTTTCAAAACTTGCAAATCCAACTTCTGATGGTGTCAACCATATTTGCAAAGTGTCAACCATACCACGGGAAATTTTTCTTCATTAGCATATTGTTTTCAATGTGTTGACAAGAGCTTCAGAATAAATCATGAAGATAAGACCTTTCCAATGTGTCATCCACATTCTGATGTGTTAGTAAGGGCTCTGAGCAAGATCTAAGTGAGTTAAGCTTTGAGCAAGGTGTCAACCATATTTGTAGATTGTTGACAATAGCTGTGGACTTTCTTTAGTAAAAGTGTTGACCATATTTGCATGGTGTCAGCAATAACTTTCACTATCTTCTGAGGATCTTCAACAATGTGTCAACCATCTTCAAGATGTGTTGACAATAGCTTCTAGCATTTCACAAAGTCTTCAACAGGGATAATCAAGGTGTCAACCATATTTATAAAGTGCCAACACTTCTGCTTAAAGTTCTCTGTTGTGTTAACACTTTGTTTTGCACTTTAGTCCTTCAATAATTGATTCCAAACCATCTTGAGACTCTTCAAATGATCTTCCTTAAATGCTTGAACTCTGAATAAGTTCTTGAAATCTCATAAGACATTCAGTCTCTTCAAAATAGAATTAATCGATAATGTTCCTCCATCTTTAAATCTAAGAAATCTTCTTATTTGGTACTCAACCAATCAACTCAACCATGTTATCAATGACTCATAATATAATCTGTACACTTAGTTAAAGTTATTAGATAATAACCACATAGTTTTGTTATTATCAAAATTAATATGGAGAATAACCTTGAGTCAACATCATCTTTCGTAACATTGTACATGCTGCTACCGCCAAACCCATTACTATTCTTACTCATTTTCTTCAGTAAGCTGGAGTCCCGCGTATCTTCAAAGAACCTACTTTGAATTCTCTTCCACCCATCGATGAGCATACGCTCAATCAAAGTGAGCACCATGTTGCTCAACATCCCCATCCTCCTTTGGCTCCTTAGGCCCCTGCTCCTCTTACCGCTCTTGATGGTCTTGCTGTTGCTGGAGCTATTATTGGAGTTGAATTGTCACTGATTCTGCAAGCTATGGATAACCTTAAGACTTCAGTTCATGTCGAGCTAGATGTTTTTCACATTGACACTAACTATCTTTCTGACTGCGTTGATGATGTGACTGACTTACTTGACGGCATGTAACGCGATCTTGACACTTCTTTTGATTATGTCCGTCGGTTTACGCCCTATCATCTTTAGTGAATCACTTTGTGTAAAAAAGGAGGAGACGTGGGCTATGGTTTTTGTGGCTAGCTTGCACATACTATTTTTGTGGCTAAGTTGTTGTGGATGGTTTTGTTGTTTTTGTGTCTTATAGTGGTTTATGGCTAATTGTTGTTGTGTCCTAGTTTAGGCTTTGGAGTTGGGGATGCTATCCTCATTATTTGTATTGATATCTCTATCTTGTACATCATTTTGAAATGTAATGAATATTTTTGTTCATGAATGTTCTTGGCTTTCCATTTATAGTTTGAATTGATATTTTTATGATGCATGTGTTGACTGGGAGTAATCTTAATATTGTTTGAATTTGTTTTTCTTCTTCACATTCATTTTCACTTGATCTTATGTTTAGAAGTATGTTGCAGGTGCATTTTCCTTTGAAAACTTTGTCTCTTCTCTTGGCTTATGTCTTGGTTGTTGGGTTCATGAGTGATTGCCTTGTAATTTTGGTTTCTGTCAGAAAATGGCCAAAGGGGGAGATTGTTAGATTTTTTTATTTGAATATTGGCACATTTTGTGTATTATAATTGTGAGGCAACTTTCTTGTTCCTTTTGTGTGAAGTTTGACTGAGGGATTCATGTGTAAATGGTTTAGATTGAGTGAGCTTGTGTGAGAAGAGATCTTCTGTGATTGGACTAGCTTTTAGATGACTTGACTGAGCCTTAAATGCATAAATGAAGCTTCCCTTGCAAGTTTGTTTTGGTAGATCAACAAAAACTTTCGGAGCAAGCTGGGTTAATTTTTCAGAATAATTTGAGGTAGATTTCCCAGTCGGCAGGCTCCTTTAGATCATGCACTTTCGTGCTTCTTCAAATGAACCCAAATCCCAATCCATTAGACATTGCCACTAGGCGCCCTTGGCTCGCTCATCGGCGCGTTACAGGGCAGCTTTGAAGAAGTTTATTTAGATTGCCTCACCAATAGGCACATGAAGAGCTTGCCACCAGTGTGCTCAATTTGTCTAGCCCTAGAGGCAAATCAATAAACCTCGTCGATAGGCGCAATTGAGGGCACACCAGTGCGCTTGGACATATTTGCTCAGATCCGCTTTTCAGACCTTGAGTTGCGAACCAAAAAGTAAAAAAGCTACTGGCAGCCTCCTTTGAATTTTGCGAGTCTTTTCTTCCTTTCTCTCACACCAAGCAACCTCTCTTGCACATATACCAAGCTTAAGACAATCTCTCACACTCTTGGATCATTTGGGGAGACTTCAACCTTTGGTAAAAGAGAGTTCTATAGTCTTCCTTCCTTACATCAAGTTCTCAAAAGAAAAAGGGAGACCCTTCACCATTGTTTTCCTTCCACCCATTGAAGAGATGATGATGCCTTGAAGAAGTTCAAGTCATCAAAAGACTTATCGAGGATTCGATGAGATTCTAAGCACTCGTGAACTAGTTCATGGATGTAAATGGAGTATAAGACAAAGACACAAACCTAGAGTTGTGGATTCAACAAGTGTAAAGGGTTATAAGACTCTTGTACTGTTTATTCCTTACATAATGTTTGGTTGGAGTTGGACAAGGTCCCGTGATTTTCTCTTGCAAGGGTTTCCACACTAAAAATCCTGTGTGTTTATGATTGTGTACTTTATTTTCTACTGTGGTTTGATTTCCATTGATCTTGCTAACACAGGTTTAAAAAATAGGTAAAGACTTATTCACCCCCCTCTAGGTCCATTATTGATGAATTAATCTATATTATTAGGACACTTGTTTTCTTAGGTTGAAAGTTGGAAAGGTCGGGAAGATGGTCTTTATTAGCATAAACCTTGCTCTCTCTCAAGGACAGGTACAAGGTCTAGAGAGTTGGAAGTGCATATTTTTCTAAAATTTTTAAAAAATTTCTCCAGTTGCCCCTCTGATATAAATGTTCCATTTAAGTTTTCAAAAATATAATTTTTACCAACAATTTGTGCAATACTTCTCAATTTACCCTCTAAAAATTTTATAAATATTCCTCTTAAATAGTTGTATTGCATTAAAGACCCCCCTTATATATAACATATACAAACTTATATACCTCATCCTTATATATACGGAAGTTAAGTATCCTATTACAATCATGAAAAAAATGTTTTGGAGATTTTATTAATTGCTCCTCTTGAATGAATTTCCTGGTTCTACTAATGATGTCCGGGCGTATCTGTGAGATTAATATGTTTTTTGTATACTATGTGTGGCCCTATTACATTAATTATATTGTTATTTTATTAGCATTCTTTGGCTACATATATAGAGTTGGTCGCTACTCTTGCTCATAAGTTCCAATCTTCCCATTGGACTTGGCAACTTAAGGTCAGAGAAAGAATTATATGATAAATTTGCATAAAATGGTATCGATGCCAAAACAAAATTGTATAGTGGGCAAGACTAGTCATTTTATTAAGTTAACCTCATCAATAATGGAATATTATTAACGCATTCTAATGATAGGGAAGGTTTCTATCAAAATTTTAAACAAAAACAATTTGGATTCATGATTCTAAAACATCGAGATCAGTGCAATTTCCCCCCCCCCCCCCCCCCCCCCCCCCCCCCCCCCCCCCCCCCCCCCCCCCCCCCCCCCCCCCCCCCACCCCCCCCCCCCCCCCCCCCCCCCCCCCCCCCCCCCCCCCCCCCCCCCCCCCCCCCCCCCATTAAAGGAAAAAGAAAAACAAGTACTAGGATGAGTTTGTAGATAACAAAATCTATCGAGGAGTTTGCTGGGAAGCTCGAGGAACAAAGATGAGTCCGGATTCATCCCACTAGAAAGACCTAAGGAAGTGTTGTTGATGGCTATAAGAGGGAGTAGAGGACAGAAAATGGAGATAGGGGAGAAGGGAGAGGCAACCCCTAAATTGAGTTATCAAATCGGTGAATTCGTAAGAATCATGTCTCGAAATCAATAGACTCCATAAAGAAAAAAGTAGCTATTATAGAGGAACCCCTCAATGGAACAATAATGAAAGGGAAACCCATGAAGAAAACCCAGAAATCTCATAGAGAGGAGAAAAAATATCTACTAGAGAGAAATTGGTGGATAAGTGTTCAAAATCTTAGAGTGTAAGGCAAGTGATGAAGAGTAGTTATAGATGGGTCACACGTGTGACCTATACAAATGTGAATAGTAATGAACAAAGAGAGGGAACACATGTTCGTTTGAAAATGTGAGATGTGTCCTAAATTCTCTTTCCAACTCTCTCATCAGGGTAAGTCCCAACTAACCCAGGGTCGATGCACTCTATTATAATGGTGGGGTCCACGGCTATTGCATACTCTCCCTTTCACTTGTAAAGCTCGAATGTCATGGTGCCAAAGCTTACAATCTAGTTCTTGCATGATACTCTGACAATGAGCTGGGAGAGACTATTAAGGGTTGAATTTGTTCATCATCGTCGTGGAACTTAATTGGGGTTGTCAAGATGGCGAGCATATCGACAATTTATATGTGAATGAACTGGAGGTGCTAAAATACTGGTGAAATTGTTTGTCCATATTAAGCATAGTATATCTAATACCTATAATAAGAAATAGAAAGCCATGTTGAAAAAAAGGGGTAGAAAACTATTTATTCAAGACACAATTAGCATAGAAATTATATAATCCAAGTCCCAATGCTTTACAAATTTAAGTAGAAATAAAACTTATCAATTGAGACGTATAATCATTGTTCTTAAAAATAGATCTCGCCCCCTCTGGATACATGACTTGGTGCGACATGTTATCACTGCCCACCCTTGAGGATTCAACTGTCACTCCACCACAAGGGTGCACTTCCAATGTAAATGTGTAAGGAACATCTCATTGGTAAAAATTTATTTTAGAAATACATATGCCAGAATGAAAGAGGATATTTCCATACATTCATTTTAAGAGAAAGATGAAAGCTTTCACGAACTTACAGCCCCATAAATGAGGCCATAACAAGATGGATGTATCATAAGAATCACCCACCCAAAGATTGAGACCACACGTTTTATAAAATTGGAAGCCAAAGAATAAGACTTCAGTTATACATGTAAGCAATAAAAATGACTATTGAAAACCACCCAAAGTAAATGTAAAATTTGTGTGACAGACCTGATATACATTGTAAGGTTTCAATAAAATAAATTGTTATAGTTAGTAAAAATTATACGAACATTAAATTAGATTTGTATATTTTGAAATATTAATATAGAACCAACAAGCCAAAGGAAAAATATGAATGCATGTTGATAGACTATGTTGTTAGCTACATAGAATATGCAATCCTTCAAGTAATGAGATCTCTCTCTCATGAGAATAGTAACTTTGTAGAACTCCGCTCTTCTCTCAATAGTCGTGTGTTTGAACTCATTTGAAATAGTAGTTGCGTGAACTAGATGTTGGTGAGAATGGACCGAATGCCGCTTGCACTTTAGTAAGACTGTGTTGACAGGCTCGCCTTTGCTGTGTTAGTAGTTATGACTCAAACTGAATATTCGGCAGCAAGTGGAAACCCTTATGGTCACGCCTAAGTCGGATTCCTATGCTATTCGCTCCTTCCCACCTTTTTGCTCCAAAAAAAAAAAAAAAAAAGACTCTAGGAATCCACCTATAGTTTTCGAGAAATAGCTCCCCTAATATAAGGTTGCACAAAGTCATCACAAAAAGCCACTAGAGCTTCACAAATACTCTCAACATCTCAACTCCCTAATGAATTAAAAGATGCCGATTCTCCTAATTCTGACTATGACTTAAATGATTAGGAAACTTTTGACTCTTTGAGCACTAAACTATTCTAAACTTAAATAAAACCACATATAATGACCTCATTGAACCACATAAACTCTTCATAATTGGTTCTCCAACTCAAGAGCTATACTTATGTTGTAGTGAAATATTAATTGATATTCCTAAGGACAGATGAACCATCATGATAGGGCCAACCATGAAACTTCCAGTTACAGGCTCTCAAGTTAAATGGTATTTATTTTCTTCTTAGGGGTAAGGGTCAGAAAGGCTGTGAATTGTGACAATATAGCTTAAATATCCATAAAGAGTCAACTTTAGGAGCAAAAACAACTGCTGAAGCATGGGGCCTTTTCTATACAACTTATCTTCTCAAGGGTTCTTATTCATATGAAATATTGAGGAAGGTACTAATCACATTTCCTAATATTTATGACATCAATTCTTAGCAAAATCAACTTCAAAAATCCAATCTTCATTTTTATATGACTTTAAGATATTAAAAAGTGTTAGCCAGCATGTCAGTTTTTTTTTGTAGTAAAGGCCCAAAAGACAATGGATGGCAAAGGAAGATCCCCATATAACCAAACCCTGAATGGTCAAGATAAAGCTTTCTAAGTTGTAACCAGAAAAATGAAGCTTCTGTTGAAAGTCAAACCACATCAGTAGTAAGAGTTACCTTCTCCACAAACAGGGCCATTACAAGGGGCAAGCAGATATACAATAGGGAAATGCAGAGCATTGTAACTTTATGCAACATCTATCATTTTGTTGAAAATATGTGCTAGAATTCAAAAAGAATGCAAAAATTATCAAAGAATGAAAATTTTAACAAATATTATATGCTTATAGCCCAATCATACAGTAATTTATTAAATTCCTTGCAGATAAATAAGAGCACCACTTTCCCTTCATTTTAGGCAAAAGCATCATTGTTTCGTTTTCTCTGGCCACTTCTTTTTCATTCAAGTCGAGCTATAACATGGTATATTAAAGAACCAAAAAGGCCATGCAACGAAGGCCATCAATTCATGAAAGAAAGCACGACGTATTTTAGGCCTTGTTTGGCAAAGTAATATCCCGTGGCCAAACCTTGAATGGTCCTTTTTTTTTTTGGTTTTCGAGAACAAGAAAGACAAGAAGTTTATAAATTTTTTGTTTTCGAGGACATTGTCGCACCTTGGTTTTCGCCTGAGCCTTCTCTTAGCTTGGGAAAACCTGATACTCACTATTAGAACTCACCCCCTAAAAGAACAAGTGCGATGGAGTTTTAATCTTGAAATTTGATTTAAATAAGGGCTTTTTTGAAAAAAGTTTTGAGTCGCCACCTAACATGATTAAAGATTTGCTAGGTCACCTAAAAGCTAAAACTAAGTATAATTCAAGGACTAAACTTAGCTTTTTCAAAAATGTTTTGAAAATGCTTTCTAGGGAAGGTTTCGGTAAACAAGGTTTTTAGCAACCTTTTGAAAACAATTTAAAGCCCTTTTAAAAATTGACTCCATGTTGGTCTTCGCACTAGAAATATACGGCCTGAGAGTTAGTTACGTGTAGGGAAGATATCCTAAAATCATCACCATACCGCACCTAAAAATTGGTACCTACATATCGATTCACCCTTAATTCACTCATTACTCTTCGGTTACTTAATATCCACTATATCTACTTACATAATTATGAATATGGGGGTTTTGACATAACTTTGGGGATGAATGATGCCTGGTACATGCTTTTGAAAAAGATTTTGAAAAATAAGGTTTAAAAAGAGTTTGAGAAGTGACTTTGATGAAAAAAAAGTTTTGAAATGGTATTTGACTTGAAAGAAAGAATATGACTGCATCTAGGTTTGTTTAGATTGCCTACGTATTTTATTTGGCGATAATCAGGTCATTTGTAGTTCGTGCTAGAGCATAATTTGGAAAATGGACTAGAGGGAGCCGTGGAGGTTTTTGAAATTTGAACTCAAGGGAATTTTGACTTGAAAGTGAATTCGAGATAGTTTTGAAAAGTTTTTGAAATCAATTCAAGAGAATTTTGAAATATTTTTGCAATCAACTCAGGAGAGTTTTGAAGTATTTTAATTTCAACTGAAGGGAGTTTTGAAGTTTTTTGAAAATTGGATTTGAGGTTTTTGAAGATGGAGTTTGGATTGGAATAAATCAAGAGCTCCTGAAGACATGTTTTAAAAAGTTTTGAAAATCATTTTATGTACCTTGTAGAAGGCTTGATTGAATGTTTCATTACCTTCAAGACACTAGCTATTGATCAAACAAAACTTTCTTAGGGTTATGATTTTTGAAAATTGCTTTTTAGGGAAAGGGCTAGAAACTTCTTTGCATACTTTTGATAGCTTTAGGGTTGTTGAGCCCTATTGTGAACCATGATGGTCCCGCTTGATATTTCACTTTTCATTGAAAACCTTAATCATAGAGAGACTAAGATTGTCTCAAGAATGTGACTCTTAAAAATTATTTTTGAAAGAGATTTTGAAAACATTTAGGGTATGGAACCCTAATATGAACCATGAATGTTTCATTTAATGTATCACTTTTCTTAGATATAACCCTAGCCATGAGAGAGTTAGCATCATCCTTAGGGTATGAGTTTGTAGAAAATATTTTGGAAACTAGTATTTTTTTTTTCTTCTGAAAATGTTAAGTATCTGGCCATTTTTGATTAATACAAGTTCAAGAGAACTTTTGAAAACAATATGAGAAGGTTACAAAAGTATTTGAAAAGGTTTTGCTAATACCATTTTTGAATACTCAATAGAGTGAAGATTTTGAAAAACAAGTGTGAAAATGGTTTTTGAATCTAAGATTTGGAATTTGAGGTTTGTGATTAGAGAACTTAGGCAAAGTTTGCTAATTAGGGTTAAGTATACCAAGGTTATACTAACTAAAGTTAGGTTGACCTAGGGTTAACTAACAAGGGTTAAATTGACCTAGGGTTAACTAATTTGGGTTAGGTTGACCAAAGATTTTGGAAATCTAGAGAGAGAAATAGGGTTTTGAAAACTTAGAGAGAGAGAGAGAGAGTAGGGTTTTGGGATCTAGAGAGAGAAACTAGAGTTTTGGAAACCTAAAGAGAGAAACTAGGGTTTTGGAAACTTAGAGAGAAACTAATGTGTTGGGACCTAGAGAAAGAAACTAGGGTTTTTGAAACTTATAGAGAGACTAGGTTTTTGGAACCTAGAGAGAGACACTAGGATTTTCGAACCTAAAGAGAGGAACTAGGGTTTTCGAACCTAGAGAAAGAAACTAGGGTTTTGGAACCCAGAGAAAGAAACTAGGGTTTTGAAACCTAGAGAGAGAAAGTAGGGCTTTGGAAACCTAGTGGTTTTTAAAGGAGGTTTTCAACTAGGGTTTTGAACCTAGTGGTTTTCAAGCGTGGTTTTTAACTAAGGTTTTGAACCTAGTGGTTTTCAAGAGAGGTTTTCAACTAGGGTTTTGAAATTAGTAGTTTTGGAAGACTTGAAAAGTGTCATTTTATACACAAAACTTGAAGGATTACTTTTGAAAACTATGATTTTATGTAAAAATTTTATGATTTTGTATAGAAAACTTATGATTTTATATAAAAGAACTTTTAGGAAACACCTTGAAAAGTGTCATTTCATGTGAGAAAGTTATGATTTTATGTGAATTCATTTTAGAAAACCAACTTAAGAAATGGTGGTTTTGAAAACCATTTTAACACAAACTTAATAGAGTAAAATTTTAGGAAACCACTCAAGAGAGGATTGTTTTGAAAAATATTTTAACAAAAACTCAAGAGAGTAACATTTTAGAAAACCACTTGAGAAAAAGTTGTTTTGAAATCCATTTTAACACACTGGTTGTTTTGAAAACCATTTTAACACAAACTCAAGAGAGTAACATTTTAGAAAACTACTTAAAAGATAGCTGTTTTGAAAACCGTTTTAACACAAACTCAAGAGAGTAACATATTTAGAAAACCACTTAAGAGAGGTTTGTGGACTTTGTAAACAACTTGAAAAACCAACTTAAGAGAATTAAAGGTTTTGTAAAACATGCAACCTAAAGATTGGATGGACATGAAGACACTTTAAGGCCTAAGAACTTAGGGTTTTTGGCATGAATAGTAAGAAACACCACTTTAAAAGGATTTTAAGGGACATTTTGCAAAACTCTTGGAGATGAACTTTGAAAAGCCTTCGAAAATAAAATTATAAGTGGTTTGAAAAAGGGTTTTAAACACTAAAATAGCCTCATTACATGCATGATATGAACATCACCATAAGTATAATGCAACGAGTATGAACATAAAGGCTTAGCTTCACCATATTGTAAAGTGCTTCAAAACCATATCATCTACAACTATACTCACGAGACGTCCCTGGGTATTGTGGGTCTTCTGAGCTTTCTTCTAGGCATGGCTAACAAGCCCTCTTATTTCAAGCATGGAAAGAAAGTGGGGTAGAAGATGGGGGTTAAAAATAAGAAGAGCTCAAGTGAACTTTGTAGGAGAGAAAAGAGAGAGTGGGGGAATACACAAGCTTAAATGGAAGTCTACCTTTGCTCTGGTAGCCTTCTAATCCGCCATGACTTAAAGTTTGATCTTCAAAGGAGTTGGACTTCTTCTCGAACTTGAGAGACTTGGGGCTTTTTTTATGAATTTTGAAATTTTTAGAGTAATTTTAGTAGAGTTTAGCTACTGTTTTTGTCTCTGAAATACACAAAGGGGTGGCTTGCTATTTATAGAAAAAATGGCTAGGTCCCCATGCATGTGAGACATGTGTGTGGCCATTTTTTGGCCACTCGCATGTCTTACATGCGTTTAGCCTTGGCCACTTAGGAGTGCCACAAGGCACTCCTGTACTTTTCAAACTTGGGCTGCAAAACAAGTTTTATCTTGATGCCAGGAATTTTTACACTTTCACGTAGCACAAGTTTCCATGCCAACAACTTTTACACTTACTTTCCTAGATATTCATGCCATCTGGGAATAATCAGGAAATCAAGCACGTTTGTGATGTTCTTCTATAGTTTTTCTTGAACTTAGTGCCCTTTGGGAGTTTCGGATGATTTTGGTTAATGAAGATAAAGTCTTGTGAAGCGAGCTTACAAATATTTTTTTTGGAGTGTTTATGAAATGCTTGTTTGATTTCCCAAAATGGTCGTCTTTAATCCATGCGATTGTGGCCTTTGGGAAGCGATCTTCTTAACTGAACTGTACCAATGGAAAGCCCTATGGAATGGATTTTGGGAATTCCATAATTTACACATTTTGCTAACCATTTGATGGTGCATTATAGTCAGGGAATCAGGATTTTGAAAGTACATCTCTTTGGACCATTTGATCATCACCTTTGGGTGATATTATTGATGATTAGACTGTACCAATGGAAAGCCAATTGCTCAAGCTTCTAAGAATTTCCAAATTTATGCATTTCATCAATCATTTGACTGTGCGTTATAATTAGGGAAGTCAAGAATAAGTTGGCTTTGGAGAAGCGTATGTGACATGCTTCTTAAAGCTCTAGTCAGCTCAATTATGCTTTGTATCAAGGGACTCCCTTCAAAATGTTAGGAACCCTCCTCGAAGCGTCCTGGTGGGGGCTAGTTTAATTCTCAAAGTCAGTGTGGTCTTGGAAATGTACTTGCACACGTAAGGGAAAAAATGATTATTTCGACCGAGGCTTACCAGAATTAGACTAGGATGGACCCTATTTGGAAACTAGGGTGTGCTTGACTACCTAAAGGTAGTTTTGGGATGGCCTTATTGCTTTTGGGGACATGTAATTCCCAAGGAGTATGCCGAGGTGCCTAGGGGCAAAATACTCATTTGACTGAGGTTCTTCAGTATGGGACCGAAGTTGGTTTGATGGCATATCGAATATACTGGGTCATCTAGAGACAATTTTAAGGGTGGTTTTACTGTCTTGAGGGATAAGTTCTTTCTCGAAAGACGTGCCGGTTTGCCTAAGGCAAAAGGGTCATTTTTTGCTAGTCGGTGCTAGTGGGCACCGGTGTCAACCGTGGTTTATAAGTGTTTTAGTCACTCCAAGGACTGTGATGATTTAGTTTTCAAAGACATTTGGCTTTCGATAAATACTGCATGGCCAAGAGGCTTAGTTGGTCTTTTGACACTCAGTTGCTTGCGGTGTGCCTGTGTTGACCTGTTTGCGAGAGTTTTGCCACTCTAAAGGCTTGATGGCTTATGTGTTTTTGCCAGTCCGACAATTTTGGAGGTTGGCTCTGGGGGCCTTTTAGTTCTGAGGAGAGTGCCTAATGCCTAGGGACATAACGGGTTGCTGCGGCTCAGATTTCGACCTGAGTCTAAATCTTGGCTCGAATGAAACCTGATACTCTCTTTTCGAATTCACCTTTAAAAGGACAAAAGTGATGGGGGTTTGTACTTAAAAACTGCCGCGCCCAGATTTTTCACACTCGGAGAATACTCACACAAGCGGGAAAAATGCTGTACTCTCTAGTTAGAACTCACCCTCCTAGAAGAATGAGTTCGATTAGGTTTGAATTGAAAATGGATTTAAATAAAGGGCTTTTAAAAAGGATTCGGAGTCGCCATCTAACTTGATTAAGGTGAGTTAGGTCACCTAAAAACTAAAAATAATCTGGAGACTACACTTAGGGTTTTTGGAAAACGATTTTGAAAATATCTTCTCAAGGGAGGGTTTGTAAGAAAAACAGGTTGTTTGGCAACCTTTGAATACATTTAGCCCTTTTTGAAAAAAAAAATAACTCCGTTTGGTCTTTGAAATCAGTGATCTAGATTCGGAGGTTGATTACGTGTAGAGAAGACGCACTAAGCCATCACCCTACCCCGCCCTTTCGGTACCTACATGTCAATCTACCCTAGATTCACCTACGAGAGTCTTCAACTAACTATTGACCAATCCTATCCACTTTAAAAAATAATGTTTGAAAAGAAATGATGCATGGGATGCAAGTGCAAAATAAGAGAGAGTTGGAGAATAGATTTGGAAATAAATTTGAAAAGAAATTGATTTGATTTGAAAGAGATTTGAAATTGGATAGATTTGAAGTTGAAAAGTTTTAGAAATTGAAAGTAGAGATTTGAAAATAGAAATTTGAAATTGAAAATTTGAAAATAGATTGAAGATTTGGAAAGATTTTGAAATTTGAAATTTGGAAGATATGGAGGAATTTGAAATTTGAAAGAAGTTGTGGAATTTGAAATTTGAAAGAAATTGTGGAGTTTGAGATTTGAAAAATGTGGAGACCGCACCCATGAGGGTTGCCTACGTATCCTTTTGGAAGAATCAGGTCAGTCGTAGTTCGGACCGGAGTCCGATTGAAAATAGAAGAGTTGATTTGAAGAAGGAGATTGAATTGGAAGATTGAGAGATTGAACTTTGAATTGAAAATTGAAAATTGGAATTTGGAATTTTGGAATTGAAAAGATTGAATTTTGATTTGAAAAGATAGAACTTGGAAGAGAGATTTAGACTTACTTTGGAAAGACGGAGGTTTAGGAAACCAAGACTTAAGAACTTCAAAAAGAAAAATTGGATTTGACTTGGAAAGATTTTGAAAAAAGAATTGACTTGAATAATAGACTTGGAAGATTGGAGAAAGGATTGGATTTAGGAAGGGTTCGAATTAGGAAAAGTCCGACTTAGGAAAGTTTCGAATTTGGAAAGCTTTATTAATAGAAAGTTTTCAAGTTAAGAAAGTTTCGAAATTAGGAAAGTTTTGAATTAAGAAAATTTCAACTTAGAAAAGTTTTGAATTAAGAAAGTCTCAACTTAGGAAAGTTTTGAAAATTAGAAAGTTTCAACTTAGGAAAGTGTTGTTTTAGGAAAGGTTTTGAAATTAGGAAGCTTTGAAAGTTGAAAAGTTTAGAATTTGGAAAATTTTGAAATAGGAAAGTTTTGAAAATTGGAGAGTTTTGAATTTAGAAAGTTTTGAAATAGGGAAGTTTTGAAAGTAGGAAAATTTTGTTTTAGGAAAGGTTTGAAAAATGAAAGTTTTCAATTTAGGAAATGTTTGAATTAAGAAAGTTTTGAGTTTAGAAAGTTTTGAAATTTGGAAAGATTTGGAAAGTTTAAGATTTAGAAAGTTTTAGAGTTTGAATTTTAGAAAATCTTGAAATTAGGAAATGTTTGAAAACTTAGGTTGGAAAAGTTAAGATTTGAAAAGAGGGTAGAATTAGGAAAGGGTTGAATTAGGAAAGATTGTTATGTTTAAGTTTTGGAAACTTAAGATTTAGGAAAGTGGAGGGTTAAGAAGGAAATCCTAGAGAGGAGTTTCTAGAGAAAAGATTTTGAAAAGAGAGTTTTTGGAAACGAAGATTTTTAGAAGGGAATCCTAGAGAGGAATTTTTGGAAAGTGTGTTTTTGGAAAAAAGTCTTTGAAGGAAAATCCTAGAAGGGAATTTCTAGAAGGAAGATTTCGGGAAGAGAGTTTTTAGAAAGATTTTTAGGGAGCGTTTTTAGAAAGTGAATTTTGAGGAAAGAGAGTTATGGAGAGGGGTTGAAAAAGGGAGTTTTGAAAAATAGATTTTTGGAAAGAGTTTTTAGAAAACAACTTTGGAAAGAAGAGTTTTAGGAAAGTATATTGAAAGAGATTTTTAGGAAAAGAGTTTTTTGAAAATAGAGTTTTGAGGAAGTGTAAAAATATCCCACTTTGGTAAAGCAATTCTAGCCATAGGAAGGCTAGAACCACTTTAGGAAAGTGGTTTTTGAAAATAACAAGGAGTTAAAAATATAGACCCTGAAGGTCACTTTAAATATAACACTTTCCTAAAGCAATCCTAGCCATGGAAAAGCTAGAATCACATTAGGATTGTGATTTTGGAAACATATTTTGAAAAAGAGATTTTAATGCAATTTTAAAAACAAGTTTGAAAATGATTTGAAAAACAACTTTAAAAACGGTTTTTGGAAGATGCAAGATCATGATATGCACAATGTAATTTTAGGGTCGTGAACATTCAAGGCTAAGGCTTCACCACATAATCAAGGGGGCCGGACCCACGTGGTCTCTGGTTAGACTAGAAGAAAGCCCCCAACACGGTAACTTTCTAATAGCCCAATTCTACACATGGACTGGGAATCCCCTTGTTGCAAGCATGCAAAGAAAGAGGGGGGGGGGGGGGGGAAGAGACGGGGGATTAAAATAGAGAAAACCCATGTGGGTTGGAGAGAGAAGAGAGAGGGGGAAGTGCAAAAATTTAAATGGAGAACCTACCTTGTATCTTGTTTATTTTGCGCGCCTTGCTTGTCTTTGATCTTTGGTCTTCATCTTGATCTTCGTCTTCAATCTTCAAGAGTTGTCTTCAAGCTTTAGATTGCAGCTCTTCAAATCTTCAAAGGAGGGTTGAAGGCTAGTGTATGAGTGTATGGGGGTGTATAAGAGTGTATATGAGGCTAGGGTTTGTGTAGGGTGACTAGGGTTTGGAAGACCTAGGGAAGCTGGGGTTTAGGAGGTGCTCGAGCTTTGTATATCGAATTGTAGGATTTTTAGACTGAGTTTACGCATCATTTTCACGTTGGAAGAGGCTCTATATTTATGGAGGTTGGACAACACTGGCGCTTGTTGCAGTGGCGCCAGGCCAAACTTTACACTAGCGCCACTAGGAGTGGCGCCAGGCCATTTTTTGGCTTGGCGCCACTACTAGTGGCTCCAGCGATTTAGGAAATATTTAAGGTCAGCAAGCAACGTATTTTTGACTAGATTTGGGCGCCTGTACTAGTGACTACCATGTAATTTTTAGCTTGGCTTCACTAGGAGTGACTCCGAAAAGTATGAAAATGATTTTAAGAGACTGGGAACGGCCCGGAAGGCTGGAAAAGAGCAGGAAGGCTTAAAATAGTGTCCTGGAGGTATTTGACTTGAAAAATGAGGATAAGATGGGTCAGAAAAGTTGACTGGGCCTTTAGGGGCAAAACGGTCAATCGGATCGGGAAGCTGCTAGGACAGACTCGGACTGTTCTGTAAGAATACTCGAGATTTGGAAACATTATTCAGAATGTTTTCAAAGGTTGCCAGTTTGATACCCAGAGCCAGTGTGGTCGGAAAAGGTGACCGGCTCACTAGGGGCAAAACGGTCATTTTGTACCAGGTTGGCCGGAATTGACTCAGAACGATCCGAAAGGATAAAGAAAGGTTTAGAACACTATAAAAAGTATTCTTGAGAAGTTACCGGTTTGATACCCAGAGCCGGTGTGGCTGAAAAAGGAGATCGGCCCACCAGGGGCAAAACGGTCATTTGGTACTGGGTTGGCTGGAACTGACTCGGAATGATCCGGAAAGATAAGGAAAGGTTGAGAGTACTATATAAAGCATTCTTAGGAGGTTACCGGTTTGATAACCAGAGCCGGTGTGGTTCCCGGGGCGTTCGGATACCTAGAGGCAAAATGGTCATCTTGACCGGAAAGTCGCGAAAAAGGTCCAAGGGGCAATTTGGTTATTTTTCACCGAAGTGGGCTAACAGACATTGGTGTTGACCTGGGTTTTGAGTGTTTTCGCCACTCTAACAACTGTCGACGTGACACAGGGGTTTGTTGGCAATTCCCTATATCGACCTATTTGTGAGTATTTCCGCTACTCTAATGGTTGTGATGTTTGCGAGTATTTTTGCTACTTAGACCGTCTCGAGGAATAAACCTGTCTCGAGAGAGGGATTGGAAAGGGGACTCACCGTCTCCGAAAAGACGTGCCTGAATTGGAACCGTCTTGAGGAATAAACTGTCTCGAGAGAGGGATTGGAAAGGGGACTTACCGTCTCCGAAAAGAAGTGCCTGATTTGGAAAGGGGACTTACCGTCTCCGAAAAGATATGCCTGAATTGGAACCGTCTCGAGGAATAAACTGTCTCGAGAGAGGGGTTGGAAAGGGGACTTACGATCTTCGAAAAGACGTGCCTGAATGTAACTATCTCGAGGAATAAACTATCTCGAGAGAGGGATTGGAAAGGGGACTTACCGTCTTCGAAAAGGCGTGCCTGATTGGAACCGTCTCGAGGAATAAACTGTCTCGAAAGAGGGATTGGAAAGGGGACTTACCGTCTTCGAAAAGACGTGCCTGAATTGGAACCGTGTCGAGGAATAAACTATCTCAAGAGAGGGATTGGGTTTGGAATTGGAAAGAACAATGGCCCTTAAGGGCATTTTGGTCATTTTGCCTCTATTTGGGCCTGGTGGGCCTGCGAAGCGATGGACAAACGGGATTTGGACTTAGAAAATCGATTTTGATTGGAATACGCTCACAATGACTTGAAAACAAGTCTGGACGGAGTGTAGACTGCTGAGCGGTGAAAAATGGGGTGCTTACAACTGCCCCTCTTTTTCTGTCTTTGCTTGTCAAAGATAAAAAACGATAAGAGTAAGAGTCCCATGTTGACCGCGAGCCAGTCGGAGGGACGGACATTGGGAATCTTTCGACAACGGGGGTCGAAAATGGATAATGGGCCAAAAAGGCTTTCGAAAACGAGTTTTAGTGGGAAAAAGGGCAAAGCTACCCGAAATTTGCAACTGGCGCCACTCCTTAGCCGAAAAACCTTGGCGGCTCTGTTAGTGGCGCCAGGCTTAGGATTAAAACCAGAAAATTTTCTGGTTCGAACACTTATGGGAGTTGAAGAGTTTTCGCAAATTTGTGAGGCATTGCGAAGAATCCGTCTTGGACATTGAAGGAGTGCTTTTGGGAAACTACGGGTGATTGCCGGAAGGAGACCACGTCGCCGAAAAAGTCGCCGAAAGAGAGGATTTCGCCAGAGAACTTTCAAAAAGTGAGTTTTCAAATTTTGTCAATTTGGATGTGTAAAACTTCGTTTGAATCATGTGAATAGTGAAAATTGATGTTTTGATATGCTTTGAACACTTTGGTGATGTTGTTTTTGCATTTTGGGGGTTGTTTAATTGAATTTGAACGATTTTTCATGATTATGCGAATAGGGTTTTCTGCAAGAATAGGAGATCTGTTTCTACAGGCATGGGCATTGGGTTTTCTGGCTGTATTTTTGTGCAATGTGCCTTAGAAAAATGTGTTTAACAACCGTATGAAGTTTCGTGATTTTTTGAAAACTCGGTAAATTTTTGATTTTTTGAAAAATAGGAAAATACTTAGAAAATTTAGAAAAATGAGAAAACTCAAGAAATTGATGAAATTTTTAAAATTTGAAATTTGGAAAAATATTGAAATATTTTAGAAACATTTGAGGTGATTTTGAAAAATTTCGGGAGACTTTTGAAAGCCATTGATTTATTTGAAAAATAAAATATGTGTCTTGAAAATTTTAAAAAATTGAAAAATGTGCATGAGTGCCATTGTTATGTGATTGTTATGTTGGAAAATGCACGTTTTGTATTTTGTGTTGATGTCATGGGTGTTGTAGGGGCCATTTTTTTGTTCTTTTTTTTTTTTTTAATAACGGGACTCTGCCAAAATTTTTAGAAATTAGGAAAAGAGTTAGAAAAAGTTTTTAGAAATAAAATCTTTTTGAAGGAAAAAGGTAGAGAACCCTTGAGATGTGATTTGAAAATTAGAAAACCAAGATGTGCATAAATTTTGTTTTTTATTTGTTATTCGAAATCCTTTATTTGTTTTGTTTGTGTCATTTGTTTTTTTTTATTTTACTGTTATTTAAACTGCATGGATGGTAAATTGACATCCCTTACCTTGGCTTACCTTTTGAGGATGGCAGACGCAGGTGATGACGGTTCTGAGAGGAGACGCCGCTCGGGGAAGGCGGCCCGGACAGATTCTACCGGCGGCTCTAGTTGATCTAGGGGCAACCAACGGTCTACTGGGCAGGCAACATCTAGTCAGAGTGGTCGGGGGAGTAAGCCACCTGTTGACCCCTTTCCTCTAGTTTAACCAGCCTTTGAGGATGAGATGGACGCTGAGATATCCCACTTTTGACTTTTAGGATGGCCGACGCTATTTTGAGTTTACTACGGGTTTGGTATGACGGGTATCCTCCAGATGAGCAAGACATTTTCGTTGGTCCTTTGGTTGCATGGCTTCCCTTCTATTGACGCAACTTGTTTTTTGGCAGTGGTTCCCTTTTGGCCACCTGACCTGTCTTTCTTGGGGAATGTGAGCTTGCCCCTACTCCCTATGTGTATGGCTTCCTCTTAGGTCTTCAGGATGATTCAGCAGACATTATGGGACCTACTTTTCTTGATGGCTGCGTCACGATTGTTTCTTCTCAGCTTGAGCTCCGTTGTGCGGCATTTTCTTTTGATTTTCTGCCCCAGTTTCCTTACGTCCTAGTGAAGTTCTTGTTTCTTTCATTTTGAGCTTGCGATGGATAGGGGATTAGCATACTCCTCAAGATTGGTCCATTTCTCCACGGTAGCCCTAGCTCTGCATCTCCTAAACTTGTTGATGTTTCCACCGGGGGGGAATGACTTGGTCGACTGTCGGTTATGTGCACTGCTGGTCGAGATTCGTGAAGGACCTTCGTGAGCCTTACTAGACTCCCGCTAGGGGTCAATGCTCATTTTCGGGGATATGCTTCATTATTCCAGCTTTGAGCGATCATACACTTATTTGTTACTCCCCTTTTACAGCATACATGGTATCTCGAGTTAGGAGCAATTTGATTGGGGAGGTCGAGGGTGGGCCACTACCCCATTCTCTGTTTCTTGTCGGTCATGAAAATCTGAGTTTTCTGAGATGTGTGTCGGTGCCTTTTTATGTTTTGTGTTGTTCACTGTTTCCTATTTGAGAGAGAGTGAAAGATATATAGTGAGTTTTTATGCAAAAATAGTTTAAAAATGCCCCCGGTAAAGGGTGTCATTATTTTTTTATGACGATTGCACATGGGATTAAATACATGATCTATTTTTTATGCATGCACATGTTTATATAAGAATTGAATTGAATGCATATCCTACCTTTTTTTTTTTATTTTATGAATGCACAGGTTCACACAGAAGTGGAAATGAATGCATGTTATACTTTTGGATAATGCCCATACGGGAATAAAATTAAATACAATGTCTCCCATTTTTGTGATGACTGCACAGATTTATGTAAGAATTGAATTAAATGCATGACCTACTTCTTTACAAATGAATAGGTTCATGCAGGAATGCAGTTGAATACATGAATAGATACAAACTTCGCAGGAATCTAAATGGATTTACAGGTTATACATGTCATGGACGCATCAACATTACATGTATATAAACTATTTACAAAGAAAACCCCAAGATTGCCCCTTGGGCCCATACTCTCAAGATTCTATTCCTTTCCAGGATTTTGCCCCATTTAGTTGTCCTATTCTTATCGGGGTGTGATAGCATTTGCTCCATTCTCTAGGAGTCTTGACCTTTTGGTTTGCTATCCTATCCCTACTTTCTACAGGATTACTATTTGGGGTGTTTCTGAGCTCACTTGGTTTTCGCTCTCAGATCTCCAAAATGCCACCATGGCTTGAGCGACAACTCGCATGCCCTTTGCAGAGCGATAAACAGCTAAGCCCTCAATCTGAGAAGACTTATTTTAGGACCGTAATATAGGCTGGGTTTAGGGGTTATAAGAAATAAAGGGATATTAAGGCTCAAAGATCTTCTTTTAGTGGGTTGTTTAAACCGAAACCATCTGACCACATTTTGGAGCATGAGATTGCCCTTTACATTCCCTTCCAATTCTCCTTTCTCACCCTACTTGTCTTGACATTGTTCAGGCTTATTTGGACTAACCAATTTTCTTTGATCAGAGAGGACTTTAATTTGGACCGTAACGTAGACTAGGTTAAGGGGTTTATGAATGAACGGGATATGTGGGCTCAAATTTGATGTTGTTTCTAATAGGGTTTAGATCCACACCATCATTGGTTTGTCTTCCAGTAGGGTTTGGTCCCCTAATATCCTCCTTTAACTTTGGCAACACATCTGGCTCATCTAGATCGAGCAATCCTTTTTCAATCGAAGAGGACTTTAGTAGGGTTGTAATGTAGGCCATGGTTTTGGATTTTTACAAGAAATGATAAACGCACAAACCTAGTTTTTCTACTTGGTGGCTTTGTTACCTAGGATCACCTCTGAATTTCCTCTTTTATAAAAGGAGTTGAATTTCCCTGTAACTTTTGACCTTCTAAATGTGACATTTGTCCCTTTTTGTTTCTTTTTCTTTTTTTTTTTTGACTTCCGGTTTTATATGCTTTTCAGGATAGCACAATATGATTCTTTTTCGGTCCTTCTTCTGATATGCCTTTTTTTTCTTTTCCTTTGTTGTTGCTTTTGACAAGATGAATATTTCTACAACTTCTTTTTCTCAAATCCCTTCCTTTGCATTTTGATTTAACTCATTGTGGACGGTTATCCCTAGGTTGGGGTGTTTTCTAAAAAAGGAAAGGTAACCGGCTCAATAGGTTTGACAAGGGTTGCTTTTAACTTTATGAGAAATGAAATGAGGGCCTTTCTTCATTTCGAACAAGATTGCTTGATCTATAGAGCCTTCACATTACTTCAGCTTGATGGTCGATGACATTCTCTACTAGATCTTTTACTGCTTATCTACCCCAGTGTGGGGGGATGGTTTCGGATCGGGGTTGGCAAAAATCTTTTACTTTCTGCGAGGTACTAGTGGGTTAAGCAAAGGGGATATTTCTGTGTATGATAGCAAAATTGAGAGCCTCTAATCATTTCAAATTAAATTGCTTAGTCCATAAAGCCTTAGTATAAAATTTAGACAATATTCCTAAGGATGATGTGTTTCTGTCAGTGAAACCCCTACATGTTCTATCAAATCAACTACTCTGTGCTTATCCCAATGTGGGAGATGGTTCTTGGTTTGAGGTATCTGAAAAGAAATTATGTATGGCTCTAGTGGGTTGAGCGAAGGGTACTGTTTATTTGGGATAAATAGAACAATGGCTTCTCATCATTTTGGGGACCCGGCTACCCATCGCCTAGCCAGGATATCATGCAAGTGTCGCCTTTTCAATAAAATTCGCACTTCTTTATTGAGATTGTTTTCTTCCTATCTCTCACTCCCTCAAAGGTTTTAACCTCCTTTGAGTGGGTTGCCCATGCTATCCCATCCTTTAAATCGAGTCATTACTGAATGGGAAAGAATCCCTAAATGTGACAATCGTCCATAAGAGTATGAAACAAAGGGGATAAACTGGGAACCACCTATTTTCATTTAAAAACATAATTACTGGGCATGTAATGTTTATTTAAAGAAGATATGCGACAGAAAGAAAGACGAAAAGAAAATAGATGAATTTTATGGAAATCTCCCTTTTCTTGTGGATCTCTTGGTGAGAAACCCCCGACAGGGTTTTGAAACTACTAGCTTCTTTGGCATTTCATTCTTTAGGTGTATCACCAGACGACAGAGGGTAGATTGACAGATCTCTTGCAGTGTTTGGTATGCATTCGAAAGTAAGGAGATTCTTTTGTAGTAATGCACATGCCTAACAGAACTTTGCAAATGATGAAACCGTTTTCTGCATGGACAGTGATTGTCGCGGCATGATGGGGAGGTAACGTCTTGCAGATGGATGATTAGTTCTTCTTTCTTCTTAATGTAGGTTTGGCCTCTTCTAACAACTAGGCTCATTCTTCCATGAGTTTGAACTTGGTGGGGTACTAGAGGGATTCCATGAATTTAGTCGTCCTCTTTGACCTACAAAAAGAAAAAGAAAAACAGAATGCAGTTAGTATGTGAAGTTGGAGGTTCTATACAATGCATGTCCTATGGAGGTCCCTTTTTTAAGGGAATCTAAGCATGATGACAAGTCCATTCGAGAGGTAGGGTTTTGCCCCTATTATGCAATACAATACCTCTTCGGCGTGGGCCGGTTGATGTTTCTTTATTTGGGCAATCCCACCTCCATAGACTGAGAGAGATTTGGGCTTTTCTCGAGATATGATTCTATGCATGCCATGAATCCTTAGGGTTTAAGAACCCGTAGGAATTTTGGTAGGTTCAATTAAGATGAGATTGGATTACTCCTTCCTCTCTACGGTTGATTAGATGCATGAGAATGAAATGACTCGAGTTTCTTAGAACTCTTGTCTTGCAATGGATATGGGTGCATGAGCATAAAAGAAGTGGATGTGCAAGCAGTATAATGATAATAAGTGAGTGATTTAGAAAACCCCCTTTCTTGTCTTGCATTTGCCTTCGATTCTCTTAGTATTTGGAGATGAGGAGGGGGAGGACAGAAGATAAGGAACAAAAGAAAAGTTAGGGCCTTGATTTGAACATTTTTATGCGATGCATGTCCTAGGGGTGCCCCTACTTGAGAGGGAAATTAAACATGATGTGTTTGCTCACTTTTGGAGATAGGGTGGTTTGCCCCTATATGCAGATACCTCACCGTCGAGTGAGAATCTTCAATCATCCATGCATTCATTCATAAGAGTAAAAAAACAGTACATTGAATTTTGGGTTTAAGATACAAAAAGAATTGAAATACATTTTAGTTGGGGGAGGGGGAACATTTTCCTTTAGACTTCCACCTATCCACTTTTACAAAGGGAAAACCTAAACTACTCTTGAGTCTTCGGATTCGCCTTCGTTGGATTTGATGTCGAAGAGGTCGCTGAGAGACCTTGTTGATTGATTGCCCCTTGTTTTCTTGACAACCCTATCTCCGTAAGCATAGAGGGACTGGGCCTCTCTTATGGAATGGATTGAGATGCAAGCAATGAGTCCTTAGGGTTACGCGAGAACCCTAAGGGTTTGGGTAGGTTTAATGCAAGGGAGAGTAACCTTGGTGTCACTCACAACGGGTTGATCATATGCATGAGAATGTAGTGACTTGAGTTACTTGAAACTCTTGTCTTGTAATGGAATATCGAATGCATGGACATGGATATGCAAAGAGTATAAGGAGTGAGAATGCAGTAGCAAGATAAATGTGCTTGCATGAGCAGTTAAATAGGCATTATAATAGTATGAATATAGTCAGTATAACGGTAGGAATAAACAGGTATAAATGAAAGTAAGAGCAAACGCCCTTTCCTCCGTGATTTTGAAAACAGTGCTCGTGTCTTAAATCCGGTAGGGGTTTGGCTATGCATGGTGTCTATATGAGTATGAGGTTGAGGGTTGAGTAATGTGTCCTAAAAAGGCTCGATCCTCGGATCTTCAAATCTAGGCCCACTCCCCGAGGTGGTGCCATGATCGGTTGGTGATCTGAGCGAGGGAACCATCAAGAGGCCGTAGGCGAAGAAACTGACACAGCATCTTGCCCACAACCAATATACCGTTCCCCTTTTCTAACTAGAAAGGACATATCAGGGTAATAATGCAAGTATGCAGAATGCAAGTGCACATGCAGTGTGTGTGTGATTTTTAAAAGTGGAGGAAAGAGCCCAACAACTCCCATTCATCCTGTTCATCACATTCATGCATAGTAGTTAATAAAACTTAAGCAAAAAGCACACCTACAAAACAAAGATGCAAGTGTTAGTATGTGGATGACAAACATAATACAAAATCATATGAATAAATGCATGTTCTTTGAAAATAATTTTAAAAATTTGGTTTTGAAAATTTAAAGTGAATAGGATTGAACCAAGTTAATTGAAGACTCTATAGGGGTGAATGGTAAAGAAACATGACTACGGCCTAACCCTCTAAGTTTCCCCAGCGGAGTCGCCAGCTGTCGCGCCCAGATTTTTCGCACTCGGAGAATACTCACACAAGCGGGAAAAATGTTGTACTCTCTCGTTAGAACTCACCCTCCTAGAAGAATGAGTGTGACTAGGTTTGAATTGAAAATGGATTTAAATAAAGGGCTTGTCAAAAAGATTCGGAGTCACCACCTAACTTGATTAAGCTTAGTTAGGTCACCTAAAAACTAAGAATAATTCAGAGACTACACTTAGGATTTTTTGAAAACGATTTTGAAAATATCTCCTTAAGAGAGGGTTTGTAAGAAAAATAGGTTGTTTGACAACCTTTGAAAACATTTATCCCTTTTTGAAAAAAAATAACTCCGCTTGGTCTTTGAAATCAGTGATCTAGATTCGGAGGTTGGTTACGTGTAGGGAAGACGCACTAAGCCATCACCCTACCCCCCCTTTCAGTACCTACATGTCAATCTACCCTAGATTCACCTACGAGAGTCTTCAACTAACTATTGACCAATCCTATCCACTTTAAAAAACAATGTTTGAAAAGAAATGATGCATGGGATACAAGTGCAAAATAAGAGAGAGTTGGAGAATAGATTTGGAAATAAATTTGAAAAGAAATTGATTTGATTTGAAAGAGATTTGAAATTGGATAGATTTGAAATTGAAAAGTTTTAGAAATTGAAAGTAGAGATTTGAAAATAGAAATTTGAAATTGAAAATTTGAAAATAGATTGGAGATTTGGAAAGATTTTAGAATTTGAAATTTGGAAGATATGGAGGAATTTGAAATTTGAAAGAAGTTGTGGAATTTGAAATTTGAAAGAAATTGTGGAGTTTGAGATTTGAAAAATGTGGAGACCGCACCCATGAAGGCTAGTGTATGAGTGTATGGGCGTGTATAGGAGTGTATATGAGGCTAGGGTTTGTGTAGGGTGACTAGGGTTTTGGAAGACCTAGGGAAGCTAGGGTTTAGGAGGTGCTCGAGCTTCGTATATCGAATTATAGGATTTTTAAACTGAGTTTATGCATCATTTTCACGTTGGAAGAGACTCTGTATTTATAAAGGTTGGACAACATTGGCGCCTGTTGCAGTGGCGCCATGCCAAACTTTACACTGGCGCCACTAGGAGTGGTGCTAGGCCATTTTTTGGCTTGGTGCCAGCCATTTAGGAAATATTTAAGGTCGGCAAGTAACGTATTTTTGACTAGATTTAGGCGCCTGTACTAGTGACTACCATGCAATTTTTAGCATGGCTTCACTAAGAGTGACTCTGAAAAGTCCGGAAATGATTTTAAGAGACTTGAAATGGCCCGGAAGGCTGGAAAAGAGTAGGAACACTTAAAATAGTGTCCTAAAGGTATTTGACTTGAAAAATGAGGAAAAGAGGGGTCGGAAAGGTTGATCGGGCTTTTAGGGGCAAAACGGTCAATTGGATCGGAAAGCTGCCGGGACAGACTTGGACTGTTCTGGAAGAAGACTCAAGATTTGGAAACATTATTCAGAATGTTCCTAAAGGTTGCCGGTTTGATACCCAGAGCCGGTGTGGTCGGAAAAGGTGACCGGCCTACTAGGGGCAAAACGGTTATTTTGTACTGGGTTGGCCGGAACTGACTCGGAACGATCCAAAAGGATAAAGAAAGGTTTAGAACACTATAAAAAGTATTCTCAGGAAGTTACCAGCTTGATACCTAGAGCCAGTGTGGCCGAAAAAGGAGACCGGCCCACGAGGGGCAAAACGGTCATTTTGTACTGGGTTGGCCGGAACTGAATCAGAATGATCTAGAAAGATAAGGAAAGGTTGAGAGTACTATAAAAAGTATTCTCAGGAGGTTACCGGTTTGATAACCACAGCCGATGTGGTTCCCGGGGCGTTAGGATGCCTAGGGGCAAAATGGTCATCTTGACTAGAAAGTCTTGGAAAAGGTCCAAGGGGCAGTTTGGTCATTTTTCACTAAAGTGGGCTAACAGACACTGGTGTTGACCTGAGTTTTGAGTGTTTCTGCCACTCTGACGGCGGTCGTCGTGACACAGGGGTTTGTTGGCAATTCCCTATATCGACCTATTTGTGAGTATTTCCACTACTCTAACGGTTGTGATGTTTGCGAGTATTTTCGCTACTCAAACCATCTCGAGAAAAGGATTGGAAAGGGGACTTACCGTCTCCGAAACGACGTGCCTAAATTGGAAAGGGGACTTACCGTCTTCGAAAAGACGTGCCTGAATTGGAACTGTCTCGAGGAATAAACTGTCTCGAGAAAGAGATTGGAAAGGGGACGTACTATCTCCGAAAAGACATGCCTGATTTGGAACCGTCTCAAGAAATAATTTGTCTTGAGAGGGGGATTAGAAAGGGGACTTATCGTCTCCGAAAAGACGTACCTGATTTGGAATCGTCTCGAGGAATAAACTGTCTCGAGAGAGGGGTTGGAAAGGGGACTTACCATCTTTGAAAAGACGTGCCTGAATTGGAACCGTCTTGAGGAATAAACTGTCTCGAGAGAGGGATTGGAAAGGGGACTTACCGTCTTTGAAAAGACGTGCCTGATTTGGAACCGTCTTGAGGAAGAAACTGTCTCGAGAGAGGGATTGGAAAGGGGACTTATCGTCTTCGAAAAGACGTGCCTGATTTGGAACCGTCTCGCGAAATAAACTGTCTCGAGAGAGAAATTGGAAAGGGGACTTATCGTCTCCGAAAAAACGTGCCTGATTTGGAACCGTCTCGAGGAATAAACTGTCTTGAGAGAGGGATTGGAAAGGGAACTTACCGTCTTCGAAAAGACGTGCCTGATTGGAACCGTCTCGAGGAATAAACTGTCTTGAGAGAGGGATTGGAAAGGGGACTTACCGTCTTCAAGAAGATGTGCCTGAATTGAAACTGTCTCAAGGAATAAACTGTCTCGAGAGAGGGATTGGGGTTGGAATTGGAAAGAACAATGCCCCCTAAGGGCATTTTGGTCATTTTGTCTCTATTTGGGCCTGGTGGGCCCTCGAAGCAATGGAAAAACAGGATTTGGACTTAAAAAAATCGATTTCGATTGGAATACGCTCACAATGACTTGAAAACAAGTTTGGGCGAAGTGTAGACTGCCGAGTGGTAAAAAATGGGGTGCTTACAAAAACGGTTTGTGATTTTGAATAAGGGCTTTTGGAAAAGATTTGGAGTCATTATTTAACATAGTTAAAGATGTGCTAGGTCACTTAAAGTTAAATACAATCCAAAGACTACACTTAGTTTTTTTGAAAATATTTTTAAAAATGTCCTTCTTAATAAGGTTTTTGCAAACTAGGTTTTTTAGGACCCTTTTTGAAAATGTTTTGAAGCCCTTTTCAAAAATGTGACTCTGGTTTTGGTTTTTGAAACTAGAAATCTATGGTATGAGGGTTGGTTACATGTATGGAAGCTATCCTAAGATCATGACCTTACCTCGTTGTCGCACCTCGGTTTTTCGCACTCGAGATGTGGGAAACACGTGGTACTCTCTCGTTAGAACTCATCTTCCTAGAAGGACAAGTGCGATGAGCTTTGAACTTGAAATTAATTTGAACAATGGCTTTTGAAAAAAGTTTAGAGTCACTACCTAATATGATTAAAGATGTGCTAGGTCACTTAAAAATTAAGTGTAATCCGAGAACTAAACTTAGGTTTTTGAAAAATGTTTGAAAACTTCCTCTTGAGAGGGATTTTAAGAAAACGGGTTGTTTAGCAACCTTTGGAAGCATTTAAGCCCTTTTTGAAAATAACTCCATTTTGGTCTTGTGAAAATAATGATTCTAGATTCGGAGGCTGGTTACGTGTAGGGAAGAAATCCTAAGATCATCACCTTACCCCGCCCTTTTGATACCTACATATCTAATCACCCTTGGTTCACTCACTTGAATAGCCGATTACTAATATCCACTTTAGAATTTTGAAAAATAGTTTGGTCATCACTTTTGAGATGAGATGATGCAATAATGCAAGTTTTGAAAGACTTGAAAGGATAGAATTTGAAAAAGATTTTTGAAAATAATTTAGACTTGACAACATTTTTAAAATGGAGATTTGACTTAACATAGAGTTATGACTGCACTTATTTGAAGGTTGCATACGTATCTCATTTGGCGAGAATTAGGTCATTCATAGTTCGGGCAAGGGCCCAATAGAAAAGAGGCAAATTGGGGCCTTTGGAGTGCTTTGACGACACATTGAGGTCTATGCAAAGTTTTGAAGATGCTTTGAGGTCTTTGAAAAAAAGAGAACTTGAGTGTTTAGAAAAAAGTCTTTGAGATAGGACTTGGAATGTTTGAAATGTTTTAAAATAACTCAAGAGATTTTTTTTAAAGAAAAGTTTTGAATACCTTATGGAATGTATGTTGATGTTCTATTACCTTTAAGAGACTAGCTATAGACAACTAGACTCCTTTAAGGCTATGGGTTTTGAAAAACATTTTGGAAATGAGTTTAGAAAAAGTAAGTGTTTAACCATTTACTTAGTAAAGATAAGTTCAAGAGAAATCTTTGAAACATTTTTTTGAGGAGGGTAGAGGAGACACTTGAAAAAGACTTTTGAATGAGTTTTTGAAAACTTAAGGGAGTTAAGTGTTTGTGATTGCATGCCATGCAAATAGTTTGAAATAAATGAAGGTTGGAAATGAGTCTTCGAGTTGGAGCCTTCAAGCTTGATGAACCTTGGTTAGGTACCTAGCACTAGGTTAACTAAGGTTAAGGTAAACTATGGTTAAGAAAACCTAGGGTTAACTAACTAGGGTCAAGATAACCTAGGATTAACCAACTTGGATTAGGTTAACTAGGGTCAAGGTAAGTTAGGGTTAACTAGCTCAGGTAGGTTAACTAGGGTCAATGTAACCTAGGGTTTTGGAAAGTGGTTTAGGGTTAGGGTTGGACTAGCGGTATTGGAAAGGTGGTTTCATGCATGGACTTTGAAATTGGGTTTTGAAGATCATGATATAAATGAAGAGAAGTTGGAAAACAAATTCAAAGAATTATGCAAATTTAAAGAGGATCATTTCCATGAAAATTGACTCTAGTAAGTGTAGGGTTCATATGGTAAAAAATAGGGAGCCATTCCAAGGAAGGCTACATGGGGATCATTCTAACCTTTAACTTAAGATAGTGAAAACTTTGAAAATCATTATGACAAGGATAACTTTGGGTAACCATTTTGGTGTACAAATGTGGAGAATGAATCTTTGAATGCTATTTTTTAAAGAGAAGAAAGTTTTAAAAATCACTTTTAGAGAGAAGGAAACCATTTTAATAAACTAGGGTTCTTATGGCCGATATAACGGGAGACCACTCAATAGGGGGTTACATGGGGCCATTCCAACCATTAAGCTTGAGAAAATGGAAATCTTAGAAATCAACATAAAATAGATGAGTTTGAAAAATATTTTTATGCAACATGAAATGTAAGGAAGCAAAATATGGGTTAGGGGGCTAATGGAGAGTTTCTTAGAACATGAACACTTAGGGTTTCATCCTAAACCTCAAGGAACCAACTGTTAGCAATTTTTCTAGAAAAACATTTTCATAAGGGTTTTAAGGTAAGCATTAAGATGACAATAGTAAGAGAAAAACCAAGCGTGCAATCCATGAATATAAGAACCAAATGCAGGGGGTCATGAAAACATACAAGGCTTAAGGCTACACCACATTGCAAGGTGCTCCAAGGCCATACCATCTCAAAGTAGGCTTGTGAGAGATCCCCTTATACAGTGGCTCCCACAAGCTTTCCTCTAGGTATAACTTAGGAGCTCTCTTGTTTCAAGCATGCAAGAAAGTAGGGTAGAAGATAGGGGTTAAAAATGAAGAATAATCCAAGTAGACTAGAAGGGAAAAGAGAGGAGTGGGAGATACATAAGCTTAAATAGAGCTTCACCTTTGGCCTTTAATCTTCTTTAATCTACCATGGTTGAAGGGTCTTGAACTTGGAGAGGCTTGGAAGAGCTCGAACGGGCTTAGATTTTTGAAACATTTGGGATTTTTGGGAGATTTGGAGTTCTGTATCGAATTGGACAGAGTTCCCTCACTTTTTTTAGCTCTGAATATTCAGGGGGGTTTGGTATTTATAGGCAATCTACTGGGAGTTAGCGCATGTGCTACATGCGCCTAGACAATTTTTACCCTAACACATGTAGCACATGCTCGAATACTGTCCAAGTGGTTGAAGGCTACATGGCATCCTCTATACTGACTCAACTTGGGGAGCAAGCAAAGTTTTGGTCGATCTGATCACAATCTGGACGCATGTAGTATACGCTCTGCCGCTAGGAAGTTTTGTGATAACTTTGCCTCGATAATTATGCAATCCGGGAAAGATTCAAGGAAATCAGTCACTTTCACGATGTTCTCCTATTGTTTCTCAAGAATTGAGAATTTTCGCGGAGTTTCAAAGGTGTTCAAAAGAGTGAGATATCACCTCGATAAGCATGTATAAAAACATAATTTTTCAAAATGTCTGTGATACACTTCGTGGATGTTCAAAAGTAACGGTCTTTGGGCCACGTGATTAGGGCCTTTGGGGGATGATCTCTCCGATCAGACCATACTGACGGAAAGTGCTCTAGAAATACTCTCAGAAATTATTTAATTTATGCATTTCTCAAGTTGTTTGATGGTGCATTATAATTAGGGAATCAGAGAAAAAAAACAACTTCGTCGAAGAGTCTGTGTGACGCTCTAGGGGTTTCCAAAAGTGACAACTTTCGGGCCGTGCAATCGGGGGCTAAAGGAGGCGGCCTTTTCAATCGAGCTGTATTGATGGAAAGATCTATGGACAGGCTTCCGGGAATTTTCTGATTTACTCGTTTCTCAAGTCATTTGACAGCGCGTTATGATCAGGGAATCAGAGAAAAGACAACCCTAACGGAGCGCTTGTGAGACGCTTCCGGATGCTTTTATTGACTTAGAGGTATTTTAAGTCAAGGGACTCACTTGGAAATGGACAGGGATCTCGTTCAGAGTATCTCGATGAATTCTGATTTTATCACGCCCCGTAACTCGGTCTATGCGGATTTAGGGTACATGACCGGCCAGTAGCAAGGCTACCCGAGGCCGCATTACATAAACTGGTTGATCACCTGTGCATAATCATTTAAAATTTACGAAAATAGAATCTTTTATGACTTGAAATATAATCCGTGTCATATATGGTAGAGCTATGCCTAATCCAAGACATAACATATATAAGGACCAAATCTAGGTCCACCAAAGTTATAGCATTATATCACTACAAAATATTGGGTCCAGCCCTCAAACATATTACAAAACATAGACCCGTGGGCCGTAGCTCAAAATTCACATATGGCCTCGCTTTAGGACCTCTCAGATTGGTTACCTGAAAATCATTTGAAAAACGTAAGCTAATGCTTAGTGAATAATAATGATGCATGAGCGAGAAAATATCATGGACTAGCAATTATATCCAATGTATAAGGATAGATAATCATTTATGCATAAAGAAATGAACTTTTGAGCGTATATAGCGTATGCTTGGAACTCATAGATAACGTAAACATCATTTGAAATGTTTCAACATTTCAAACCTTAGTATCATAAGAAGAGATGCAACATAACATTATTCTTAATATAGCATTTCATAACTTGCCGTAAAACATGTGAACATATCATAGTTCTCAGTTTACATAAGTGTACTACAACTCAACATATGAGCTAGGCTTCATAGTAACCATGTAGGTCATGCTAAGGCTCTTTAGGCCAGGGACGTCTCCCAACATAGATAGTTTATTTTTCGTCCTCTATCGTAGGACTATCGGGCTAGATTAAGGTCTTACCACGAGAAGACTCGAGTTGGCACCATACATTGGAAACTTAGCATCTCTTTCGTTTAAACATTATAGTCCATGGTTTTCATTCATAACATATATATAACTTACATGCATTTGAAATATGACGTTTGTAATTAAACATAACATTGATGTATTAAAATGTATGGAAAACATTTTTGATATAGAGGTGAGCTTAAAACATTTAGAAAATACTAGAGTTTTTGCTCATGGCATATCGTTACTCACCTTTCTCTGATTGAACAGGTAATAAACAAGGTGTTCCTATACAAAATGCATGTAGAAGCATAGAAACATCAATATGAGGTTTCAAGGCAAAGCAATAACACATAAGTCAAGAATAAGGACATAAACCCCTCGACCCCAACTTAACAACACCTCATTCTAACAATGGGAGAGCAAGGCTAAACTCTAGGACAAAGCCCCGATCTAAAATAAGAACAGAAAATTGACTTTTGAACATAAAAGTCGGAATGTCGACTCCTTCATCGAGTCCCAAAGACCTCTCAAAGATGCGTTCAACCCAAGGCTAGTTTCATTTGAAAATAGGCTTAAAGGCCTTTAATTTGATAGGTCATGGGCCAAAAACACATTCCGAGTGAAGAAGTTATGCCTCACCGAAGGTGCACTAAAATTTTGGAAAACAATGTTGTTGGTATAGAGTTTGGGTCAATTTTAAACTTTCATAAGTCTCAATCTATAAGGAATTAGATAACAAACTTTATATGGATACAAAGACTTATGTGTCTACTTTCTAATGCTTCAAACGGTATAGCAATCCGAGTTCTCTAGAGAAAGTTATGCCCATTTTATTAAACTGTGCCGAAATTGGCAGACCGTTCGAACGTCCAACCTTGCCATTTGAACGCCAGGCCAAAATGACCAAGCCGTTCGAATGCAAGGAAAAAATGAAAAAACACCCTCTCAGGCCGTTCAAATGCTCGGAAGGGCTGTTCGAATGCTAGGCAAAATGAAAAACTTTGCTCTTGGGTCGTTCGAATGACCCTGTCAGGCGTTCGAACGCCCCCACCTGCGCAACAACGATTTTCAACCCAAAACCCCTCCAAACATAACCAAACCTTCCCAACACTCTTAGGGCTCAAAGAATAGCCCACAAGGATGATAATAACTCAAAATGGGGAAGAAAGAACAATTAAATCAAATGGATCTAGAGTTGAACTCAAAACCCTAATGTTTTACATATTTGTGGATTTTTCAAACCACCACTCCCAATCTTCAACAATGAGTTTCAAGCTCTCAAAATCATGCAAATGGGACCTAAGGGATCCCCCAAACCCAATGACAACACTCCAAGATGCATATATATAAATACCCAACAAAATCACACAAGATAGATACATATACATATATAATTTTGTAGAGAGATGAAGTCTTACCTTTTTCCAAGCTTGGTGAAGTCTTTAACGGCTTCAATCTCTTCTTTCAAGCCCTTCTTCCTTCAATCCTTTCTCTCTGTCTCCCTCTCTCAACCGGTTGGTGTGTGTGTATATGTGTGTGTGTGTTTTGTGTTATAAGAAGACACACATGGGAAATAATCCCATATGTCTCACACCTCCAACACAAGATACAACACAAGTTCTCATTGGTCATTTTTGACCCAAAAGAAGAAATAATTAACATTAAATATTGCATAAACTAGAAATTCTCATTAATATAATTAAATAGAGGTTTAGGATATCACATCCTTCCCCTCTCAAATAAGTTTGGTCCCTAAACTTAATACAAGCTATCATTCAAACACAAAGGGATAATGCTCCCAGATATTGTCTTCACGTTCCCAAGTAGATTCCTCCCAAGTGTGGTTCTGCCATAAAACTCGTACCAAAGGAATGACCTCATTTCGAAGAACTTGGTCACGGTGATCAAGAATCTCAATCGGTCTTTCCACGTAGCTTAGATCTTCATTCACGGCCAAAGGATAGTGATCAATCACGTGCGTTGAGTCATGAACATACCTTCATAGCATTGAAACATGGAAGATATTGTGAACTTGCAAAAGTTCTAGAGGAAGAGCAATATGATAAGCAACAGGCCCAACCCGTTCAAAAACTTCAAATGGTCCGATGTACCTTGGACTAAGCTTTCCCTTCTTGCCGAAGCGATTTATCCCCTTAGAAGGCGATACCTTCAAGAACACGTGGCTCCCTTTATCAAACTCTAAGTCCCGTCTTCAGACATCTGTATAACTCTTTTGGTGACTTTGAGCAGTTCGTAGTCATTGCTGAATGATCTTGATCTTGTTGGTGGTCAGTTGCACAATCTCTAGCCCAAGAATTTTCCTCTCTCCAACCTTGGCCTAACAAACTGGAGGTTTACACTTTCTATCGTAAAGCGCTTCATAAGGTGCCATCCCGATGCTTGCATGAAAACTGTTGTTGTAGGTGAACTCCACTAGTGGTAGGTGATCCTCCCAACTCCCTTGAAAGTCAAGAACACATAACCGCAACATGTCTTTTAGGGTCTGAACGGTCCTTTTTGATTACCCATTGGTTTGTGGATGAAAAGCCGTGCTAAACTTCAACTTAGTGCCTAAAGCCCTTTGCAAACTCTTTCAAAATTTTAACACAAATCTCGGGTCTTGGTCGGACACTATCGAAACTAGTGTGCTGTGTAATTGAACAATCTCCATAATGTAGAGGGTCGCATGGTTTGATAAAGAGTATGTAGTCTTCACCGGTAAGAAATGTGCGGATTTGGTGAGGCGATCAACAATAACCCATATGGCATCGCAACCCCGTGGTGATCTCGGCAATCCTACGACGAAATCCATGGTGATATGCTCCCACTTCCATTTCGGTATCGGTAAAGGTTGAAGTAGTCTCATAGGTCTTTGATGTTCTGCTTTGATCTGTTGGCATTGTAGGCATCGTGACACGAACTCGGCTATTTCCTTCTTCATTCCCGGTCACCAAAATGTCTACTTCAAATCCTGATATATCTTTGTGCCTCTTGGATGCATAGTGAACTTCGTGTTGTGGGCTTCTTCCAAAACTTGCCTCCTGATTTCGGGTATATTTGGAACACACAATCAGCTTCTAAACTTTAAAGCTCCATCATGCAAGGTGAAGTCAGGCTTCGGATTCGTTCCCATTGCTTTATAGATCTTCCACAAGTAAGGGTCTTCAGGTTGTCATTACTTCACAACATCTATCAACGTCGGTTGGGCGATCATGGTGGTAAGCATCATATTAGTCCTTGGTGCAACAATTTCAATTTTTGATCTCTCCAAATCAAGGAGTAAGGGCTGCTAAAAAGTGACAAGACATGCTAGGTTGGCGGTAGATTTCAGGCTTAAGGTGTCAGCCACCACATTGGCCTTGCCCGGATGGTACTGTATGAGAACATTGTAGCCTTTGATCAACTCGAGCCATCTTCTCTATCTCATGTTTAACTCCTTCTATGTGAAAAGATATTTCAAACTCTTGTGATCGATGAAGATCTCACTTGTGACTCCATACAAGTAGTGGCACCAAATCTTCAAAGCAACCACCACCGTGCTAATTCAAGATCATGGGTCGGGTACTTCTTCTCATGTGGTCTCAACTGTCTCGAGGTATATGCAATCACCTTATCGTGTTGCATCAATACGCATCCCAATCCTCTATGCGAAGCGTCACTGTAGATGGAAAACCCGTCTGTTCCCATATGTTTCACACCTCCAACACAAGATACAACATAAGTTCTCATTGGTCATTTGTTACCCAAAAGAAGAAATAATTAACATTAAATATTGCATAAACTAGAAATTCTCATTAATATAATTAAATAGAGGTTTGGGATATCACAGGTTTGGTGCCCAGAGTTAGTGTGGTTTAGGAAGTGCCCGAGCCACCATGGGCAAAATGGTTCTTTTGATAAAAACTTATCGAAATGTGATCAAGATGGATTTGAGTGGCATATCGAATATGCTAGATTGTCTAAAGATAGTTCTGGAAGGTGGACTTGCCATTTTGAGAAATTGGTGCTTTCTTAAAGGATGTGTCGAGTGCTCGGGGGCAAAACGGTCATTTTGATCGAGTATCACTAGAATTGGTCTGGAGTCGACTGGAATGGCATATTGAACATGCTAAACTATTTGGGATAGTTTCGGAAGTTGGACTTACCATCTCAAGGACTTGGTACTTTCACGAAGATGTGCCAAGTTGGAAGGACTTATCATCTCAAGGAGTTTGTATTGTCTCACAAGACGTGTCTTCGTGCCTAAGAGGCAAGTTGGTCATTTTTCACTGAGACGGGCTAGAAGGCATCGGTGTTGACCTGTGTTTACGAGTGTTTCTGCCACTCTGATAGTTATGATGGATTGGTTTCTAGAGGTCTTTCTTTTTTTTGATAAACATACCATGGCCAAGAGGCGTGTTCGGTCTCGTAACACTGGGTGGTTTAGCAGCAAAACCCTTGTTGACCTAATGAGTGTTCTCATTACTCCAATAACTTAAAGGTTTGTGAGTGTTTCCATCACACTGATGATTTGGTGTTGGTTCCAGAGATTGCCTAATCTTGAGAAGCCACCTAATGCCAAGGGGCATAATGGACATTATATATTAGTAGGCTTGCAGGCACCAGAAGTGAACCATCTAAGGTTTATGAGTGTTTTCGTCACTCTGACGGCAGTGATTGGTTTCAGAGACTACCCAATCTCTAAAAGCTACTTTGGACAGTTTGTGAGTGCTTCTACCATTCCGACAATGTGTGGCATTAGTTCCAGAGATCGATCGATCCCGGGAAGTTGCCTAGAGTGCCTAGGGGCTTTTTGGTCATTTGACTTCAATTAGGCCTTACGGGCCTAGGAAGTGACCAATTGACTGGATTGGAGTTTAAAAAGCTGGTTACCATTTGATAGTGTTGTGATGTTTTATTGAAAGATATATTTGGACTGGAGATTACTGAGCGGGCGAAAAAAGGGTGCTTACACCTGCCCTTTCGGTATTTATCTGTCTATTCATCCTAGGTTCACTCACTTGAATCACTGGTTACTTATTATCCACTTTCGAGTTTGGAAAAAGGATTTTGGTCATCACTTTTTGGATGAATGATGCATGATGCATTTGGGAAGAGTTTTAAATATCTATATGTCTTTCACCCTAAGTTTGACTTTGAAATGTTGGTTTGATTTGAGAAGGTTTTGAAAAGGATGTTTGACTTGAAATAAAAGTTATGACCGCACTATTTTGAAGGTTGTCTACGTATCTCATTTGATAAGAATCAGATCATCTATAGTTCGGATAAGAGTCCGATTAAAAATAGACTCATGAGAGTCTTGGAATGTTTTTGAAACTTGAACTCGAGAGAGTTTTGACTTGAAATTAGACTTGGAGAGTTTGAAATAGAACTTGAGAGTGTTTTGAAGTGTTTTTGAAATAGAACTTGAGGTTGTTGAAGATGCCTTTAATATAGGACTTTGAGATGTTTTGGAACATTTTTTGGAAGCAACTTGAGGGGGTTTTGAATGGTTTTTTAAACAACCCAAGAAAGTTTTGGAAGGTTTTTTGAATAACTTAAGAGAGTTTTTTAAACAACTTAAAAGGTATGCTAGATATATCATCATCTTTTAGAGTTTAGTTATTAAGTAACTAAACTCCTTAAAGATTATGAATTTTAGAAACATTTTTAGAAAATGGGCTAGAAACTTCCATTAGGTTTTAGAAATTTTAGAATTATGGAACCCTATTTTAATGTCTCACTTTATCTTAAACAACCTTATCTATTGAAAGGTCTAGAGTTACTTCAAGATTGTGAAAATTGAAAGCTATTTTTGAGAGAGGTTTTTTGAAAACATTTAGGGTTGGAAAATCCTTTTATGAACCTTGAAGTTTTCATTTTTTGTTTCACTTTCCTTCGAAACCCTAGCCATGAGAGGATTATGATGATCTTAGGGTTGTGAGTTTTTTAAACAATTTTTGAAAATAGTTTTTGAAAATTGAAAAGTGTCTAGCCATTTTAGGTTATGACAAGTTTAAGAGAGCTTGTGAAAATGTTTTGAAAGGAACATAGAAGTATTTTAAAAAGACTTTTGAATTGATTTTGAAAACTTAAGAGAGTAGATTTCTTTTTTTTTTTTTTTTAAACAAGTTTTGAAAATGATTTTAAATTGAAAGATGGTTTAAAATAGGTTTAGAATTAAAGTCTTGAAACCCACTTTAGAGGGACCTAGGGTCAACTAACTTGGCTTAAGTTAATCTAAGGTTTGACAACTAGGGCTAACTAACTTGAGTTAGGCTAACCTAGGGTTCGACAAACTAGGGTTAACTAAGTTGGGTTAACCTAGAGTTGGACAAATTAGGGTTAATTAACTTGGGTTAGGTTAACCTAGGGTTAAATGACTAGGGTCAATTTAACCTAGAGATTGATGACAGGGTCAAATTAACCTAGGGTTTCAAAAAGGTAGTTTTGAACTAAGGTTTGGACCTAGTGGGTTTGGAAAAGTGGTTTTGAACTAGTATCACACCTCGGATTTTTGTACCCTAGAATATCTGAAAGCGTGAAATAACCTACTAAGCAAACACTAGACTAAAAAAAATAATCCGATAACCAAACACTCATACTCTAAAATCATAAAATATATCTCACCGTTGGATCGCTTAAACTAAACTTATTATAAGACTTAAACTTATAATCTTAAATTATTAAAACTATCCCGATTTCTACTGGAGTTCCTTAAAGCCTTCGAGTAAGATGACGGTTTCCTCCAAGTATACATCTGAAATATTTGCCATAAAATGGGGTGAGTTATGAAGCTTAGCAATAGTGTAATATCCAACAACTCAACAAGTTTGAATTAAAAAATTCATAGGGTAATAGAACAATTATGAGATAGCTAATTAAAAGAGTTACGATATTGTAAAACAGTTGGAAAATTTCTTATTCAATGTCTACATAGATATATTCTAAAACAGCTTTGAGTTGTAACATCAACTTTCTAACACATTTCATTTTCAGTTTAACAAGGCTTAGTGACTAGCTAATAAACTCCGTACCACATTTGGGAGCATCATCCTTATTTTTTGGAATACCACACAAACTTGGCAGCAAGGCTCTTATTTTCTCCACTAGGCCGGAACATACAACACACCATAATAAAATCTTAATACCACTCTTATACTCCGGCATATCATATACTCTTGGTAGCAAGGTTCTGATGTCCTCCACAATGCTGAGACACACGGCTCAACAATTTAAGTTATCGAGTTTCGATACTGCAACTCCCAAAATCAAGTTTGAAAATGTTTACAAAGCTATCTCATGTTCGAAACAATATATTCTCCAAGTAATCATAAGACAGTTCTAAATACAGAATAAAATCATGCTTCACATATCATATTCTTGCTTAATAATTCAAAACATAAAATTTGAACAAAATATTATATTGAAATTATTGGATCAGTAGCCCCTACCTGATACTTCCAGCATTCAAGTAGTTTACAGAATGCTTCCTCAAGTTTCGTATTATTTTGCCATAGTATCATTATAAGAAACTTTAGTTTCATGCCCTAATCCTTGTACAATGATGCTGAGTCTTAAAACTCTATCTCGAACGCTCATGTAACTCTAAGTTAACTGAAATAGCCTCCAAGTAATTTTCGAAGATATTTAGTTAATTTTGGTCCCAGTTCAGACTGCTAAAATTATCAAATATATGAATGACTTTCCAAAAATTTTAAAATTAATTCATAAAGGTTTTATTATAATATTTTAGCTTAAATAAAAATAATCATAGTAGTTTTTTTTTCTTGAAGTTCAAAATTTTGCAACTTATATAAAAGTGAGTCTTTTTTTTATTTATGAAATGTCGCGCTCGGATTTTTCGCACTCGAAGAATACTCACACAAACGGAAAAAATACTGTACTCTCTCATTAGAACTCACCCTCCTAAAAGAATGAGTGCAACTAAGTTTGAATTGAAAATAGATTTGAATAAAAGGCTTTTGGAAAAAGATTCGGAGTCGCCACCTAACTTGATTAAGGTGAGTTAAGTCACCTAAAAACTAAGAATAATCCGAAGACTACACTTAGGGTTTTTGGAAAACGATTTTGAAAATATCTCCTCAAGAGAGGGTTTTTAAGAAAACAGGTTGTTTGGCAACCTTTGAAAAACATTTAGCCCTTTTTGAAAAATAACTCCTTTTTGGTCTTTCGAAAACAGTGATCCTAGGTTCGGAGGTTAGTTACGTGTAGGGAAGACGCACTAAGTCATCACCCTACTCCGCCCTTTTGGTACCTACATGTCAATCTACCTTAGATTCACCTACGAGAGTCTTCAATCGACTATAGTTCAATCCTATCCACCTTGGAAAACAATGTTTGAAAAGAAACTCACATGATGCATGATATGCAAGTGCAAGGAAAGAGAATTGAAAAATAGATTTGGAAAGAGATTGATTTGAAATTGATTTGATTTGAAAATAGATTTGAAGAGATGGAATTGAAATTGGAAAGTTTGAAAATTTGAAAATAGAAATTTGAAATTGAAAGTTTGAAAATAGATTAGAGATTTGAAAAGATTATAGAATTTGAGATTTAGAAAATGTGGTGGAATTTGATATTTGAAAGAAGTTGTGACCGCACCCATGAGGGTTGCCTACGTATCCTTTTGGAGGAATCAGGTCAGTCGTAGTTCGGATAAGAGTCCGATTGAAAATAGAAGGTTGGATTGGAAGAAAGAGATTGAATTAGAAATTGAATTAGAAGATTGAGATATTGAACTTTTGAATAGAGGATTGAAAATTGGAATTTGGAATTTTGGAATTGAAAAGATTGAATTTCGATTTGAAAAGATAGAACTTGGAAGAGAGATTTAGACTTACTTTGGAAAGATGGAGGTTTAGGAAACCTAGACTTAGCAAAGAGAAGAGACTTAGGAAAGATTCGACTTGACTTGGAAGGTTTAGGAGATTAGGAAAGATTGGATTTAGGAAATGTTTGAATTAGGAAAAGGTCCGATTTAGGAAAGTTTCGAATTAAGAAAGTTTTATTTTTGGAATGTTCCGAATTAAGAAAGTTTTGAATTAGGAAAGTTTTCAAATTAGGAGAGTTTCGAAATTAGGAAAGTTTTGAAATAAGAAGGTTTTAACTTAGAAAAATTTTGAATTAGGAAAGGTTTATAATTTAGAAAGTTTCAAGTTAAGAAAGTTTTGAATTTTGGAATGTTTTGAAATAGGGAAGTTTTGAAAGTGGGAAAGTTTAGAAAACAAGGAAGTTTTGAAAAGAAGAAAGTTTTGAGTTTAGAAAGCTTTGGATTTGGAAAGATATGAAATTTAGAAAGTTTAAGATTTAGAAAGTTTTAGGGTTTTAGAAAATCTTGAGATTAGGAAAGGTTTGAATTTAAGAAAGGTTTGAAAGCTTAGATTTGAAAAGTGGAGATTTGGAAAGAGGTAGAATTAGGAAAGAGTGGAGTTAGGAAGGATGTGGAAATTGAGTTTTAAAATTTAGGAAAGATTTTTATTTTTAAGTTTTGGAAACTTAAGATTTAGGAAAGGAGAACTTTAGGAAAGACTTGAATTAGGAAAGATTTGGATTAGGAAGGGATTGTATTTGGTTTCTAAAAGAGAAAGTTTGATTTTGTTTCCAAAAATGAAGGATTTGATTTGGTTTCCTAAACGGTTAAATTAGATTTAGTTTCCTAAAGGGAAGATAGGATTTGGCAAGGATTTGGAAAGGGAGATTCTAGAAACCCTAGATTTGAAAGTGTTGAATTTTAACGTAGAAAAGAGGTTTTGGAAATGTGTATAGTTTGGGTGTAGAAAAAGAGAGATTTTGGAAACCTAGGTTTGGGGCAAAGTTTGAAAATCATGTTTTTGGAAAGAAAATTAGGGTTTCCTAATTGTGAGTTCTAGGGCTTGACTTGGGCTCTAAGGAAAGAGAATTTTTGGAAAGTGCGTTTTTGAAAATGAAGGTTTTCTAGAAGTGAATCATAGGGAGGAGTTTTTGGAAAGTGAATTTGAAGATAGAGTTTTTGGAAAAAGATTTTAAAAAGGAGTTTTTGGAAAGTGTGTTTTTGGAAACGAGTTTCTTGGGAGGAAAATCCTAGAGGGGAATTTCTAGAAGGGAGATTTTGGGAAAGAGAGTTTTTGGAAAGATTTTTGGAGAGAGTTTTTCCAGGGAAGAGACCTAGGGAACGTTTTTGGAAAGTAGACTTTGAAGAGAGCGTTTTAGAAAGGAGTTGAAAAAGGGAGTTTGGAAAAATAGACTTTTGGAGAGAGTTTTTGAAAACAAATTTGGAAAGAAGAGTTTTTGGAAAGTATGTTGAAAAAGAAGATTTTTAGGAAGAGATTTTTGAAGAGAGGGTTTTTGGAAGGTGTAAAAACATCTCACTTTCCTAAAGCAATTCTAACCATAAGACGACTAGAACCACTTTAGGAAAGCGGTTTTGAAAACAAAAAGAGTTGAAAATATGGACCACGAAAGTCACTTCAAATATAACACTTTCCTAAAGTAATCCTAGCCATGGAAAAGCTAGAATCACCCTAGGATTGTGATTTTGAAAACAAGTTTTTGAAAAGGGAATTTTGATGCAATTTTGAAAACAAGTTTGAAAACGATTTTGAAGACAACTTTGAAAACGGTTTTTGGAAGATGCAAGATCATGATATGCACAATGCAAATTTGGGTCGTGAACATACAAGGCTAAGGCTTCACCACATAATCAAGGGGGCCGAACCCACGTGGTCTCTGGTTAGACTAGAAGAAAGCCCCCGACACGGTGACTCTCCAATAGTCTAATCTTACACATGGACCGAGAGTCCCTTTGTTTCAAGCATGCAAAGAAATGGGCGAAAGAGATGTGGGATTAAAATAGAGAAAACCCAAGTGGGTTAGGAGAGAGAAGAGAGAGGGGGAAGTGCGGAAATTTAAATGGAGAACCTACCTTCTATCTTGTTTATTTTGCCCGCCTTGCTTTCTTTGGTCTTCGACTTGATCTTCGTTTTCAATCTTCAAGAGCCGCCTTCAATTTTCAAACTTCAGATTGCAACTCTTCAAGTCTTCGAAGGAGGGTTGAAGGTTAGTGTATGAGTGTATGGGGGTGTATACGAGTGTATAGGAGGCTAGGGTATAGTGTATGGTGGCTAGGGTTTGGAAAACCTAGGGAAGCTAGGGTTTAGAAGGTGCTCGAGCTCTGTATATCAAAATATAGGATTTTTAGATTGAGTTTACAGACCCTTTTTGCGTTGGAAGAGGCTTTGTATTTATAGAAGTTGGACAACACTAGCGCCTGTTGCAGTGGTGTCAGGCCAAACTTTACACTGGTGCCACTAGGAGTGGCACTAGGCCATTTTTTGGCTTGGCGCCACTACTAGTGGCGCCAGTCATTTAGGAAATGTTTAAGGTCGGCAAGTAACGTATGTTTGACTAGATTTGGGCGCCTGTACTAGTGGCTACCATGTAATTTTAGCCTGGCTTCACTAGGAGTGACTCCGGAAAGTTCAAGAAGGAGTTTGGAAGACCGGGAATGACCCGAAAAGCCAGAAAAGATTAGGAACACTTAAAATAGTGTCCTGAAGGTTTTTGACTTGAAAAATGAAGACAAGATGTGTCGGAAGAGTTGACCAGGCCTTTAGGGGCAAAACGGTCAATTGGATCAGGAAGCTGCCGGGACAGACTCGGACTGTCCCGGAAGAAGACTCGTGATTTGGAAACATTATTCAAAATGTTCCCAAAGGTTGCCGGTTTGATACCTAGAGCCAGTGTGGTTGGAAAAGGTGATCGGCCCACTGGGGGCAAAACGGTCATTTCGCACTGGGTTTGCCGGAGTTGACTCGAAATGATCCGGAAAGGTAAAGGGAGGTTGAGAACACTATAAAAAGTAGTCTCAGGAGGTTACCGGTTTGATACCCAGAGTCGGTGTGGTTCCCGGGGCGTTTGGATACCTACGGGCAAACTGGTCATCTTGACCGAAAAGTCTCGAAAAAGGTCCAAGGGGCAGTTTGGTCAATTTTCATTGAAATGGGCTAACAGACACTAGTGTTAACCTGGGTTTTGAGTGTTTCCGCCACTCTGACGGCGGTCGTCGTGACACAGGAGTTTGTTGGCAATTCCTTATATCGACTTATTTGTGAGTATTTCCGCTACTCTAATGGTTGTGATGTTTGCGAGTATTTTTGCTACTCAGACCGTCTCGAGGAATAAACTGTCTCGAGAAAGGGATTGGAAAGGGGTCTTATCGTCTCTAAAAAGACGTGCCTGATTTGGAACTGTCTCGAGAGAGTGATTGGAAAGGGGACTTATCGTCTCCAAAAAGACGTGCCTGATTTGGAATCGTCTCGAGGAATAAACTGTCTTGAGAGAGGGATTGAAAAGGGGACTTACCGTCTTCAGAAAGATGTGCCTGATTTGGAACTGTCACGAGGAACAAACTGTCTCGACAGAAGGATTGGAAAGGGGATTTACCGTCTTCGAAAAGACGCGCCTGATTTGGAACCGTCTTGAGGAATAAACTATCTCGAGAAAGGGATTGGAAAGGGGACTTACCATCTTCGAAAAGATGTGCTTGATTTGGAATAGATTTACCGTCTCGAGGAATCAACTGTCTCGAGAGAAGGGTTGGAGTTGGAATTGGAAAGAACAATGCCCCTAAGGGCATTTTGGTTATTTTGCCTCTATTTGGGCCTGGTGGGGCCTCAAAGCGATGGACAGACGAGATTTGGACTTAAAAAGTTGGTTTCAATTGAAATACGTCCATATTGACTTGAGTACAAGTTTGGACGGAGTGTAAACTACCGAGTGGTAAAAAATGGGGTGCTTACATGAAAATGATTAAAAATACATTTTAAATAACAAAAGTACTTAGAGATTACTCACTCTCCTTCCAACATGTTTGAAATAGTTGAATAATCGATATAATAATTTTCAAAAATTCATAATTGATAAAATTTCATTTTTAAGTATATTTTTTGTTTACAAAATATATAATAAATATCTAATACTTCTGGAAGTGGCCAAACAATACATAGATAATTTACACCTCATATGGGATCTACTGATCTCAATGGAGAGCCAAAAAGGCTATTCGCGCTCCCATACGGGGTGCGACTAGATTTTTTTGAGTTATTGTTCATCTCGTTCAACCTCTATTCATGGTCAGATTTGATACCCTTCAGTAAATTGGCCATTTCTCTCTCAATTTGAAACGAAATTAAGTAAGTTCTGAGTTAACATTATACTATTCGAAAAGATCTACAATTTTCATGTTATAAGATTGATCAATAGAGTTCGTGCATGCCCTGTAAAAGGCCCTACAATTGGGCTACTCTACCTAGATTTTCTAGACAGACCTGCAACTCCAGTTTTCTCCTTAAATTTCTTCATTCTAAGATCCTTAAATCTCTTCATTCTGAGATACTTTAAGGTCATGCATGGCTATTGTAACATATATACTAGCTGTCCATAGTATTTAATCAGATTAAAATGTAAAAATTGATGTTCTTCAATGCATGCAAAGCTAAACACCTATTTTCTTTTAAAAAATGAAACCCATTTTTGTTCTAGGGCTCCATAGCCTTCAAGATCATATTTAGAATAATCCTAATTCCTAGAAATACTTTTCAAAATGCCAAAATCAGAATGCATGGCATCCATTTCAGTTTCTAAACATTTTTCCAAACTATGCTTTAACTAGCTATAGGCTTTTTCAGCCACTTTCTGGCCAACTCTAGCTTCCCAATCCCACATGCAAGTATAACATGTAGTATAAAATAGTGATTAGAACAATATACTTCAGTTTGTGTGATTTGGAGTGGATTTGGGCTATAAACTCAACTTTTCCTCTCTTTTTCTCTTACTTTCTTTTAGTTTCTCACCTCTTGAACACACACTCTCTCTCTATACCTGCCCTAGTACAAATTAGGGTTTGTATTGTAGTTCTTGTGCCTTTTATGGACGTGCAATGCATGATTAGCGCCCCTATATGTGTGACACTTATTTCCAAGTGTGAGACAAGTGTTTTAGCGATCAAAATGCAAATTTTGAAAGTTTAATATTTCCATATATTTATTCTTATAATTTCTAGCCCATAATCTTATTGAAATTAGTTATGATCTACCTTAATTATGCTTTCGCACATTATTCACATTTATTTAGTTACTCTAAATAATTATTATCACAGATAACTCAAACTTCATAACACTAATTTCTCAGTCCATTCTAACAAAATTCTCTATTCTTAATTTCCGTGCTTACATGGATAATATAGCATTCGAAAATACCAGCTGTTACAACTAGGGTTTGGTTCTAGTGGTTTTGGAAATGTGATTTTGAACTAGGGGTTTGGACCTAGTGATTTTGGAATGTTTGGAAAAGTGATTTTATGCATGAAACTTCAAAGAGAATTTTGAAAACCATTATTTCATGTAAAAACCTCATCATTTTATGTACAAAACTGAAAGAAATGCTTGAAAAAGTATCATTTCATGCAGAAACATTATCATTTCATGTGCAATCATTTTTTAAAAAATAACTCAAGAGAGTTAGAGGTTTTCAAAATCACTTTTGTAAAACCACTCAAGTGTAGGGATCATATGATTGATATTTGGAAACCAATCAAAGGAGGCTTTCCTTAGAACCATTCTAACCACAAACCTAAAAGAGTAAAACTTTAAAAATCAACATCGAATAGGTAGTTTTTGAAAACAACTTGAAAACTTAAAACCCTACTCAAACGATGGTTGTTTTGAAAACCACTTTTGTAAAAACTCATGATGGTGAACTTTTTGAAAACCTCCTTAAGGAGAAACCACTCCAAAGAGGGCTCCATTAGAACCATTACAACCTCAAAACTCAAAAGAGTAAAACTTTAAAAATTTCCTTGAAGGGGTGCTATTTTGAAGGCCATTTTTATGCAAAACTTTAAAGAGTAAAATGCAAGGATGCAAAATAAGGTTTAAGAAATTTTGGAAGGCAACCTAGGGTATGGAAGTAAAGGTTCCTAAGCCTAAACTTCAAGAAAACTTCCATTTTAATGCCCTCGAAGGCATTTTTAAAAATTTTATGAACATAACCCTTGTAGGATACTTGAAAATGGAAATAATGAGAGTTGGAAAAAAGTTTTATGCATAGAAATAAGATCATCACATGCAATACATGAACCTAACAAGAACTATAATGCAAGAGGGTCATGAATATGAAAAGATTAGGCCACACCACATTACAATGGGCTCTAAAGACCATACTATGCTCAAGGAGGCTTGTGAGAGGTCCCTTAATAGGTGGTTCTCACAAGCTTTCCCCTAAGCATGGCCCAAGAGTCCTCTTGTTTCAAGCAAGAAAGCAAGACATGGGGGGTATAAGATGAGGGTTAAAATAGAAGAAGAGCTCAAATGAGCTTGGAGGGAGGGAGGGGGAGAGAGAGAGAGAGAGTGGGGGGGAAGCACAAATGTAAATGGAACTTTACCTTGATCTTCAATCTACCATTGCTTCACTTGATTCTTCAAAAGATTGCTCGATCTTCAAAGATTTTTGGATTTTTGGAGGCTAGAAATGAATTTCGAAGTGTCTGGATTGATTTAGCGGAGTTTCACCACTGTTTTTTCCTCTGAAATACACTGGGGGTGGCCTGATATTTATAGGCAAAAAAAATTCTTTTGGGCGTATGTCCTATATACGCTTGGCCAAAAATAAGCCGGGCACATGTAATACATGTGCCAAAGCTATTCCACCCACCGGATGCCATGTGGCATTCTTGTACTATCCAAACTTAGGCTGCATGGCAAGTTTTGGATGATTTGACCAAAATCTGGGCACATGTAGCACACGCTCTACTGCCGAGAACTTTTATGTTGACTTTACCTCAAGGTTTTTGCTATCTGGGGAAGATTCAAGGAAATTGATCACACTCACGACGTTCCCTGACAGTTTCTTTTAAACCAAGTGCCTTCAGAGAGTCTTGAATGTTTTCAAATGATGGTATGATCACCTTGGGAAGTGTGTATAAAAATAAGCTTTCGGGAGTGTCTGTGCGACGTTCTGTTGGTTTTCCAAAGTCGTTTCTTTTGTGCCATGCGATCGAGGACCTCAGGAAGCGATCATTTAGATCAAACCATACTGATGGAAAACCCTCTGGAAGGGCTTCAAGGAACTCCATGATTTACACATTTCTCAAGTCATTTGATAGTGCATTTAATCAGGGAATCGAGAAAAAAAGTCAACCTTTTTGGAGCGTCTGCGATGCACTCTGGGAAGTTTTTGTTGACTTAGAGGGGTTTCGAGTCAAGGGACTCATTTGGAAATGGATAGGGATGTTCTTGGGAGTATTCTAGTGGATGCCGATTTGATTCATAAAGCTGGCGTGGTTAGAAAGGGCGATCGGGCCTCTAAAGGCAAAACAATCATTTTAATCAAGGCTTCCCAGATTGAGGCTAGAATGGACCTTTCTCATACACAAGGGTGTGTTTGACTATCCAAAGTTGTTTTGGTGTTGTTGTGACATTTCAGGGAACATGTACTTCCTAGTGAGCATGTCGAGGTGCTTGGGGGTAAAATAGTCATTTTGACTGAAATCGACCGAAATGAGATCGGAATGTTTTGAATGGCATATTGAACATACCAAACTATCAATGGACAATCTTGGAAGGGTGGAATTACCATTCTAAGGACTTAATACTTTCTCGAGGAACATGTCGGAGTGCCCAAAGGGCATTTTTTTTTTTTTATCGTGTCCAGCTAGCAGGCGCCGGTGTTGACCTGGGTTCACGAGTGTTTCTGTCACTTTGACGATTGTGACGTGTTGGTTTTCAAAGTTCTTTCTTTTCTTCAAAAACTCGTCACGGTCAAGGGGCGCTTCGGTCCTATGACACTGGGTTGTTTAGTGATGTACCCATGTCGACCTGTTTGTAAGTGATTTCTCGCCACTCTGGTGGCTTAATAGTTTTTAAGTGCTTCCGCCACTATGATGAGGGTGTTGGTTCCGGAGACTGCCTAATCTCGGAAACTACCAGATACTAAGTGGCGTAACGGACATTCTACATTGGCGGGCTAATAAGCGCCAGAACTTAACCATTTAGAGTTTGTGAGTGTTTCCGCCACTCTAATGGTGTGATTGTTTATAAGTGTTTTCACTACTTTAACAGTTGGATAATTTGTGAGTGTTTCAGCCACTCCGACGATAGGGCGTTTGTTTCGGAGATCGCTTGATCTTCAGAAGCTGCTTGGAGTACCTAGGGCATTTTGGTCATTTGGCTTCAATTGGGCCCAATGGACCCGAGAAGCGACTGATTTGATTTTATTGGAGTTGAAAAGCCGATTTGGGCTTGATAGTGTTGTAATGTTTGACTGGAGATCTAGTCTGGACTAGAGATTGCTGAGAGGACAAAAATAGGATGCTTACATGGACATTCTACGTTGACAGGCTAGCAAGCGTCAGAAGTAAACCGTGCAAGGTTTGTGTGTATTTTCGTCACTTCGATAGTGTTGGCGATTGGTTTCGGAGACAGCATAGTAGAACACATGGTTTCTACAAAGGTGAATAGGCACTGGGAGTTTCCCATTGCCTTTCCAAATTAACTACAAAGTGTAATTAACCCTAGATCAAATTATTTCAATAGTAATCAACTTAGGATGATTGAAATAAGATGTTTGTTTCAACACAGAATTAGATTTTGTGTCTTATCGAATCTCTTAGAATGATGCACCAACGTACTATTAGTAACATAAAACGAATAAGGACAATAACCCATAAGCATTAAATGGTTTCACCAAATTTGAGAACAATTAATCCCTCATTGCATATTATTTTCACAAATCAGTCTTCAATGTCAAGCTGGAACCACCTAACTTTTCTTCAATGACCTTGTTCACCTTCAATTCTCTCAGATTGCTAAATCTATAGAACCTTGATATCTCTTCCATCACACCTCCCCTCTCTTCCTCCGAAGAGATTGGAACGCCCATAAACTCGGCTAACCTCTTCATCTGAAGGACAATATCATCTTTCAGGTCCTCATACATCAAAAACAGCACCTTGTGAGGTCTTTCCAAGTTCTCCTTCCAGTATGCTAATGTATGATACCAGAATGGCCCGAAACCAATGACACCCCTACCGTACATGTCTAAAGCATCATTTAATGATAGAGGCTCGAGGCCGCTCTCGGGTTTGGACTTGGTGAAGAAATGCCAGGAGGAGATGAAAGCATCGTAAGGATTGCGACAAAGATAGATAACACGACAATTAGAATTTTTGATTGACTCAGGCAACCAATTGTATGAGATATGGGTGGCAAAAAGCCTGGGGAATTGAAAGTTGGCAAGATCGGGAAGATGGTCTTTATTAGCATAAAGCTTGCTCTCGAGGAAAGGTACGAGGTCATGAGAGTTGAAGCTGAGCAAGGGCAAAAACGTGTATTGTTTACGGTTGGCGATGGTGAACGTCAAAGCCTTCAACCAGGTGGTGCCTCATTTGGGCATGGTGGCTAGTATAAGGTCAGTGTCATGGGCTTCAAAGTGTCGCTGGATGGACATTGTTCCCCGAATATGAAATGGGGTAGCCCAAAAGCCTTGGTAAAGCAAAGAGAAGGGGAACTGACTATGCATTCTCATTGGAAAGGGACACGAGTAGTTCATCCCACTCCTTCCTCTCTTGATCGACTTCTCTGAGTGGATTGCTTTCCCTTTGGGAGTTGTCCATGGAAGGTGCGAGAGCTAAGGAACACTCCCCAAAGTTTGTTGATCTTGGTCGTGGCTTGGGAGGCCAGAGAACTCCAATCGAATATATATATATAGATAACCAAGGCTAGGTACCAGAAATTATTGATGTTATGCAACCCAATTGTTTGACTTCTTTAATTTATGCATCCAATCATGGATTGTAGTTATAAAAATTAGGAGCCATGCTGCAAATGTTTGTTTGTTTTTTTTACCTTATAAATTTGAAATGTTCTATATTCAACTCTTTGATTAGGAGTGGTTGAAAGCATCCTAATTATTTAGTAACATTTTTCAAATAGTGGAGAGAAACAGAACTCATTAACAGATTGTTTGGAACTTGGGTGACAGAAGGGAAGGGAAATGTAGGGAAAGAGTATTGTGAAGAAAATAAAAAGTACAAAAAAAAAAAGTGAAAGGAAAGAAAAAAGAGAAAGAGAGAGAGTGATTTTTTTTTTTCCTTTACTTTTTCCTCTTTATCTTTTTTTCTTTACCTTTCTCTTTTAGGTAATTAATATAAAAAAAATTTAAAATTTTTCTTTCTCTTTCCTTTTTCCCCCCAAATTTCAAATAGGCCATAATGGGTGGCCGAAGGTTATCCTTGACGATGGTATTTCGCTGCCCGCAATGGTGGGACCTGTCCCGAATCCGTTGTTATTAGGGTTGGATGGGATGTCTTAAATCGGGGTAGCAGCATGGTACACGGCCGGTTAATCCGCAATGAGTTTGGGACGAAATTAAATTTGTCCTTTACATTAAAACTGCACTTAATGAAAATCATGAAAGCTCCTTTGGCCTTATCTTCAGATATTTAATATGGTTGTCCAAGAAAAAGGAAACTGAAAATTGATCCAAAAAGACGCTTGACTAATATTGTAAAAAACTTTCAGTGACATACTTCATGTGGACTACCAGGGCCGGAATTTCTTCGCCATTGTGGAACTTGAATGTGGCTGCCAAGGTGGTGAGCACATCAGCAAAGGTATCCTAAGCCCTTTATATGCCAACTAGAGGTGAGGCACACGCGATGCTTGTGCAACACAATTTAACTATATAAAGTAATCCATTCGTTGTGAGAGACGTCGTCGATCCAATCTTTGGGATTGTTGTTCTGGAGTCATTTTATGAACCCTCACATGCTCTAATTGTCTATGTCTTTCTCTTTGTTGTGCAAGTGCTTCTGAGCTGAGATGTTGCTGATGTCGTCGTTGCCACTCGCAATTTTGCTGTCTTACTCGTTCTAATCACTCTGCTGCTTGAGTTCTTTCTCTATCTTGTCAAGCATTTGATGATTCTGGTATATTATGTATATGATCTTCATTATTTGAATCTATTGCCTCATCCATTGTCTGTTGTCCTTGAGGAAAATAAATAGATTCATATTAAAAATGTAGAAATACATATCATTCTAGAGCATGATTCTGGTTGAAATACATTTTTTTATTATGTCTTTTTCCTTCTTCTGCTTATTTCTTTCTGCACACTGCACATCATTCTAGAGTATGATAGCATAAAAATCACAACTACAGCTTGTCAAGATGGGCAAAAAATTACCAAAGAAACCCGTCTAACAACAAAGAAACAAAACCAAAGCAATCTTTCCCTAAAACAGAATTACACAAATGCCATAAAAAAAAAAAGAGATAAACTTTCTCCAAAGGCTATATCAGTAACATTTTCCTAATACTACAACCACAAAGTATTGTAATATCATAAGCAAATAACAACAAAATTCATTATTTTTTTGGGGAAAAATAAAGACTTGAAATGCATCTAATATTTTTCTGAAAACATATCATACCTTGGTTGAGCTCTTTGAAATCCGTTGACGATCACGAGCTGGGGAAGGAATTGGGTTGAGTCTAGAAAGTATAACAAACTCCGTTAATCTGGCCCAAACTGGAATAAAAGAATAACATCACATTGCATAGAAGGGTGCAATTTCATTAGATTTCATAAATCTAAAGTATAACAGAAAATTAGATTAGCCGAAAGCCTAAAGAAGTTGGTCCTGTGGCAACCAACAAATTGAAGAAGCATATTTAGTCGGCAATATAACATAGGAAAGGGGGTGGGGGAAACCTAGAAATTTGCATATTATTGGACATGTAGTCCGGTTGTGTAACAAAATTACTCAAATCCCGATTCAATTTTTCATCGTGGATTCAAAGGGGTGTTATTATGAAAGGACAATAAGACATAAGAGGAGGAGAAAAAGAACACCCAGAAAAACTGCATGTTAGTGGACTTGTAGTCCTGTTTTGTGTCAAAATTATTGAAAGCCTAATTTAATATTCGTTTGTGGCTTGGAAGGAGCATGTCTTATTAAAGAAATGCAATAAAACATAGAAATTTCAGGGGTCACATGTACATAATATTCAACAACAATATCCATGACAATCAACAATATCCATGGATTCATGCAGTGCAATTACCATTGATTAAAGTTATTATCAGCCGTACTCTTTATTCCTGTAAATCGAAACAATAATCTACAAAAACCAAGAAGTGTAAAAAAAAACAAATGAAACCAATCCTTGTATTAAAACTTGCAGAAGAAGCATATAATTAAAAAATAAATAGAAGCTTAGTAACGGGAATGAACAGTTTGCAATTTAAGGGCTCTGTGTATATCCACCGGTCATATTATTTTCTAGTCGGTACTACTGTAACAATGCTTTGCTGGTGTACCCAAGAAAAAAAAAATAGCAGTGGTAGGAAACAGAGAAGCATTAAGAATACTGCAAAAAAAATGAAACCAATCTTTGTATTAAAACTTGCAAAAGAAGCATATAATTAAAAAATAAATAGAAGTTTAGTAACGGGATGAACAGTATTCTACAAATATTGAAGAGGGTATGGCACATGCGACGCATGTGTAATACTATATTCAATATTCTACAAATATATATATATATATATTTACTAGAAATCCAAAAACTCATGTTATTTAATATTAAAAAAATTCAAATGTAATCCCAAACCGAATGATATCATAGAAAAATATACCAACACTAAAAGAAATCACTTTGTTTTCTTTTTGTTTTTATTTTTTTATCTTTTTTAAACAGACCCTTACTGCTACAGTACTCTATAGCATATTACTTTTATAGAAAATAAATTAAAACTGGGCATAACCTTACAATTAAAATCACAAATTCATTTAGAGTCCCTTACTGTTATGATACTTTATAGCATATTACTTTTATAGAAAAATAAATTAAAACTGGGCACAACCTTGCAACCAAAATCACAAATCATTTTAGAGTCCCTCTTCTCAACCAGCATTGTCACCTACTCTTTTATCTTGCTCACTCACGGTCGCCACACAAACCTTCATTTTCATAGAAAAATCCTCCTCTGATAGTATGCTTTTGTTGTCATCGATTTTGTAACTAAAAAATGCAAATAAAGATGATTTCTTCCCAAAAAAACTAACCTCACCCGTACAAACTTTCAGCCTAGTATAGGAAAAGGGTCATTTAAAAGTAAATTCAAGATAAAAGCATGACAGAGAAATTAAAAGTAAATTAAAGCAGAACAACACAGAGAATAAGAAAGGAAGGAAGCTTTTTTTTTTTTGTTTACCACAATGACTTGCCACATCCAGTGGCACTAACCCAGCAATCTTTTCGCTTTAAAACTTTCTCAATGATTTGTTTTGGTACGGCCCTCAAAAGTAAAGGAAATAAGAGAGACGTTTAGGGTGAATTCCCTTTTGTTTACTTCATGGTCAGACTTTGAAGGAGAAGAAAAAATATCCAAGGCGAAATGATCTCTACAGTTTGTTCGCTTTGCCGTCTTCACGCACTCTCTATGAAGCCCTATCAGATTGGGTGCCTTCTTCTTTGTGCTTGAATTACAAATCTATAGCCCATTGAACCGGTCACGATGCCACCCATATTCACTGTCGATCTATCTCTGTGTTGGCCCATTTTCTCCCCTTTTCTCTCTCATTGGGGGTGTATACATATTTGCCCAACACCCAAAACATTGTAGTTAGAGAAGAGAGGAGGAAAACTGGAAATGTGATTGAATTGCAGTAAAACTGTCGTCGGGAAGATGAGTTAATCCGTCTTTGTGATAGAGCCGGGAAGAAATAGATAGAGTCCAAGAAGTTGTAACTGATACAATGGCCAATATGTAGAACATGGAGTGATTGTAGGAAAATTTGGTTTCCATATTTACCCTCGACAGTTGGTGAATTCAAATGTTATTAAGATAGTAATTAAGTGGGATTAAGGTGGTTTTTTTTGGAAGAAAAATATATTGAGGCAGCTTCAAAAAGTGTCATACACCAAAGTGACTTCTCCCTTTATATATTAGAATAGATGAATTGGATGCGCCGAATTTGCTGAAAGCAAAATACTGGCTAGACTTTTTGTTTATATTAAGTAGAATGTATCTAATACGCAGGATAATGGAAAAAAGTCTAGTGGTTAGATAGTACTAAGTATTCAATATTTATCCCTATCAAATGAATATAAAAAACATTGTGGTTTTTTTTTTTTCTGCATTTAACTTTGTTTTAGGGCTTAATTTGTGATTTTTTGTTTTAAAAATAATTTTTTCTTGGTTTTTTGCATTAAAGGTAATTTTAGTTTCAAAACAATTTTTGGAGTTTTATTCATTAAACTGTGTTTTGGGGCTTAATTTATGATTTTTGTTTCAAAAACAATTTTGAGGGTTTTTTTGCTTTAAATTCTATTTTGGGATTTAATTTTATTTTGCGTTAAATTGTATTTTGAGGGTTTAATTGAATCATATCAATTTGTCTTTCTTAAGGGAGAGAGATAAACACAGAGAGAGAGAGAGAGAGGACTTCAAGACACTGGAAAAGTACAATGCTTATATATAATGAGCAAAAAAATAACATTACACTTAAAAAGTAATGGTACATAGACGAAAGATCATGGCAAGGGATTTAGCGGGGTGTGGATGAAATTCATCCAATTTAAATTCACTCAACAATATAACTCTTCTTAAATCTTTTTGATAACTGGTACCATACACTTTCATAACATACCCAAAATATGTATAATAAAAAATAATAAAAAACACAATATACCCAAAACTACCACCCACCACCGCACAATGTACCCAAAACTACCTCCTCTGAGGTTTGCTTTAATGTTTTGACTCTTGCGTACCAATAATTAGATGAAACTATGCTAACCTGTCCTATCAAAGTTTGTTTGATGATGAAGTTACCAGAAAATTTAAATTCACTCAACAATATGACTCTTTTTAAATCTTTTTGATAACCTATACCGTACATTTTCATAACATACTCAAAACATGTATAAAAATAAAAAATAAATAGCATACTCAAAATATGTATAAAAAGAAAAAAAACACAATATACCTAAAACCACCACCCACCATCGCTCAATTCGGCCAATCACCACCATACAACTATAAATCGCCACCAACAAGACCCATCAATACCCAAATTATGACAATAAGACCCGGTTTGAGTTTTTTTTACTACAAAATTAACATATTTTATGCTTGATTTTAAAATTTTAAATTAAATTTTTTTTCCCCATTAGAAGGGGCTTGCACTGGAATACTCGGCTAGTATGAAAAGTATTTTCCCATAGAATTATTTACGCAGAAAATTTATTTTGTATCTGATAACTGATAAGAAGCATCAGCAGGATTGTTCTTATGACTCTTGAAACCATTAGTTCATAATATATCATTCCTCACCAGCCACATTAGGCATTTCCACCACCTCGACATAAAGAAAGAAATGAGTTATTTCAAGATTTTTTTGGCATATAAGTAAAAAAGTCAAATTTTTTTGGTTTTTTTTTTTCTGCTAATTTTAGCTTATAAAAATTAAAAAAAAAAAGAAAAAAATAAATATTTTTGACTTATAAGTCTAAAAAAGCAAAATAAAAAACACTAAAAAAAAACTGTAACAAACGGGTCCATTATTATAATTGTGAAGCTTAGCAAAACATGAAGCACCTGCAACATCCTCTTCCAATGGAACCGTATTAAAGCATTCTGGTGTATAATTTATTACCAAAACCGACACTTGGGATCTCTCAATGATGATTGCTTGTTCTAAACTCCTTATGACTGCCAACACATCAACAATCACTTCAACGTAATTTCCTTGTATAATATTATCTTGAAGCAGTTCTTCAAGTTCTAGAAATCTCACATAATTGACGGCCAAAACCGGGTCAATCCGATGTTCTTCAAATTGGGATAATTCAAGTAGTTCCTAGGTTTTAAACCATGTTTTCATAACTGTTATGTGGCCAACATTGTCAAAGATGCATTTTGCAAAAAATTCAGAACAACTAAAGAGAATTTAGGCACACATTGAGAGCATCAATTTGATTATTGAAGTTTATTAGTCTTGCATAATTTTCCTTGGGGAGATCACAAGCATCATTTATTGAAATGCCATCAATAGCCAGTATGTCAAACTTCTAGCAGGTTCCTTCACGAATCTCCAAGATGGTGTCTTTTCTACTTAATTCAAAGATACATTGAATATTATACCCTGGAAGTAAGAAAGGGTTGTTGCAAAAGGGTGTATCTTTCACGGTTAGCAATGGTGAGCATCAAGAGATGGTGCCTGATTTGGACATATGGTGGAGAGTATAAGATCAGTGTCATGGGCTTCAAAGTGTCGCTGGACGGACATTATCCCCTGAATATGAAATGAGGTAGCCCAAAAGCCTTGGTAATTAAGGTAGAGATGGGGACTTGCCCATCCATTCTGTTTGGGAAGGGACACGAGTATTTCCATCCCAATTGTCCTTCACTTGATCGATCGACTTCTTTGATTGGATTGCTTTCCATTTGGGCGTTGTCCATGGAAGGTGGGGAGAGCTAGGCACACTCCACAAAGTTTTTGAATCTTGATCTTGGGTTGGGAGGCCAGAGAACCCCAATCGTGTATGTATATATACACTTATGATGATCGAGGCTAGGTACTCTCTCTTAATAACCAAGGCTAGCTACCGGAAATTATTGATTTTATGCAACCCCATTGTTTGACTTCTTCAATTTATGCATCCATTCATGGAGGGTAGTTACGTAAATTAGGGGCCAATGCTGGGATGGCATTTCAAATAGTGGAGAGAGACAGAACTCATTAATGGGTAGCCCAAGGTTACCCTTAGGGATGGCATTTGGCTGCCCGCAATGGTGGGGACCTAAATCTGCTCGGCGATGTTTTTTCAAAATAAGAAGGTGAGGGATAAGTAACACTGTGTGACTAAAAAAGTGATGATATATAGGTGATAAATAATATTATAATGTAATAGGGAATTACCCATACTATATTTAGTTAGAGTATGACAAGGAATACGATAACTATTACCGTTTTTGTTGTGTCCAATGGAGATAGGATAAGAAATGAAATAAGTGTATGAAATTAGTTTCTTACCCCTCAAATATTATATATATATATATAGATAGAGATATAAATAGCGAGGAGAGGTAAAACTGACATTTTATGCTTATTCCCCCTCATAGAATATGTAATACCACCTCCTTTGTGATATTGCACATCTCCCGTTTTGGAGAGGGAAATGTAATCCAGCGTTTTTTTTTTTTTTTTGTGCCACACAGGAATTGTTATCCAATCTCATGCCCTCAAACCCCAAACAAATAAGGCTTTAGGGTTGGATGGGATGTCTTAATTGTGGGTAGTGACGGGAGGGTCAATCCACAATAAGTCTTGGACGGAAATGAGATTTATCCTTTAGATTCAAACTACAAGTGATGAGCATCATGAAAGGTCCTTTGGCCTTATCTTCAGATATCAAATTTGGACGCTCAAGAATAGGGTAAATCATTGCTTGAATTTGCAAAAAATCAAATTTGATGAAATGTTTAATTTTCATAGCAGCAGTTGGTTCTATTTCTACCGACCGCAGTGGTGGACCAAGAAATTTACGGGGGGCCAAGGTAAAAAGAAAAATTTTAGTGGTACAAGCAACTCAAATTTAAATTTTACAACAAAGAACAAATGTTGAAATGAATTAAAAAAAAGGCAGAAATAACTTTTGAAAAGGGTATGAGGTAAAATTAATTGCATTTTAGTGGGGTTAATGTACTATTTTTTAATACATACTCAGAAATATATAAGACCTAAGAAAAATTTTCGGAACTTTGAAGGGTCAAAGTGTTAGTTTTTGAATTTTAGGGGGGCTAAAGTACCATTTTTTACCTCAAATACCCAAACTATACATTATGTTAGTGAAATTTTCATAAACTTAGGGGGTTGTGGCCCTCGCCTGCCACCTAGTCCATCCGCCAAACTGGCTGTGATCAATATGCAAATTTAGTGCTTGGTGTACCTTAGTTTTTTTGTCGTTTATAGTTGCGAATAATAGATACTCTTCCTTTCGCATGAAAGTTTGAATATCATGGTACCAAGCATAATTATCATAATCCAACCTTTTGCATGTAAGTTTGAAAATCTTGGTACCAAGCATAATTATCAAAATAAAACTAGGCAGTGAACAGGTGAATCACCGATTCATTGGTTCAACTGGTGGTTCAACCAGTATCATAAAGCTACACATGTTTTAGTTATTATATACCCTACATATATTAAATGTAGTAAAATTAATCATAAACCAAGTAATGGTTGGGTAGTAAAGTACTCAAATTTTTCATACTAGTCACAAGTTTAAATTTTCACCTTAACATAAACTTAAAATTTTGAAACTATTTGCAAAGTCAACAACTGTCTCTTGATTTTTTGACCAAATGATCCAATGGAGTAAACTGAACAAAAAGATTCGTTGGTTCCCTGTTGAACCGGTTTGACCGGATGGTCTGGTCTGATTCTGATAATTATGTTACAAGGCTTACAATCTAGTTCTTCCTTGATGCTCTGACATGAGTTGGGATGTACTTCATGTTGATTATTAGGGGTAGAATTTCTTGCCATCGTGGAACTTGACTGCTGCTGTTAAGTTGGTGAGTACATCAGCAAAGGTATTTCGGATGTGCTGAAATTACTGGCTAAACTCCTTGTCCATATTAAGCATGGTGCATCTAATACCAAGAATAAAAGATGACAAAAAAAAAAAAAAAGAATGGTTGTTAATATAATTGATCCAGGGTTGCACTCTATTTTAATAACTCCTACCAGTCTTTTGGTGTCAGCCATTTTTCAAGAAATTTCGTCACTAGCAAGAACCTAATCAATAATTGAACCTAATGTAACCGGTGGCTCATTAACTAGTTCTTAAATATAGAATGTGCAGTACTATAAGTAGCTGAGATCTCTCTCTCTTTTTCTTTTTTTGTCCCTTTTTTTTTTTTGTAAGAATATATTGAACATTGTATATGAATTTAAAACACTAATATAAACTTGAACACTATCCAGAAGCATACCTGTTGCACCATTGTGCATAATCTGTCTAATTTTTTGATCAAATTTGTGCCGGCAAAAGGGATTAGGTCCTCCTCTCCTTCTCCATAACAATGACAGCTATCAAAGAAAAAAGTAATCTAGGCTTAGGAGTGGAGCCTCAACCTATATATAGTAGTTGACGCGCCCGGTTTTCGACTTAGGTCTAAGTTTAGACCCGGGTTAAATCGGTACTCTCTAGTAGAACTCATTTTAAAAAGACAAGTGTGACGGGAGTTTAATATTGAAAATTGATTTCGACTAAGGACTTTTTAAAAAATTTGGAGTCGCCACCTAACATAGTTAAAGATATACTAGGTCATCTAAACTAAGCATAATTCGAAAACTAAATTTAGATTTTTCAAAAATATTTTGAAAATGCCTTCTTAAGAAGGTTTTGAAAAGTAAGGTTTTTAGCAACCTTTTGAAAACATTTTAAAGCCCTTTTGAAAATGTGATGCCAAATTGGTCTTCGAAATAAAAATCTATGGTCCGGAGGTTGGTTACGTGTAGGCAAGATATCCTAAGATCATCACCTTACCCTGCTTTTTTCGGTATCTATATGTCTATTCACCCTTAATTCACTCACATAATCTTCGGTTACTTAATATCCACTATATCCACTTTTCAAAATTTTCAAAATGGGATTTAATCATCATTTTTGGGATAAATGATGCATGATGTATGCTTTTTGAAAGAACTTAGAAGTTTTTGAAATACTGTTTGAAATATAAATTTTGATTGAATGGAAAGTTTAGAATAGACATTTAACTTGAAATAAGAGTTATGATCGCATATATTTAAGTTGCCTATGTATCTCACTTAACGAGAATTAGATCAATTATAGTTCGTGCAAGAGCATAATTTGAAAATGGACTTAAGGGAGCCTTGGAGGTTTTTGAAATTTTGAACTTAAGAGAATTTTTACTTAAAAATAAACTCAAGGAAGTTTTAAAGTTTTTTTTGAAATAAGACTCAACCGAGTCTTGAAATGCTTTGAAATCAACTTGAAGGAGTTTTTGAAGGTTCTTTTGAAATAAGACTCAAGAGAGGCATGAAGTGTTTTGACATAAACTCATAAGAGTTTTGGAAAGTGTATTTAGTATTGAAAATAGAGTAAGAGTTCTTGTGAACTTGTTTTGAAAAGTTTTGAAAATTATTTTTTGTGTACGTTATGAAAGGTATGTTGAATGTTTCATCACATGTAGGAGATTAATTATTTATCAAACTAAACTCCCTTATGCTTATGATTTTTGGAACATGCTTTTTAGAAAAAGCGCTAGAAACTTCCTTTGTTTTGAATAATTTTAGGGTTTTGGTACCCTATGGTGAGTCATGATGGTCTAACTTGATATTTCACTTTTCTTTGAAAATCTTAATTATGGAAAGACTAAGATTGCCTCAAGAATGTGACTCTTGAAAATTCTATTTGAAAGATAATTGAGAATTTTTAGGGTTTAGAACCCTAATATGAACTATGAAGGTTTCCTTCAATGTACACCATCCTATGGAGACCCTAATCATGAGAAGGTTAGAATCAACCTTAAGGTTGTGAATTTTTAGAAAACATTTTAAAAAGTAGTTTTGAAAATGCCAAGTGCCTAGTGATTTTTGGTTAAGACAAGTTCAAGAGAACTCTTGAAAAAAATTTTGAGTAGGTTACAAAAACATTTAAAAAAGGTTTTATCAACATTGCTTTGAAATAAATGTGAAAATGGAAATTTTCAAATTATATGTGAAATGGAAATTTTTTAAAATAAATGTGAAAATGGTCTTTGAAATTTGGATTTGGAATTGGAATAGGGGTTTTGGGATTGGACAACTTAAACAAGGCTTGTTAACTAGGATTTAGATTAACCTAGGGTTAACCAATTTGGATTAAGTTGACCTTTCGCTAATGGTTTTTTTGCAACGGTTAAACACTGTCTCTAATACTATTTTACGACTACTATTTGCGATGACTTTAACTGTTGCAAAAAACGTTTAGAGACGGCAATGCATCCATGGCAAAAAAAATGACGCAAAAAGGCCATCCATTTAGCGACAATTTCTCACACTTTTAGCAACGATGAAGGCCATCACTAATACCTTTTATTTTAAAAAAAATCAATTTCTTATAAAATTTACAAATAATTTTGTAATTTGTTGTTTCACTTGATAAAATGTACATTTAACATGATCCAAATATCAAAATTCACGCATTCATTCTAATCCAAATACTTACAAAAATACTTAACAAAGTTAATATATATATTTTTAAACATCTATCCAAACGTGAAATTGTCTCTCATCAAAATCCATACAATAAAAACAAATTACATAGTCTCTTGGAATCCAAAATTCATACAACAAATCGAATTTTTAGTCTATCACAAAATAAGCCCATATGCATCACAATTGGCCTAATCTTTGGGAATAGCCTGAAAAGAAAAAAAACATATATATTAGATATTATAATGAACACAACAAATATAATTAATAGATATGCATGTAAATATATGGGCTTATTGAAATAAAAATACAACTTACATTATGAGAATGCCAAGTTACATGTTGGTCGACAGATTCTCTAACAATTTTATTGTATTGGCAAGGTCTTTCTAAGAGAGCGTTAGATTTTCAGGCATTTTCAACAAAACCTTTGTAGAAATTTGAACCCAATGGTTTTCCATCAACTTCTGTCAATGGGTTTGTACTAACAAAAAGTTCTTCTGCTAATTCGAGTTTCAGAAAACCAAATCAAAACAAAGAAACCTTTACTCATTCCTAAAATAATAAGTACAATGTTTTAAAAACATGAAATGAAAAAACTTAAATGTAATATAAGTAATAAAATAAAGAGTGTTATAACTCGCAAATCAGGAGTTCGACAACGGTGCCGTTTGTTCTCACACGTCACTCGTGCCAAGACCATGTTACGTGTTAAGTTTGACAGATTTCTGAGGCTGTTTGGGGGTTTTAGTACCCAAACGGCTCATAAAACTTGTTTTTTTTTTCAAAAAAGTTAAGAAAAAAAAAGAAAAAATGTCACAACACTCACATCTAGAGTCCCGCGACTGTGCCATTTGTTTTCACACATTACTCGTGCTGAGAACTTGTTATGTGTCAAGTTTAACGGATTTTCGAGGCCGTTTGGGGCGTTCTAATACCCGAACAACTCAGAAAACTTATTTTTTTCCAAAAAGTTAAGAAAAAAAGAGAACAAAAAAGTCACAACTCTCACACAGAAACTCCAACAACCATTCCGTTTGTTCCCACATGTCACTCGTGCCCAAAACCTTGTTACGTGTCAAGTTTGACTGACTTTCGAGACTATTTGGGGGTTTTAGTACACAAATAGCTCTAAAAACTTGTTTTTTATTTTTTTTTTCAAAAAAGTTAAGAAAAAATGTCACAACTCTCACACTAGGAGTCCAGCGACTGTGGTGCTTGTTTTCACATGTCACTCATGCCTAGACCTTGCTATGTCAAGTTTAACAGACTTCTGAGACCGTTTGAGGGTTTTAGTACCCAAACAGCTTGTAAAACTTTTTTTTTTTTTCAAAGAAGTTAAGGAAAACAAGAGAAAAAATGTCACAACTCTCACACCGGGAGTCCGGTGACCGTGCTATTTATTCCCACATATCACTCGTGTCGAGAGCTTGCTACGTGTCAAGTTTGACGGACTTTCGAGGCCGTTTGGGAGTTTTAGTACCCAAATGGCTCAAAAAACTTGTTTTTTTTTTCAAAAAAGTTAAGAAAAAAAAAGAGAGGAAAATGTCACAACTCTCGCCTTGGGAGTCCGACAACCTTGCCATTTGTTCCCACACGTCACTCGTGCCTAGACCTTGCTACGTGTTAAGTTTGACTAATTTTTTAGGCCGTTTGGGGGTTTTAGTACATTTAGGGTGAATAATTATTCATGTATTGGATAATTAATGTGAAGCATGAGATATTATCAAATTCCATAATTTACATTTAGGGGTGGATTATGTGTGCTAATGAGATTAGTATAAATAGAAATGTAATATTACTAGTAACTTGCAATTTTAAACTCGTCCATAATTTTAAGATGAAATTGGACACTGCATATGGATGATTATAAGAAATATAACCTCTATTCGTAGAATGATTTATCTTGACCATTAGAGTCGTGAATTCTGGTTTCTGTGCTTGGAGTCAATACAATGAGCCGAATCAATGGTGAAAACCCGTTAGTATTAACTATCATCTTAATGGAGTTTTTACAATCTACTAATGGTAAACTATATCTACACCATGAGGAATTAAAGGATATAGTTCTAGATGGTGTTAACTTTGACTAATTAGTAGATGAGACTTTTGTACGATTAATATCTTGGTATCTTTGGTATCCATTGTGTAAGACTTGGTAACTAATAATTTCAGGATTTAGTTCTAGATGGTGTTAACTTTGACTAATTAGTAGATGAGACTTTTGTACGATTAATATCTTGGTATCTTGGGTATCCATTGTATAAGACTTGGTAACTAATAATTTCAAGATGGTCAACACACTCAATATAGAGAATGATATCTGCCTGATACGATTCAATTGTTATGATTACTAAATTTGAAATCCAATACTATTTAGTAAAGTGTTCATTAAATGAATTTTATACATGTACAACAAAAGCATACTGAAATTAATATTTAAAAAATGAAAAGCGTGCCAGCTGAATAAGGTCAGGTTTTTAACTTAATGAATTGCCATCAAACGGAACCAAGTTTACCTAAATATGAGAGATGAATGGAGAATATATAGGGACTAGGCTAATTTATGTTAAGAGTTTAGCATACTGAAATGTGCCTAGGAAACAGAGGCAGTTCTAACACCCAAGGTTAGTGGAACATTGACTTACATTACACTAATGAGAAATGGTAAGAAAAAAATTGCTTAAAATTGCAAAGTTATTGCATATTAAATTGCAAAAGATAAGAATCCAGGTTGTAAAGAGAGAGAGAGAGAGAGAGAGAATCCAGGGTGTAAAGAGAGAGAGAGAGAGAGGGAAACACATCATTCTTACACTGCACACTCGCTTAGTTTCCCTGAATTCTGGCTCTCAACAATCTTAAGAATCAATGACTTGTTCTCATCAAGATACTGCACAAAGCGAGGAGCAACCAAGTGATAAAATGATGGCAAGGATAATTTATTTCCTGATAACTAAAATGATGACAGGGATAATATGCCAATCGTTTAAAAATAGTAGAAAAGTAAAAGAGATTTATGTTTTCCTACTTCAGGGTAGTCACTGAAATAAAGTGAAATCGAATACTCAATTTTACAACCTTAAACTAATATAGGAACAAGACAGGATATTGACACAGCCTAACAAAACCTAAAAACTGAATGAAAGTACCACCAAGAAATAAACTTACAGATAATTCAATCCTCAACCCCTAAATTTGTGGGAAGGATTTGTGGGCTTGGAATGTGCTTGCATCATCTCTTTTTCCCCTACCCATACTAGACCCTCTTTTAAAAGGTTTAGCCTGTGATATAACTACTGCTTCATTGATGAAAATTTCCAAACCATGTTCAACCATCCATCATTCGAAAGTTTTTAAAGAATCCAAACAAAAATTATTTCCAACGTTGCTGACAAAGGCAAAAAGAAAAAGGGAATTTTATTTCTGATGTCTATATATAGTCATAAAGGAATTTTTTTTTTGGGTCATATTTGATAATTGATTAAATTATACAACAGTGAAGACGCAGCATCATGAACCAAGTAACAGCCATCTAGTCTTATAGAAGAGGTGGACCATCATAGAGTTCAAAGTAAAAATGTCTCATATTACCAAGGAGGAAAAGTCTAGCATCAGTCATGACTGATGCTCAATTGCCGATTGATGATTGACATATTAGTTAGGACCCACCAGATAAGCTGGTTCATTACGGTAAATTAGGAGGTATGAGCTGTGTTTTTAGCAGATAAAGGGTTGAGCACGGTGATCACTTATTCTTCTAGTGCAATTTTATTAAAAGGATTTGGTCCACTGTTCTCAACAAATGTGGGTTATTGTGTACTGCTGATGACTGGCACAGTATTATTTATTGGCAAATTGAAGTTATCCACCACAGTGTACACCATATGCAGGGAAAGAAAAGATAGAACATTTTCAAATTTATAAAAAGATGTGGTGTTCGTTACTAATGATATTGTATCTTATGTTAGAGACAGAGCTGCTAGCCTAAAGGGCATTCCTAATATAGCAACAAATATTTCTCTACGAATGAACCGAAGACTTCCTGACAATATTTTCAAGCGGCTGCAAAGCGTATTTGCTAACCCCAAATCATCACTTCTCCCGAGTTTGTTTGATACTAGAGGAAAGAAAGGGAAGAGAAGGGAAAATTCTCTTCCTTTGTTTGGTTTCTAATCTAGGAGAGAAGAAAAAAGGAAGAGACAATTGTTTTCTTCTCACTTTCTTTTCATTTTCCTTCCTCTTTCCCTTTTTAATAGGTATCCTATTATTTTTTTTCCTCTTTTCTTTCAATTTCAAACAAGAAAAAATGATTTTCCTTTCACTTTTCTCTCATTTTCTTTGTAAATCAAAAAAAGGAAAAAAAAATCATTTTCTCTTTATTTTCTCTCTCATTTGATTTCCCTTTCTTTCCCTTTCCCTTTCCTTTTCCCTTCTACAAGTATCAAACATACCCTCTTTTTGTAGTAGTCTTGCTTTCAGCCATCTAGTCTTGTTCAACACAACTGTTATCTTTTTTTTATTATTATTTTATCGATTTGATCTTGGATGGCTCTCATCTATGCAATATAGATGATCTCCATCCATTTCTTGTGAATTCCTGGGGTATGCCTCTCATATTATATACAACATTGCTTTTTCTTTTCTAATATACATCTTACTTTTAAAAAAAAAAAAAAAGAAAAGAAAAGAAAAGATAAGAAAGGGGAACATATAAAAAATTCACAAGAGGCTGAACGGTGATAGTTTTCACAAACTTAACATGTATGGATGTTTCGGGAATGGACTATTTTCACTCATTTTTAATGCATCAAAAACAGCTGTTATGCTCACATAAAACAAATTGCTCAAAATCATAAAACAGCTCAAACTAATCTCAGGAGAAACACCTAGTCCGCCAGTTCCTAGTTTCTATTCGAAGAAAAGGAAAATAAATAAAAAAAAAAAAGAAGCAAAACATCCACTTTCTAAACGAGATGCAAGCAGCAACTAAAGACAGCAAATTATTTTGAGCAGCAACCATAGAATAAGAAATTGAGAAAAGGAGGAAAGACATTAACAAAGTATATACCAAGTTGCATTGCATATATAATAAAACAATAACCAGCAAAAAGAATACCCAAAGCTTAACACTATAAACAATGGAAGGGATCACACCAAATCCCACTAAAGCTACCAATTTGGCACCCAGAATCAGAAGTATGAGCATTTATCAAACATGTTTTGCGTTCAAAATTTTAGGATTTTTTAAAACAAAAACAAAAAAAAATAACGTTACCAAACAGATCAAGAAAGATAAGAGGCATTTAAAAGAGCCAATAATCATGAACCAATACACCAAAATATATAAGAGATAAACCAAGAAAAACACACAAATTAGTACGACCATGTGAGGATGATTAAGACACAGCAAAACAACAAATACCCATTTACCAACACCCCTCAAAACCTTCAATTTCTTTTACCATACCCTGAAACCCTTCCATGGTAGTTATACAAATCAAATAGAAGTAGACTACGAAGGAGCATCAAAACAAGAAAGCAGAGGGCTTGCTTAGTCCCTCTACTTTCATATTTGAAAGACAGCAAGAGAAGTGCAGAAGCCAAAGTAGATATAGAGAAAAGGCATAGCAAAGGAGGGAGAAAATGGGGAGGGAGCGGAAGACCTATTGGTTCCGCAATCCGCAAGCGTATAGTTTTGTGTTGTAGTTTACCAGCTATTATCCGGTTATCGTTCTTCCTATGGAATTGATTCAAATATAGAAATGGGCAAATGCTCACAATGGACTTACTTAATTTGAATTGCAATTTGGATTAAATCGATTCTAATAGTGATTAAGTAGACCAAAAATCTTCTGGGTTTTGAAAATTGTGATTTCTAACTATCAATTATACTAATACAATCGAAAATAAGAGCTAATAACTATTAAACTATTGATGCAAAACAAAGGAATCGAAATGCAAAGCAGTTATAAACTGATTTCTATGCAATTAAAATGGATTTGAGAGCAATTGTTCCAATTCACCCAGTATCTCAAGTATTTCAAAGGGGTTCAGGATAACTCAAACCAAGGACCACTCCGTAGATCCTTGATTCGGAGAATTTCAACTATATGAACTTGAATTCATTCACAATTGAGTTTAGATTGATAATCAGTTATAGAATCATGGATCCAAGCCTTAGAATTGTGCAATGCCTATTCCAATTGAAGAATTGTGCATAGGAGTTGCCAATTTAGACTATGAAACCAAGTTTTCATTGAGATCTAGTACTCAGCTAAGAAGAATTGGGTAGAAGTTGAGGTGAATCAGCAAAGATCTTATACTGCCTTTGAATTCCTCGAGATTCCTTGGTGAATCTTCACATTTTCATCCAAATGAAGAATTAGCTAGTGAATTCCATGGTAGAAAACACGTAGAAGTAGATTGAAAGTATTTAGAAGAACATATCGAAACTTTGATTCAAAGAAAACCATTGTTTGGTTACAAAGGAAGTGTAGAAAAATATGAGAAAATGAAGGAAAATTTCAATAAACTATGAATCTAAGACTTTCTCTCTCTAGAAATATACTAAGAACCCTTTAAAATGGCTTACTCTGCCTTTTATACCCCATTTGACCATCCAAGGATAGATACATGATAAATACAAAAATCAGTTACAAACCCATCGTCAGGAGAGTGGTTGATCACGCCCAGACGATAAAGTTGAATGCTTGATGACTCTGACCGTCAAGACAGTACATGCCTTCATCCTGACGATAAACTATTTCTCTGGTGCTACGTAATCTGTCCATCAGGACGGTCTGGCCGTCCATTCTAATGCTCTGCCCTTTTTGGAACTACACCTAATCTGATCGTCAGGATGGTCTATAACTTCGTCTGGATGCTAGGCATATCTTGGCTCAGGCGTGGTTTTGCTCTCTGATTGTCAGGACAATAGAGGCCTTTGTCCTAACGCTGGCCTTGTTTTTGCACAACTTTCATTTTTGCCCTTGATTAGCGCCTTTTGGCCCACAAACCTATAAAAGGTAAACAAAACATTAACAATACTAAAAATGAACTAGGCAAGCTATTTACAACAATTTTAACACTATCAAAGCACATAGTTGAAGGTTAAGATTACACTTTTGAGGTGTAATCACATGTTGAATGTGATTAGTAATGACGTTGTTAGGATAGTAGGCTGCCATCATGGGATGCATCTGCATCAACTTAAACCCCCAAACCCTAAAAGCAAAAAAAAAAAAAAAGCCAATACAAGAATGTATATATACAACTATCCACAGAATTCTATTCCAGGAATTCAGTTGAGAAATACAAGACCTTTAAGTTGATCCAACACGTGACTTAAGTTTCTTGATCACCATTTTTAAGCATGAAGTTAAAGGAGAAAGAAAAAAAAAAACCCATCTCTGATTCTTTTTTTTTTTGGCAAAAATCATTCCTAAATTTAGAGGAATCTAAGAATGGAGGAGGAATAGAGACATAGAGAGGAGCAGAGACAAACAAAAAAAAGGCTCACTTGATGCTAGGGCTTGGACCGATAGTAGCGATAGCAACCGACGATAAGCGATGAGGGTGATGATTGTAGGACTCAGAAATTGAAAGTAAGGGCTAAAAGTAAGAGAAATATAGTGAAAATTGTATATGAGAGAGAGAGAGAGAGAGAGAGAGAGAAAGAGGCTTACCTGTTGGGAGCCGGCGGCAGCAACAGAGAGAACCAAAGAGGGAGGCTGATCAAGAGACCCGTTGCGTGGCTAAGGTTATTTGGGCTGAGAGAGGGAAGTTGGAATAGGGAAGGGGGGAAAAGTTGATTGTTGTTTGTTGCATCTGGGCCTTGTAATTTGTATATTGGGAGTGTGACAGTAAGAAAATGACAATGGCGAAGATGGCAAGCAATGGGAGTGGTGGGGTAGAGATGCAGGCCAATATCTGGCCTGTCCACCCCTGTTACCCCTTTGGACCCCTCCTCTTTGTGTAGAACCAATCCATCTCTCTCTCTCTCTCTCTCTCTCGTGCATGAATTTTACATAAGCAATGCTAGATGTGGCTATGCTTTATGATTTGGGCAGCTTTAACATATATGCCTTGAGTATGGATTATTCTTGACCTACTAGATTTTTTTATTATTTTTTTTTGGACTAATGCTTACTTAAGGAGCTAATTCCAATATAAGTTCAAAAAAGATATGCTACAACAAGAGGTAAGAGAATCGAATTCGACGGTATCTAGTCCATGACTCCATCACCATGTATTTAATTTCAAGCACTGAAATGGTAAAGAGAGGTGTTCATGAAAAAAAAAACTTGTAAGCACTTTTTCTATTTTGGGTGCCTAGTGGCCTCTACCTGCATTGGCACCTTAATGGCATATTGCCTTTGTAAATGGCACATATAAGGTTGCTATGCAAAGGGTACCATGTCTGCTAGGGAAAAGAAGGTTCATAGTAATAGAGAAGTTGGAAGCTTTTGAAGCAGGAAGACAAATGCAATAGAGGTTCCTATAGGTGCTGGAGGAAAAATAGTCTAGTGGTCAAGATAGTACCAAGTACTCGGTGGTAATTTCTATTAAATTGTGACACGTGGCTTGTGAATATAGCAACAACCTAAGTTTGTAGAGTAGTGGAGAGACTTTAAAAGAACCATCCTATCAGATTTTGCCAACTAGTATTTTTCCTTAAAAGTCTCTTCATTACTCCACTAATTGAGATTGCTAATGTATTCACTCGTCACGTGTCATAGTTTAATAGGGATAACCACCGAGTACTTGGTACTAACTAACCACTAGACTTTTTTTTCGTGGTGGAGGCTTATCCATTTATAGAGGCAGTTTATATTCCTGCCACAAAGGTACTTCAGAAGTGGTAATTCAGCTTATGCAATTGATGGCTTCACATTTTCTTTTCATTTTCCTAAACCAACCTCAAACTTAACATGTATGGATGTTTCTGGAATGGACTATTTTCACGCATTTTTATTGCATAAAAAACAATTGTTCTGTTCACATAAAATAAATTGCTTAAAATCATAAAACATCTCAAACTAATCTCATGAGAAACATTTAGTCCACCAGTTCTTATTTTCTATTCAAAGAAAAGGAAAAGAAATAAAAAAAAAAAAGAAGCAAAATACTCACTTTCTAAACAAGATGCAAGTAGCAATTAAAGACAACAAATTATTCTGAAGAGCAACCACAGAATAAGAAACTGAGAAAAGGAGGAAAGACATTAACAAAGTATGCTATACCAAGTTGCATTGCATATATAATAAAACAATAACCAACAAAAAGAATACCCAAAGCCTAACACTATAAACAATGGGAGAGATCACACCAAACCCCACAAAAGCTACCAATTTGGCACCCAAAATCACAAGTATGAGCACTTTATCAAACATGTTTTGTGTTCAAAATTTTAGGATTTTTTAAAACAAAAAACAAAAAGATAAAACGTTACCAAACAGATCAAGAAAGATAAGAGAATTTAAAAGAGCCAATAAACATGAACCAATACACCAAAATATATAAGAGATAAACCAAGAAAAACACAAAAATTAGCAAGACCATGTGAGGATGATTAAGACAAAGCAAAACAACAAATACCCATTTACCAACACCCCTCAAAACCTTCTATTTTTTTACCATACCTTGAAACCCTTCCATGTTAGTTATACAAATCAAATAGAAGTAGATTACGAAGGAGCATCAAAACAAGAAAGCAAATGGCTTGCTTAGTCCCTGTGCTTTCAGATTTGAAAGATAGCAAGAGAAGTGCAGAAGCCAAAGTAGATACAGAGAAAAGGCGTAGCAGAGGAGGGAGAAAAAAAGGGAGGGAGTAGAAGACCTGTTGAATGTGATCAGTAGTGCCGTTGTTGGGATAGTAGGTTGCCATCATGGGATGCATTTGCATCAACTTAAACCCCCAAAACCCTGAAAGTAAAAAAAAAAGAGAAACTAATACATGAATGTATATATACAATTATCCACGGAATTCCATTCCAAGAATTCAGCAGAGAAATAGAAGACCTTTAAGTTGATCCAACATATGACTTGGGTTTATTGATCACCATTTTTTAGCATAAAGTTAAAGGAGAAAAAAAAACTCATTTTTTATTTATTTTTGTGCAGAAATCATTCCAAAATTTAGAGGAATATGAGAATGGAGGAGGAATAGAGACATAAAGAGGACCAGAGACAGAAAGAGGCTCAGCTGGTGCTAGGGCTTGGACCAATAACAGCAATGGCAACTGACAGCAGGCGACAATGGTGATGTTTGAGAGACTCAGAGATTGAAAGCATGAGCTGAGAGGCACAGATATATAACCGAAATTGTAAGAGCTATGCACAGAGAGACAAAGAGGCAAACATATATAGAGAGAGAGAGATACTTACCTGCTGGGTGCCGGCCACGAGAGGCTGTAGCAGCAGAAAGAACCAGTGAGGGAGGCTGATCAAGAGACCCGTTGCATGGCTAGGGTTATTTCGGCTGAGAGAGGGAAGTTGGAATATGGAAGGGGTGAAATCAAATTTGGCTGATGAAGAGACTCGAAACGACATCGTTTAGTTGAGTGAATAAAATGAAGAGACCCAAAACTTCACATGCATGGCCTTATTTGCGTCGAGAATGGACGTCGCAAATATACCGTCACAAAAAACATGCGACGCATTTACATAGGCAACACGGTGCCATTTTGCATTTTTTTTAGCTTCGGTTTCATACGTTGTCGCAAAAGATGCATTGCATAAAAGCGTATTCATGACGACAGAAGAGCCGTCACGAATATTAACCTTCTGCGATGACAAAGACGACCATCGTAAATAATTTGTTGCAAAAGGCCTCTTTTCTTAGAGTGATATATGTTTGATTTTAAAAATGAAAAATCATGAAATATAATTTTTTTTTCACATTAGAAGGGACTAGTCGTAACCCTGAGGAGCCTTTTTGAAATGGGAGGGTTGAATAGAAGGGTAATCAATGATTATTGAGAATCAAATATTTATCCCACCTTTCTGCTATTTGCTTTCTGTCAACAAATCTGGTCAGGCCAACAGCCAACAAGGGGCTGTTGATTTGATGGGAGTTTTTTTTGTTGTTTTCCAGAGTAGACAGGCTTGGAGGGGAGGGTTGAGGCCCTCAGGATGTGATGAATCTGACATTGAGGTGTCAAACGACTCCATTGATAAGAGCTCTACAATATTCAGCCGGCATGAAAAGTTCTCAATGTTAATTGAGTCTCGTGTTTTTCAATAGAATTATTTACACAAGTATTTTTTGTTTCACTAATTTTTACTTTTTGTTATAAAACTAAAAGACAATAAAGCAGATAAAAGGACTCAAGATAAAGTATAGAGAATAGTTCTTCAGGAACTGTCAAATATTTATCATAATAGTTCTTATAGAACAATTAGGGCTAAATCTTCCGGATTATCCAAGACTTTATTGATATTATAGAATCAAAAGAATATAACATGAGCTTTGAGAACTTACTTATACTTCTATTCCTTTTATTTTCTCTCTACTTCTTTCTTTCTATTTTCACTCTACCTTTTCCTTTCTATTTCTCTCTACTCTTGATTGTCCCTTAAACTATCAGCTGAGCTCCTATTTATAATGATACAGAGTCGAGACAATAAGGCAGAGACGTATTCTATTCAAATTCCAATTTTGCAAGTCAACATCTATGAGGTCATCTATAACGATACTTCACAACACTCTCCCTTGGATAACCGCAATACATATTAGGGTATGTTACAACTGCCTCATTAAAACCTTGCTAGGAAAAACTCAGTGGAAAAAAAACCTTAGTGAAGAAAAAATAGTACAGTGATCTTGTGTAACATAACTTAGTATGAATGGGTTAAAATTTGCCAAGCAAAATCTTATGGGAAAAACCATTAGCGAAGGAAAAAGAGTACAGTACATGACTCTCCCTTATTCAAACTTCTGGCATGAAGTTGATAGCTTCCATTGTTCAGAATAAAAGATCTTTGAAACGACGTATGCCAATGTTGTGTACCAATTTCTCAAATGTTGCAGTTAGGAGTGTTTTACTAAACAAGTCTAACTTGAACATATCTGTTGGACATCAATATCACCATTTTTTTGGAGCTCATGTGCATAAAAAACTTTGGCGATATATGTTTGGTTCTGTCACCTTTAGTAGTCTCCCTTCCATAGAGCAATATATGTTGTATTATCTTTATAAAATATCATTAAGGTATCGTTGACTGTAGATAATCTGCAACTTTCTTGAATATATTAAATCATGGATCTTAGCCAAATGCACTCTTGGTTTGCTTCATGAATTGCAATTATCTCAAAATGATTTGAAGAAGTTGCAGTTAATGGCTGTTTCACCAATTGCTAGGATGTAACAGTGCTACCATAAGTAAATATATATCTAGTTTGAGACAGAGCTTTATGTGGATCAGAAAGATAGCTAGCATCTACATAACCAACTCTGATAGTGACTCATTTACATAGAATAAGCTTATATTAGTTATCCCTCGTAGGTAACACAATATATGCTTAACTCCTTTCTATTGTCTTTGCATTGGTGTAGAACTATACATCACCAATAAATTGACAGAGAATGCTATATTAGGTCTTGTACAATTTGCAAGTTACATAAGAGCACCGATTACACTAAAATAAGTTATTTCAAGACCAATAAGTTCTTTACCATCTTCTCGAGGATGAAAAAGATATTTTTATATTTTAAGTGATCAGACAACTATTGGAGAATTCCATGAATGAGCTTTATCAATATAACATTTTTCTATATATGTCAACTGATGAATAAAAATGCTTAATCTGCAAGACAAAACAATAATTTGTTATCCCAAGGTATTTAAGTTCAAAGTTATTTTGTAAATAACTAGTGACTTTTGTAATCTCTTTAGGAGTACCAATAATATTCAAAAGTATCAACATATATTATAATAATAATAAATTCATATTCTAATAAAAATGCATAGACAATTGTACTGTTCACATATCATTCTTTCAACAGATATTATGGGGGGACAACCCGTAGCCCAATCCAGCGGATCAAGCCCAATTTACATGAATTAAAGATGGGCTGCTTGGTGGCCTAAATCGGAGTTATAGGATGGGTCGGCCCTAATCGCCAACCTCCATCCCGCCATGGCCCAAACCGCTAGCAATGTTCGAACATTAAATGCAGAGTTAACTCGCATTAAATGCAGGAGTGGCTTCCCACGTGATGTCGATGTGCACATCCGATCAGCTAGAATCCCCAACGACGGTGAGCCAGACCCTGTAAGTAGTCAGGCAGCGTCAATGATGATGCCTACCCAGCAGGCCATGAGAGCCTGCTAGTAGGCCAAAGCCAAAGACACTCCATCGATTGTGCTATAAATACCCAAGACATCGAGATCCAGGTATGGACAATTAACTCCAAATCTACACTCCTTTTGTTCATTCTACACACGATCAAGCTTGCTAACTTAATCGTTGGAGTGTGATCGGCCCACCAAGGGTCGACCCATTCTAACCTTCTTTTCTTGCATAGAGAGTTTGGACTCATCCATTTGGGCTTGAGAGTTCGGTTCAGTCTTCCCTGAAAATCCCACCTACAATTGGCGCCGTCTATGGGAAGGCTTACCATGTGTTTGAACAACCGAAGGGGAAGAGGAAAAATCATGATGGGAGAGGTAGCAGAGCCTCCTCCAGCAGAAATCAAACTAACTCGGCACACTGTCAGTCTACCCCAGTAGATCAGCACCGAGGAAGAACACTAAGGTCGGAAATAAGAACTCTTATTAAAAGCCACCAGAAAGCACTAGATAAATTGCGGAGGAATAGAGACTATGTCAGGGACAGAAACTTCCGCAGGCACCACCATCGGGACCTTGCCCCATCACCCTCCAGTGGGCGAGTACCAAGCGAAGACACACTCCGTGCGGCGGAAAGAGAAATTCGGCAGCGCGACGAAGAGATTGCCTACCTCACCTCCCAAGTTCGGGTTATGAGGGAGGCAATCTCCGAAAGGGATGGGTATGGAAAAGAAAGGTCCCCCAACCACGAAAGGATTCCTGGTAGTAGGAATGATCCGGCACCACGGGTAAGATGTAACCACCTCTCTAGTACTGGACACTGTGATAACCTGCAAAAAGATTGGCTGAGGGGAAGGAGTGAGACCCTACCAAATGACGAGCGAGTGGGAGAAGATCGAAAAAAGAGAGACTGGGACAAATGGTACAACGAAAAACAAGAAGATAGAAAACAGCAGACTAAGGAACGCATGGCCCATGACCCGGTCAAGATGGCCTTGGACCAAATTACATCTTCCCCATTCACGGAAGAGATTGAGTCCCACCCAATTCCTCAAAAGTTCACCCCATCGAAGCTCACTCTTTATGACGGAAAGGTTGACCTAGTTAACCATGTTCGGCATTACAGGCAACTGATGGTGGTATGGTGCGGTGACCAAATATTAATGTGCCGAATCTTCCCTTCCAGTCTGGGGGACGTGGCCCTACGGTGGTTTGACAAGTTGCCATCAAAATCCGTGTCAAACTGGAGGCCACTTGCTGAGCTGTTCACCACCCAATTCATAGCTAACAACTTGCAACCAAAGGAGATCGATTTCTTACTGACCCTACGAAAAGAAGAAAGGGAGGGACTGCGTGCATACACACAGCGCTACTGGGAGGCCTGCAATGAAATCGACGAGTGCAACGAGCAACTGGCGGTGACTCAGTTCAAAATCAGCCTTCCCAAGGAGCACCGACTACGAGAGTCCCTGATGAAGAAACCAGCCCTCACCATACAAGAGTTGATGCTGAGAATTGAGCACTATGCACGATTGGATGAAGATATGCCCCAGCCTAGTTCGGCGAAGGTCGGCACTATTACCGAAAAGACAAACAAGAAGGATGCAAAGAAGCCCCGGTCAGAAGACAACATCCGGGGTAAAAGGGGGAATGAGGGGGTCTACACAGTCTTTAAGCACCCCATATACAAAATTTTACCCCAGATCCGTGACAAGCCATTTTTCAAGTGGCCACCGAAGTTAGGAGGAGTCCTAGCGACCCAAGATCAGAAGAGATTCTGTTCCTACCACCGCGAGAAAGGACACAAAACGGAGCAATGTCGGCATCTCAAGACCCACTTGGAGGACCTGGCCAAGGCTGGCCACCTCAACTAATTCATTGATCGAGACAAAACCAAGAATGAGGCCGAACAACCACCGATGGGGGATGCAGCACAAAAGGAGATAGAAGTGAGATCGGTCCTAGTAATCAATGTGCTGCACGGTTCAGCTGAATCAGGAATCGTCGACCCATATAGGTACCGGGCCAAGATACAGAAAGCTACACACTTAAGAGAAGTGATATAGATACAACTGCCATGCAAGAAATTCAAGGTCAGCGAATGCCAGTCTTCCATTACCTTCACTGATGAAGATCTCGTGGGGGTATAGACCCCACACAATGATGCCTTGGTTGTAACACTAAGACTAGCGGATTACGACGTGAAAAGATTGCTTATTAACCAAGGAAGTTCCTCCGAAGTAATGTATTATAGCCTATTCAAAAAATTGGAGCTCAAGGAGTCCAACCTCCAGCCATCACTGAACCCACTGGTCGGATTCAGCTTAGACCTAATTTGGCCCATGGGGAAGGTAACAATTCCAGTAACAGCCGGAGGGATCACATTACAAATAGAATTCCTAGTCGTCAACGTGCCCTCCCCCTACAATGCCATTATCGGGCGAACTTGGTAACACCTCATGAAAGCCATTCCTTCGTCCTACCATCAACTAATCAGATTTCCAACCCCTGATGGAGTGGGAGAAATAAGAGGAGACTAAGTGGCTACCAAACAATGTTTCCTAACGGCATGCGCAACCAAAACGAAGGCTGACAGTGTGCAGATGATGGAGCTGCACGAAGACACCCCCACTATTGATGATGTAGGGCAAAAACCTAAGAACAAAGCTGTAGAAGACTTGAAGAAGATATACGTTGACCTGAAGGATGATAAGTACTTTCTCATCGACGCTTCTTTGTCTAAAAAAGAGAAGCGTTCTTTGATCGAATTACTGACGAGTTATCTGGAAGTATTCACTTGGACCCCTTACGAAATGCCGGGAATCGATGCCACAGTTGCTTGCCATCGGCTAAATGTCGATCCGAAATACTGACCTGTGGTACAAAAAGGGCCAAGAGCGGCCACCCAGCATGTGGACGCCGTTATTGAAAAGACAGAGAAGCTTTTGGAAGCTGGCACAATTCAGGAAATCAATTACCCGAGCTGGCTTTCAAACACAGTGGTGGTAAAGAAGAAGGACGGTAAGTGGAGGGTCTGTGTAGACTTCGCTGATCTCAACAAAGCATGCCCGAAGGATCCATTCTCTCTCCCTAAAATCGACCAGCTCGTGGATGCAACAGCTGGCTTTGAGAGAATGAGTTTCTTGGATGCTTACCGGGGATACCACCAGATTTCCCTCCACCCTGATGATCAAGAGAAGACGACCTTCATCACTCCAAGGGGTATCTTTTGCTATAAGGTTATAACTTTTGGTCTGAAGAACGCTAGGGCCACATACCAGCAGTTGGTCACTAAAATGTTCAAAACACAGCTCGACAGCACGGTGGAGGTCTACATCAACGATATGGTGATGAAAAGCAAACTCAACACCTCTCACGAAAAGGATTTGAAAGAAGTACTCTACATCCTAAAAGAATACAAAATGAGGCTAAATGCTTCAAAATGTACATTCGGAGTAAGCTTGGGCAAATTTCTGGGGTTCTCGGTCACACATCAAGGCATTGAAGTAGACCCGCGACAGATCAGTGCGATCCAATGCGTACAGGCCTCGAAGAATGCAAAAAAAGTACGAAAGCTAACCGGAATGGTCACCGCACTTAACAGGTTCATCAGCCGATCATCAGACAGGTGCTGACCATTCTTCCAACTTCTCAAGAAACAAGAACAGTTCAAATGGACTCCAGAATGTGACTTAGCCCTCAACAACCTGAAGAAATACTTGACCCAACCACCCTTGCTCTCCACCCCACTCCAGCATGAGGAACTCTACCTCTACCTTGCAATGTCAGACCATGCAGTCAGCACCGTCCTACTCAGGCAGGAAGATCGGCAGTAGTTGCCAGTTTACTATGTCAGCAAAACACTCCTCGGGACAGAGAGCATATACTTGCCCCTCGAGAAACTAACGCTAGCACTGGTAGTAGCATCCCGCAAGTTGGTGCATTACTTCAGAGCTCACACCATCAATGTCCTTACAGACCACCAGCTCAAACCTCTCCTGAGAAGGGCTGACTTCTCTAGAAGATTGGCAAAATGGGTCGTGGAATTAGGGGAGTTTGATATCAAGTTTCAACCTAGATCGGCCGTGAAAGGGCAGGTCCTTGCAGATTTTGTCGCCGAATTCTCTATTGAGCTGCCAATAGAGGCCGAGCAAACCCCAGTACCTACCCAAACACACGATGAGCTCCCCCTGGATCCTTGGAAAAAACTGATCATTGGCAACTCTATGTAGATGGAGCTTCCAATGACAACGGGGTAGGATCGGGCATAGTACTCATTACACCAGACGGTCTGACCATAGAACAGGCTATCAAGCTCGAGTTCGCTGCCTCCAATAACGAGTCTGAATACGAGGCCTTGCTCACCGGAATACGCCGAGCAATTGAACTCAAAATTCTCGAGATCACCATTTATTTTGACTCCCCACTGGTCGTCAACCAAATCACAGGAGAATATTCGGCAAAGAACGACAGAATGATGTAGTACCTAACTAAGGCCAAGGAACTGCTCGGCAAGTTCAATTGTTACATGCTTCGACAAATCAGCCGGGACAATAACTCACACGCAGATGCTCTGGTAACATCAGCAACGGCCCTGAAGTCAGGGTCAAAAAGGACGATCAACGTGGAAACACTAGCCAAGCCGAGTATTGTCGCGGCCAGATTTTTTGCACTCGAGAAATACTCACACAAGTGGGAAAAACACTGTACTCTCTCGTTAGAACTCACCCTCCTAGAAGAATGAGTACGACTAGGTTTGAATTGAAAATTGATTTGAATAAAGGGCTTTTGAAAAAGATTCGGAGTCGCCACCTAACTTGATTAAGGTGAGTTAGGTCACCTAAAAACTAAGAATAATCCGAAGACTACACTTAGGGCTTTTGGAAAAGGTTTTGAAAATATCTCCTCAAGAGAGGGTTTTTAGGAAAATAGGTTGTTTGGCAACCTTTAGAAAATATTTAGCCCTTTTTAGAAAAATAACTCCTTTTGGTCTTTGAAATCAGTGATCCTAGGTTCGGAGGTTGGTTACGTGTAGGGAAGATGCACTAAGCTATCACCCTATCCCGCCCTTTCAATACCTACATGTCAATCTACCCTAGATTCACCTATGAGAGTCTTTAACCAACTATAGTTCAATCCTATCCACTTTAGAAAAACAATGTTTAAAAAGAAACTAACATGATGCATGATATGCAAGTGCAATAGAAGAGAATTGAAAAATAGATTTGGAAAGAGATTGATTTGAAATTAATTTAATTTGAAAATAGACTTGAAGAGATGGAATTGAAATCGGAAAGTTTGAAAATTGAAAGTAGAAATTTGAAATTGAAAATTTTGAAATTGGAATTTTAAAAGTAGATTGAAATTTGAGATTTGAAAATATGGAGACCGCACCCATGAGGGTGGAATTGAAAGTTTGAAGAGTGTTATGACCGCACCTATGAAGGTTGCCTATGTATCCCTTTGAGGGAATCAGGTCAGTCGTAGTGCGGACCAGAGTCCGATTGAAAATAGAAGAGTTGATTTGAAGAAAGAGATTGAATTGAAAATTGGATTTGATTTGAGATTAGAAGAGGAGATTGGAAATTGAAATTGAGAAGATTGAACTTTCATTTGAAGAGATAGATTTGGACTTGTTTTGAAAAAGAGAAAGTTTAAGAAAACCTAGACTTAGGAAAGAGAAGAGACTTAGGAAAGATTTGACTCGGCTTGGAAGATTTGGAAAGATTAGATTTTAGGAGATGTTCGAATTAGGAAAAGTCCAATTTAAGAAAGTTTCAAATTAGGAAAGTTTCAAATTAGGAAAGTTTCATTTTTTGAAAGTTTCGAATTAGGAAAATTTTAGATTTAAGAAAGTTTTCAACTTTACGAAAGTTTTGAAATGGGAAAGTATTGAACTTAGAAATGTTTTGAATTAAGAAAAGTTTTGAGAAAGGTTTAGAATTTGGAAAGTTTCAAATTAAGAAGGTTTTGAATTTTGGAATGTTTGAAAAAGGGAAGTTTTGAATTTGGAAAGTTTTGAAAACAAGGAAGTTTTGAAAATAAGAAAGTTTCGTTTTGGGAAAAGTTTGAAAAAGGAAAGTTTTCAGTTTAGGAAATGTTTAAATTAAGAAAGTTTTGAGTTTAGAAAAGTCTTAGATTTGGAAAGATGTTGAAGTTTTGGAAAGTTTAGAATTTGGAAAGATTTAGGGTTAGAAAGATTAAGATTTAGAAAGTTTTAGGGTTTTAGAAAATCTTGAGATTAGGAAAGGTTTGAGTTTAGGAAGAGTTTGAAAACTTAGGTTTGAAAAGATAAGATTTGAAAGGAGGGAAGAATTAGGAAAGGGTTGAATTAGGAAAGATTTTTATGTTCAAGTTTTGGAAACTTAAGATTTAGTAAAGTGGAGGATTAGGAAGGATTTGAATTAGGAAAGATTTGGATTTGGAAGGGACTGGATTTGGTTCCTAAAAGAAAAGATTTGATTTTGTTTCCAAAAACAGAGAACGAGATCTAGTTTCCTAAACGGAGAGATTTGATTCGGCTTCCTAAAGGGAAGGTAGGATTTGGCAAGGATTTAGAAAAGGAGATTCTAGAAACCCTAGTTTTGAAAAATTATAGTTTTGACGTAGAAAATAGGTTTTGGAAACATGTATAATTTGGATGTGAAAACAAGAGGTTTTAGAAACCTAGGTTTGGGGCAAAGTTTGAAAACCATGTTTTTGGGAAGAAAATTAGGGTTTCCTAATTGCAGGTTCTAGGGCTTGACTTGGGCCCTAAGGAAAGAGTTTTTGGAAAGTGCGTTTTTAGAAACGAAGGCTTTCTAGAAGGGAAATCCTAGGGAGTTTTTGGAAAGTGAATTTGGAAAGAGAGTTTTTGGAAAGATTTTTGGAAAGAGGGAGTTTTTGGAAAGTGTATTTTTGGAAACATAGATTTTGGGAGGAAAAATCCTAGAGGGGAGTTTCTAGAAGGAAGATTTTTGGAAAGAGAGTTTTTTAGAAAGATTTTTGGAAGGAGATTGTTAGAGAGAGTTTTTTAGGAAAGTGAATTTAGGAAGTGTCTTTAGAAAGTGAATTTTGAGGAGAAAGAGTTTTTGGAAAGGAGTGGAAAAAGGGAGTTTTGAAAAATAGATTTTGAAAGGGAGTCTTTGAAAACAATTTTGAAGAGGAGAGTTTTAGGAAAGTATGTTGAAAAAACGATTTTTAGGAAGAGATTTTTGAAGAGAGAGTTTTTTGAAAAGTATGAAAACGTCTCACTTTCCTAAAGCGATTCTAACCATAAGAGGGCTAGAACCACTTTAAGAAAGTGGTTTTGGAAAACAATAAGATTTGAAAATATAGACCAAAAAGGTCACTTTTAATGTAACACTTTCCTAAAGCAACCCTAGCCCTGGAAAGGCTAGAATCACCCTAGAATTGTGGTTTTGAAAACAAGTTTTTGAAAAAGAGATTTTGATGCAATTTTGAAAACAAGTTTGAAAACGATTTAAAAAACAACTTTGAAAACGGTTTTTGGAAGATGCAAGACTATGATATGCACAATGCAATTTGGGGTCGTGAACATACAAGGCTAAGGCTTCACCACATAATGAAGGGGGCCGGACTCACGTGGTCTTTGGTTAGACTAGAAGAAAGCCCCCGACACGGTGACTCTCCAATAGCCCAATCCTACACATGGACCGGGAATCCCCTTATTTCAAGCATGCAAAGAAAGGGGGGGGGAAAGATAGGGGATTAAAATAGAGAAAACCCAAGTGGGTTAGGAGAGAGAAGAGAGGGAGGGGAAGTGCGGAAATTTAAATAGGGAGCCTACCGTATGTCTCTTGTTTATTTTGCGAGCCGTGCAGTCTTCGGTCTTCGGTCTTCGTCTTGATCTTCGTCTTCAATCTTCAAGAGTTGTCTTCAAGCTTTAGATGGTAGCTCTTTAAGTCTTTGAAGGAGGGTTGAAGGCTAGTGTATGAATGTATGGGGGTGTGTATGAGTGTATAGGAGACTAGGGTTTGTGTAGGGTGGCTAGGATTTGGAGAAACCTAAGGAGGCTAGGGTTTCAGAGGTGCTCGAGCTCTGTATATCGAAATATATGATTTTTATGTTGAGTTTGCGGATCCTTTTCATGTTGAATGAGGCTCTGTATTTATAGAGGTTGGACAAACCTAGCGCCTGTTGCAGTGGCACCAGGGCAAAATTGCTCTTAGCGCCACTAGGAGTGGCGCCAGCCAGTTAGGAAACTTTATAAGTCGGCAAGCAATGTATCTTTGACTAGATTTGGGCGCCTGTACTAGTGACTACCATGCAATTTTTAGCCTGACTTCACTAGGAATGACTCCGGAAAGTCCAGGAATGATTCGGAGGAGCCGGGAATTACCCGGAAGGCCGAAAAGGAGCAAGAACACTTAAAATAGTGTCCTGGAGGTATTTGATTTGAAAAGTGAGGATAAGATGTGTCGGAAAAGTTGACCGAGCCCTTAGGGGCAAAACGGTCAAGCAAACCGGGAAGCTGCCGGGGCGAACTCGGACTGTCCCGGAAGAAGACTTGGGATCTGGAAACATTATTTAGAATGTTCCCAAAGGTTGCCGGTTTGATTTCCAGAGCCGGCGTGGACGGAAAAGGAGACCGGCCCACCAGGGGCAAAATGGTCATTTTGTACCGGGTTTGCCAGAACTGACTCGGAATGATCCGAAAAGGTAAAGGAAGGTTGAGAACACTATAAAAAGTAGTCTCAAGAGGTTACCGGTTTGATACCCAAAGCTGGTGTGGTTGCCGGGGCATTCGGATGCCTAGGGGCAAAATGGTCATCTTGACCGGAAAGTCTCGGAAAAGGTCCAAAGGAAAGTTTGGTCATTTTTCACCAAAGTGGGCTAACAGACACTGGTGTTGACTTGGGTTTTGAGTGTTTCCGCCACTCTAACGGCAGTCGTCGTGACACAGGGGTTTGTTGCCAATTCCCTATATTGACCTATTTGTGAGTATTTCCGCTACTTTAACGGTTTTGTGAGTAGTTTCGCTACTCGGACCATCTCGAGGAATAAACTGTCTCGAGAGAGGGATTGGAAAGGGGACTTACCGTCTCCGAAGAGACGTGCTTGGATTGGAACCGTCTTGAGGAATAAATTGTCTTAAGAGTGGGATTAGAAAGGGGACTTATCGTCTCCGAAGAGACGTGCCTGGAATGGAACCATCTCGAGGAATAAACTGTCTCGAGAGTGGGATTGGAAAGGGGTCTTACCGTCTCTGAGGAGACATGCCTGGATTGGAACCGTCTCGAGGAATAAACTGTCTCGAGAGAGGGATTGGAATCGGAAAGGAAAGGACAATGCCCCTAAGGGCATTTTGGTCATTTTGCCTCTATTTGGGCCTAACAGGCCCGCGAAGCGATGGACAGATGGGATTTGGACTTAGAATGTTGGTTTCAGTCGGAATATGCCCACAATGACTTGAACATAAGTCTGGACAGAGTGTAGACTACCGAGCAGTCAAAAATGGGGTGCTTACAAGTATCTTTCAGGAAGAAGAGCAAGCTCTGGCTGTAGAACAATTGAGACCATCTTGGATGGACCCAATTATCTCCTACCTCGACAAAGACGAACTGCCAGAAGACAAGAATGAAGCTTGGCGAATCAAACACGCAGCTCTCAGATATTGGCTGTCGTTAAGTAAGGAGCTTTATAGATGTTCCTTCACGGGTCCATATTTGCACTGCATCCATCTAGACAAAGTGCAAGGCGTCCTGTTAGAAATCCACGAAGGAATATGTGGAAGCCACGTAGACGGAAGGTCAGTAGCCCAACGAGCTATCTCACAAGGATACTGGTGGCCCTACATGCAGAAAGATGCAACTCAGTACGTCCTAAAGTGTGACAAGTGCCAGAGATACTCTCCTATCATCCACCAACCAGTTGAAAATCTTGCAACCATTACTAGTCCGTGGCCTTTTGCTCAGTGGGGATTGGACATTGTTAGACCTATGCCCCAAGCCCCGAGCAATAAGAGGTTCCTCATCGTGGCGACTGACTACTTCACTAAATGGGTAGAAGGGGAGCCTTTGTCAAACATCAGAGAGGTTGATGCAAAAATGTTCGCGTGGAAAAGCATAGTGACAAGGTTTGGAGTCCCTCGTGCCATTGTTTCAGATAACGGCACCCAGTTTGATGGTAACATGTTCAGATCATTCTGTGAAGGGCTTGGGATTAGAAACTATTACTCAACATTGGCCTATCCTCAATGTAATGGGCAAGCCGAGATTTCAAACAAAACTGTGCTTAAGAAGCGCCTGGAAAGGGCCAAAGGAAAGTGGGTAGAGGAGCTACCCAGCGTCCTTTTGTCCTATAGAACAACCCCAAAGAGGTCAACCGGCCAAACCCCGTTCTCTTTAGCATACGGAGTGGAAGTGATCATACCTTTGGAGGTAGGGCTACCTACTATTAGATCAGCAGCCTTCAACACAAGGCTCAACAACCAGACGCTGGCAAAGGATCTGGATCTTTTTGAAGAAAAAAGGAAAGCTGCCTTGATTAGGCTTACCGAATATCAGTGACAACTAAAGCACTCCTACAACAAGCGGGTTCGTTCAAGAAACTTCGCTTTAGGTGACCTAGTCTTGCGAAAAGTACTGGGGGCAACTAGGAATATGGCAGACGAAAAACTCGGCCCAAACTGGGAGGGTCCCTACAGAGTGACATCCCAGGTCGGCGTTGGCGCATACCAACTAAAGACAGTTGAAGAAGGGAGACAGCTGCCTCGACCCTAGAATGTGAACAATTTGAAAATTTCTAGTAGTAGTTTGAAATTCCACATGATGTAACAAATGTATAAATCTTTTACGACATCAATGAAATCTAAAGCTGTTCAAACGAATCTGCCTAGAGTACTCCAAAAAAATCAAGTGTAAAAACTTGGTCCTGTCCAAGTTGGGCAGGTCGGCCAAAGAAGGCCACAAAAACCAAGTGTAAAAACTTGATAATGTCCAAGTTGGACAGGTCGACCAAAGAAGGCCACAAAAAACCAAGTGTAAAAACTTGGTCCTGTCCAAGTTGGGCAGGTCGGCCAAAGAAGGCCACAAAAACCAAGTGTAAAAACTTGGTCCTGTCCAAGTTAGACAAGTTGGATAAAAAAGGCCACGAAAACCAACTGTAAAAACTTAGTCCTATCCAAGTTGGACATGCCGGCTATGAAAAAACAACCTACCCAAAATTATATCAAGAAAAAATAGTACGGCTAGCTATTGTTTGCCAAAAGAAAAAAGTAGCAAAATGATAGATAGAACAAGTTTTTCATTAAAAGCAACAAGGTCGGTTACAAAAATATGTTTTGACAAAAAAAAAAAAATACAAGCCCTCTGTCGACTTCTCCCCTGGCTGCAAAGGTATCTCTGCCGAGCTACCAACAATCTCTTCCACATCCTTGGACGATTCAGTAGTAGCTTTTGCCTTCTCAGCCCTCTCCTTTTCAGCAGCAGCCTCCAAATTGAGCTCCCGCTTATACTGAGCGTTGGCAATCACTTTCTTCTAGCACACAACACCGTCTTCAGTGGTGTCGAAGAAGTCCGGCACAGGCCCCAAACATCAGAAGCCTTGTTCACTTCTGCAAGGACTAGGGCACTGTTCCAACCTTGGAGAAAGATGGAGCAGCTAAGATCCATCATCTCTTGGGCCAGCCAATTGGCCCCCCTTTCTTCACCCCTCTTCAGTGTGGCCTCTTCTTCCACTTCCAACTTGGCCACCTTCGTTTGCAGCACCTTGACCTCTACATTGGCCTTGTGCAGATCTAAGGACTACACATCGAATTTCTTTTGGAGGTCGGTCAATTCGCTATCTCTTTTCTCGAAATTCGCCTTCATCAACATGAGGTCGGCGGAAGCCTATTCGGCCTGCTTGTTGAAGGTGATCCGATCTTTGTTGGCATCGATCCACTCTTTCTTTAGACGACCATGTTCCTCTATAAGTTCATGGTGTTCCTCGGCAAGCTTCTGGAAGCAGGTCATTGCCTCCAGGGAATTCAGGCAACCCTACATCAAAATGTAAAGTTGGTATGAAAACAAATGTTTAGAAAAATCTTTCAAAAGATTGAAAGGCAATGCCGACTTACCAGTAGTGAATCATGGAAGGCACCTATAAAAACAGCCGAGTCGCTTGCCCCTCCCAACTTGGCCATATCCCTTATCTGAAGAATGCTCTTCATTAAGCCGAAAGAGACCTCGGCCTAATCAATCATTGAATCCGCTGTCGTAAGAGGTCGGCCTAAAATATCTGGCATGATGGTGACAACCTCGCCGACCTCTTCAACTACTTCCTTTCCTCTAGGCTTCTTTGGTGCCGGGGGCGAGGCTGTAACCTCTGGGCCCCTTTTCTTTTGCTACCGGGTCTCCGGCCTCTTTTGAACAAAGGAGGCTTCCTCGGTAGGAGTAGTGACCAATTCGGTAGATAAGGGTTCGGTGGAAGTTGTGGCGGTCTTCTTCAGTAGCTTGCCAGCAGCGGCGAACATCCTCTCCCTTAAACTCATACTTTCTTTTTTTTTTTGGGACAAGGAAGACTCCTGGGTTTTGACCGGAATCCTAACTCGGCAATTTGGAACCGTGTGTGGCGCTAAACTCGATGCCGAGCTATGGGACTTTGATCACACTTCGCATTTTTCTTCGACGACGGGCTCCGACGAAGGAGCAACTACAACTATCACCCCAGTCGGGCTGCAGGCCCTTTCAACTGCAATGCCGGTAAGAATCTCCTCGAAATCTCCCTTGGCACCTTCCTTCGCCAATCTCTCGAGAACGCTTTGAGGGACACCCGTATTGGCGATGAAGGTCGAATATCGAAGGGGGTAGGCGAGCAAAATGTACGCGGTCCGAGCGACGTGCCTCAATCTACCTTCGCCGAGGTAGTCCAAAACCTTGTTCAGATGGGCAAAATTCACGAGCCAGTCGCGTGCTTTTGACCGCTTCTCCTTCTTTTCTGCAAAAATGCCACAGTCAGACTTAGAACTATATCAGAGATTAAGTAACACACAATATAAGAGGTCGGCATCCAACCTATTTCAAAAAGAACTCTAGAGCATCGGATCGTCGGCCTTTCCTTTTCAGGAACATTGCCGAACTCCCAGGGCCTGGTTACCCAAACCCTAACATCATCAACGCCCTTCCCGAAGGAAGGCAAGCACTTAACTAACTCTAAGGACTTGTCTACGACTCGGAGGTAAACTTTGTAATTACCCTTGACCTTACAAAGCGAGTAGCAATAGTCCAGTTCGACAAGCTCCAAATTCACACCCAAGCGCCGATTAATCTCAAGCATACCAAAAAAGATCCTATAAACATTCGATGACAACTACGAGGGTGATATCTTATTTTTTACTGTGAACTTATGAAAAAGAGGATGAAGGGGAAACCTAAGGCCCCCTTCAATGATAGCGATAACCGGGAACGGAACCCCCTTTTTGGTCTCTCCCATACGGTTGTCCTCGGGATCGACTACCTCTAAATCGATCTCATTCGAGATGTCCAACCTAGCCCTAAATGCGGCAATGGCCAATGGACCGTCTAGCATTCTTTGAAGATGAGAAGCTATCAGGGGACAACTGTTGAAGCACGGAGAAATAGAGAGAATGGCGAAAGAAGTGTGGGCTAAAAAACACTCACAGTGGTGGGTGCCGAGACAGCCGATGCACACACTAGACAAAAGGCAAGGAAATACTAAGTGTCTTTTACTAAACAGGGCGTCGCCCTTTTATATACATCAGAGCCGTCGCTTCATGTGCGGGAAAACGGCATTAATGATGATGCTCTGTTGAAATGTCTCGTCGACCGTCGATTCGATGACGCACCATCAATGAATCTTTTAAAGATTCCCACCATACGCATGGTCGGGTAACCATTACAGCCGTTAGCCGCTTTGGAAGTGAAAACGACACAAAGGCTAGGGCACAATTATGGGGGAACAGCCCACGGCCCAACCCAGTGGATTAGTCCCAATTTACATGAATTAAAGATAGGCTGCTTGGCGGCCCAAATCGGAGTTATAGGACAGGCCGGCCCAAACCGCTGACCTCCATCCCGCCATAACCCAAACCGCTAGCGGTGTTCGAACATTAAATACAGAGTTGACTCGCATTAAATGCAGGAGTGGCTTCCCATGCGACGTCGACATGCACGTCCGGTCAGCCAGAATCCCCAACGATAGTGAGCCAGACCCTGTAAGTGGTCAAGCAGCGTCAATGATGATGCGTACCCATTAGGCCATGAGAGCTTGCTGGTAGGCCAAGGCCAAAGACACTCCATCGATTATGCTATAAATACGCAAGACATCAAGATCTAGGTATGGACAATTGACTCCAAGTATACACTCCTTTTGTTCATTCTAGACACAATCAAGCTTGCTAACTTAATCGTCGGAGTGTTATCGGCCCACCAAAGGTCGACCCATTCTAACCTTCTTTTCTTGTAGAGAGAGTTTGGATTCATCCATTTGGGCTTGAGAGTTTGGTCCAGCCTTCTTGGAAAATCCCACCTACAAATATTTATTGGGATAATTGTACCATTTATGTCCAGATTGGTTTAACCCATATAAATATCTTTGAAGTTTGATAGAATATAATCTTCAAGATATCTGCTTCAATCATTTTTAAATTCTTCAAGACTTTTCATATGTATATTATACATTCATTAGATGTATATTCAGTCCTTCTGAGACTGACAAACTAATCAATAATATTAATGTAATTACATCCTTATAGGATAGAATTTCTCATTATAGTCAATACCAAGTCTCTGTGAGAAACCTTCTGATACAAGTCGTCCTCTATATCACACTAGTCTATTTTCTCATTGCGCAAATACTCATTTGTATCAAACTGATTTTACATCTTCAGGTGGGTGGACTACTGGTCCGAATACTTTACAACTTCTGATGTTTAAACTACAGGTCCTACATCTGTTGGTGTTTGGACTACAGGTCTGATATTTTTATCTTCTGGTATTTGGACTACAAGTTCGAATAATTTATATTATGCTAATAAGTTTAATTCTAACTCAGTAATTTCTTTTCATTTTGATCGATCATATCATCGACATTTGTCGACTGTTTGTGGTTTAGTCTCTTCATTACTTCTAATAATTATGAGAGCCACTTTAAATAGAAATATGTTATCGACAACAATAGCATTTCTATTCCATCGTTCTCCTGTATTCACATTATTATTTATTGATATCTCATTATTTTCAAATACCATTTCCTCTGTAGGAGATATCTCTTCAAGAGGTTTCTTTTTTGAAATTTTTTTATAAGAGTTTTTTCAGAAAGTTTAGATGATGGAGATTCCTTTTCTGGAAGTTCATTTTCTTCTTCAAGAAATATAGAATAAGTTCCTATCTGTTTAGGAAATTACTCTTCAAGAAGTTTAGAAATTATGGTTTCTTCAGGAATACCAATTTGCTCATTTTGTTGTGCTTTTCTTTTTTTAAGAGTTTTGACGTTTGCACCGATAGGCCTCTCACGCTTCAAGCGCGTTGAAATCATGTGTTATTATATTAACAAATAATCCTACAGGGACATTAATATGTACTTGAGCATTAGTAGCTGGTATTAATAAAATTTGATTATCGTCCATGTGTTGATAAATGCTTCAGGCAATTGATGTGCAATCATATATAAGTAACTAATTTCTTTGTAAACTTCAAATTCGCATCGATTTGTCCTAGGATCAAAATGAGACAGTTTCAAAGCATTCTAATTGATCTCATGTTTCGTCTTATCTCCTCCTAACCGTAAATAAAGATGTAATCATTGTATATATATTTGCATAAATGAGATATATATTAGTCTCACAGAGTAAACAAATAATTATTTGGCAAAAAAAAATCTTTTGGTTCCTTAGCAGATGTCTATGAAAATTGTCAATTATTGGACGTATCATTGTTGATCCTGGATGATAAAGACGATCACGTCAAAATATAAAAGAAAAAATAAAACAAAAGAAAAAAGAAAGAGAGAGAGAGAAAGTGATTGTTTTTTTTTCCCCTTTACTTGTCCCTCCTCCTTTTCCTTTTCTGTTTTCTTAATGGTAGAATCAGGAGAATAAAAAATTAAATTTTTTTTTTTTCATTTCCTTCTCTCCCCAAATTCCAAATAGGCTGTAATGGTTGGCCCAAGGTTATCGTTAGGGAAAATGAATATTGATCCAAAAGACCCTTGACTGATATTGTAAGGAACTTTCAGTAAGATACTTCATGGGAACTATCAGGGGCGGAATTTCTTTGCCATCGTGGAACTCGATTCTGGCTGCCAAGGTGGTGAGCACATCCGCAAAGGTATCCAAAGCCCTTTATATGTGAATGAATTGGATGCGCTAGATGTGCTGAAAATACTGGCTAAACTATTTGTTCATATTAAGTAGAGTGTACCTAATATCCAGGATAACAAATAGAAAAACAAACAAAAAAAAAAAAAGGAATGCTTGTTAATATAATTAGCCCATGGTTGGCAATCTTTTTTCATATCTCCTAGCTACCAGTCTTTTAGCATCTTACCATAAATTATTAAATATGAAAGGGTGGCCAAACAACGAAGGAGAATAAGAAAGGGTAAATTACACAAACCCCCCTTGAGGTTTGCTTAATTGTTTTGACTTTTGCGTACCAATAATTAGATGAAACTATGCTAACCTGTCCTACCAAAGTTTGTTTGATGATGAAGTTACCAGAAAATTTAAATTCACTCAACAATATGACTCTTTTTAAATCTTTCTGATGACCTATACCAAACATGTTCATAACGTACTCAAAACATGTATAAAAAATAAAAAATAAAAAAATACAAAATAAAAACACAACACAACACAACACAACATACTCAAAATATGTATTAAAAAAACACAATATACTCAAAACCACCACCCACCATCGCTCAATTCGGCCGATCACCACCATACAACTATAAATCGCCACCATTTTATCCTGCCAACCTCTACCTTAGCTCTTACCCATTGTAATACCAACAAGACCCATCAATATCCAAATTATGACAATAAGACCCAGTTTGAGTTTTTTTACTATAAAATTAACAAACTTTATGCTTGATTTTAAAAATTCAAAATCATGAAATTTAAATTAAATTTTTTCCCCATTAGGAGGGGCTTGCACATGGATACTCGGCTACTATGAAAAGTATTTTCCAATAGAATTATTTAGGCAGATACTTTATTTTGTATCTCATAACTGATAAGAACCATCAGTAGGATGTTCTTATGACTCTTGAAACCATTAGTTCATAATATATCATTCCTCACCAGCCACATTAGGTATTTAGCAAAAAAAACTGAAATTTTTTAATTTTTTTACTTATAAATTAAAAAATAAAAATAAAAAATACTAAAAAAAAGGGGTAACAAATGGACCCATTATTATAATTGTGAAGCTTAGCAAAACATGAAGCAACTGCAACATCCTCTTCCTATAGAACCGTACTAAAGCATTTTGGTGCATAATTTATTACCAAAACTGACACTTTGGATCTTTCAATGATAATTGCTTGTTCTAAACTCCTTGTGACTGCTACCACCCCAATAATCAATTCAACATTATTTCCTTATATAATATTATCTTGGAGCTGTTCTTCAAGTTCTAGAAATCTCACATAATTGACGGCCAAAACCTGGCCAATCCGATGTTCTTCAAATTGGGATAATTTAGGCAGTTCCTAGGTTTTAAACCATGTTTTCATAAATGTTGTGTGGCCAACATTGTCAAAGATGCATTTTGCAAAAAATTCAAAACAACTAAAGAGAATTTAGCCACACATTGAGGGCATCAATTTGATTTTTGAAGTTTATTAATCTTTCATAATTTTCCTTGGGGAGATCACAGGCATCATTTATTGAAAATCCTAACGATGTGTAGGTATAATCAATCTCTGCTTCAGTTTTGTCATGTAATATGATTATGTTGGACATAAGGTTGAGTCTTGGACCCAAACCGGACACCCATGGTGGGTTTACCCAATAGTCACACCAATATTGTTAAAAGAACAGACACGTCTATTAGTTGGTGACTCTTAGATGTGCCTCGTAGGTGTTTACACCCTAAGACATCTAACCTTGAAGAGTGATCCAAGCTAAAATGACAACATTAACAGTAACGTTGTTCTTTCTTCTTTCTCATTTTTGTGTAATACAAGAAGGTGTTTGAGATAACTTGTGATGCGGATATGTGGTGTTGTTCGTAGCGTAACAACAACCACCGTAAGTATCCAATAGGTTTGCATAATAAGCACATGAACCATTGTTAGGTTCAAATTTGAGTTGATCCCCTATACAGCACTTGAAATAAGACGTTTGTTTCAATGCATAACAAGATTTTTTCTTTTATTGAATCACTATGAATGATGAATGATGCACCAACGTACTATTAACAACATAAAAGGAATAAGAACAACAACCCAAAGCAATGTTTTCAACAAATTTCAGAACAATCAACCCTCATTGCATATTATTTTAACAAATAAGTCTTGAATGTAAAGCCAGAACCTCCTAACTTTTCTTCATTGACGTTGGTTAAATGTTCCACCATCTCAAGCGTCAGATAATCACCCAATCACCCACTTCACCTCTCCTAAAAAGGGTCTTGTTGTCAAAGTGAACAAGGGATCTACCAGCCTTGTTCACCTCCAATTCTCTCAAACGGCTAAACCAACATAACCTTGATATCTCTTTTATAACACCTGCTCTCTCTTCCTCCGAAGAGAACGAACGCCTATAAACTCGGCTAACCTCTTCATCTGAAGGATGATATCATTTTTCTGGTCCTCATACATAAACAAACAACACCTTGTGACATCTTTCCAGACTCTCCTTCCAGTACGCCAATGTATAAACCTAGAAGGGCCTAAAACTGATGACACCCCTTGTAAGCACCCCATTGTAGCCTACTCAGCAATCTTCAGTCTAAACCAATCATCCAGTAAAATGTCACAACACTATCAAGCTCAAATCGACTTTTTAAGGTCCAGTTGAGTCAATTGGTTGCTTTTCGAGCCCATAGGACCCGATTAAAGGCAAAAAGACCAAAATGCTGCTAGGCTTTCCAAGGTAGTTTTCAGAGACCGGGCGGGCTCTGAAACCAATCACTGCCGTCGGAATGACGGAAACACTTACAAACCTTAAATGATTTACTTCTGGCACCTGCTTAGCCTGCTAATGTAGAATGTCTGTTTTGCCCCTTGGCATCAAGTAAGTTCCCTGAGATCAAACGATCTTTAAACCCAACAGCAACCCATCAGAGTAACGAAAACACTCACAAACCTTTAAGCCATTGGAGTGATAAGAACACTTACCAGGTCGACACTAGTATGCTGCAAACGACCTAGTATCATAGGACCAAAATGACCTCTTGGTCGTGGCAAGTTTACCAAAGAAAATAAAGACCTCTAGAAACTAACCCGTCACAACCGTCAGAGTGACAAAAACACTCGTAAACCTAGTTCAACAGTCAACACTAATGCCTGCTAGCCCGTCTCGGTAAAAAATAACTAAACTACCCCTTGGGCATGATGTCACGTCTTGCAAGAAAGTACAAAGTCCACGAGACAGTAAGTCCATCCAACCAAGCAAGTCTTACGAGAATGTACAAATTCCTCGAGATGGTAAGTCCATCCAACCCGGCACGTCTTGCGAGAAAGTACAAACTCCTCGAGACGTTAAGTCCATCTTTCCAGGACTGTACTGGACACTCCAGCATGTTCAATATGCCATTCTAGTAAACTCTTGTAAGCACCTTATTTTTTCTTGCTCGGCAATCTTTGACTCGACCGGACTCACTGTCAAACCGACACAAACACATTTAAACCTAAACCGGCTTTCCAGACTCAATCCAATTAATCAACCACTTCACGGGCTGGCCAGGCCCAATAGAGGTGAAATGACCAAAATGCTCTTGGGGTATTGCTCGGTCCAATTCCAGTTGGCACGTCTTTGTAAAAGATGGTAAGTCTGTATTTCAACCTCAATTTCAATTCCAATTCTAGTCAAGATCCATCAAACTCAATTCAGCTCGTCTTTTGAGAAAGTTGATCCCTCAGATGATAAGTCCATCCAGCATGGCACACTCACCAAGAAAGCACAAAATCCCTTGAAACGATAAATCCCTTCACACCCGTCGACTAGGGTAGAACCTAAATCCCCAAGATGGTAGAGCGGTTCACTTCTGGCACCCGCTAGCCCACCAATGTAGAATGTCCGTTATTCAACATGTCGATCAAGAAAGTACCTAAGGCCCCGAGGCGATAAGACCATCCAACAGCTTTCCGAGATTAAGTAGTCTTTGAAATGAACACACACCGTTAGAGTGACGGAAACACTCACAAATATCGCAACCGTCAAAGTAATGGAAATATTCACAAACATCACAACCGTCAGAGAAACGAAAATACTCACAAACAAGCCGACATTGAGAATGCCAACGAACCCCTTATGTCACGGGACCGACCACGCCTCTTAACAGTGGCACATTTACCAGAGGAAGGGATACCTTTGGAAACCAACTCGTCACACACTGTCAGAGTGATAGAAACACTCAAAACCCAAGTCAACACCAGTGCTTGCTAGCCCACTCCGGTGAAAAATGACCAAAATGCCCCAGAAGGCCCCATCGGCATGTTTCTTAAAAAAGTACCTAAGACCTTAAAGAGGTAAGCTCACCCTTCCAAGATTGTCCCAAAGATAATTTAGCATGTTCTAGTGCCTTCCAGTTGCTTCCGAATCAATTCTAAGAGTATCTAGTCAAAATGACCATTTTATCCCTAGGCATCCAATCCCCTCCAAGAACATATTGACTCTAGGTATCAAACCGGTTACCATCCGGGGATGCTTCTAATAATATTTTACAACCTTCCAGTACTTTTTCGAACCATTCCAACACCATTCCGGTAAATTCGGTGTGAAATGGCCATTTTCTCCTGGTGGGCCGATTGCTTTTTCCAACCATACTGGCATTGGGTATTAAATTGAAAATCCCTCAGAGCACTCTTAATAGTGTTTCCAACCTTTGATTCTTCTCACGGTATGGATCGATCCCGGTGTTCCCCGAATCAAATGACTATTTTACCCCTAGTAGGCCAGTCACCCTTTTTAACTACTCCGGCTCTAGTTATCAAGCCGGTTACCTTGGGAGCACTCTTTTAGGGGTTCCCATCCATTCCTAGTCGAGTCTCGCTACTCGGAACCTTCCAAATCATTCTCTAACTTTTTGGAGTCACTCCTATTGAAGCCAAGCCAAAACTTGCATGGTAGTCATTAGAATAAGCGCCAAAATCTTTTGTCTTACATTTGAAGGGTCAAAAACTTGTTTCTTGCCAACTTAACAACTTTTCAAAGGAATTGGTGCCACTAGTACAAGCTCCAAGCCAAAAATAAGCTTGGTGCCACTGCAACAAGCGTCAGGGCTAATTTTGGTTGCCTATAAATACAGGCCACCCCCTTCTATATTTTGGGCCCAAAAAATAGCTCTAAAAACTTTGCCTCTCTAAAAACAGCCTCTGAGTTTCCCCAAAACCCTAATTCCTTCAAGCTTCCCTCCAAACCCTCCTATCACCATTGAAGATCAAGTGTTGCATATTCAAAGTTCTCAAAGTTCAAGCAAGTCCTCTATTGAAGCATTCAACCTAATAAGAAGACAAGGCAGGGTTCTATTTACTTTTATGTAATCCCCCTCTCTCTCTTCTCCTTTTATGTAACTTTGACTCGGACTATTCTTTATTTTAATCCTCATCTTCTACCCCATTTTCTTGCATACTTAAAATAAGGGACCTTCCGGTTCATACCTAGTAAGGCCTTGAGATACTTAAGGGACTTTCAAAAGTCTATACTTAAACATTTCTAAAATAGTTTTGCAAATTCACTTCCTAAAAATTCTTCTCAAAGATTTCTTTTCCAAAAACCTTTGAGTCTTGAATTCCAAGTTAAAATCCTAGAGTCTATATTTAGGAAACCTTGGGTTTCTCACATAAAATCATAACTTTCTATTTGCATCAAAATCATAGATTTTTAAAGCCTTTTTCTACATAAAAGCATGGATTTCCTAATTCAAAAAATCACATAAAATAATAGATTTTCCTTTGAAATAGAAACCAAATCTTTCCTAATTCTAATTTTTCCTAATGTCAATCTTTCCTAATTTCAAAACCTACTCTTTGCAAACTTTCCAAAAATAAAGCATTCCTTTTCAATTGAAATCTAACCTTTACAATTCAAATGTATTGCATAAACCTAGGTCCCATAATTGCTTAAATCTCAAGTTACCTCAAATTTAGGTCAAACTTTTTTCAAACTCAATTTTTTAAATTCAATTTTTCTTAAATTAAATCTTTTCAAATTCTAACCTTCCAAATTTTAAATTCAAACCTTTCCAAATTAAAACTTTTCTTAATTCAAACCTTTCCAAAATCAAGTCTCTCCTAAAATGAAAACTTTCATAAAATGGAACTTTCCTAATTTGGAACCTTCCTAATTTAAAACTTTCCTAAAATTAAACTTTCTAAAATCAAAATTTTTAAGTTTTAATCAAGCTTTTCTATTTCAATTGCATGTTTAAACCCTAGGTTATCTAAACCGTAAGATACCTAAGCCCTAGTTGAACCCTAACCCTAAGTTATGAAACTTCCACTCTTTTCTAAATCTTAAGTCTAAATAAAGATGGTTTTTAAATCCCAATTCAAGTCAAGATGATTTTGAAGTTCAATTCAAACTTTTTAAAACAAGTCCAAGTTCTATTTCAAATTCAAGTTTTATTGCAAAATCAACTCCAAGCTCAATTTCAAATCGAAGTCGATTTTAAGTCAAAGTTTGACTTTCAATCTTCCAATCAAAGTTCAAATTAAACCCTTTTCAAGTCAAACTTTTCAAAGACCACAAGTTGACTTTTCAAATCAAACAAGAACCTAAAGTGTCTATTTTCAATCAGACCCCGAGTTCGAACTACAACTAACCTGATTCCCAACAAAAGGATACATAGGCAACTCTCATGGGTGCGGTCACAACATTTTTTAAAATTTCAATTTCCTTTTCTAAAATCTCTTTCCAAATTCTATTCTTCCACCTGCATATCATACATCACATCATCCCTAAAGTGATGACACAAACCTCTTTCTAAAATTCTCAAAGTAGATATAATTGGACATTTAGCAACCGGAGATTCTAAATAAGTGAACTTAAGGTGAATAGACATGTAGGTACCGCAAGGGCGAGATAGGGTGATAGCCCAGTATATCTTGTCTATACGTAACGAACCCCTAGACTATAGATTTCTATTTCAAAGACCAAAATGGGGTTATTTTGAAAAAAAATACTTAAATCTTTCCTAAAGGTTGCAAAAGAACCTGTTTTTCAAAACCGTCTCAAGATGAAATTTTCAAATCACTTTCAAAAATTCTAAGTTTGATCTTTGTATTACACTTAGTTTTTAGTGACCTAACTCACTTTAAAAAAGTTAGGTGGCGACTCCAAACCTTTTTCCAAAAGCCCTTATTTAAATCAATTTTTAATTCAAACTTAGTCGTACTCGTCCTTCTAGGAGGATGAATTCTAATAAAAGAGAACCGTGCGTATTTCCCATGCTTGACCAGTGATACCTGATCAAAATGACAATTCTACCCCTAGGCAGACTAGCACATCCTCGAGAAAGTATTAAGTCCTTGAGAAAATAAATCCAACTTTCAAGGATTGTCCCTGGACATTTCAACATGTTCAATATGCCATTCCAACTGACTCTAGACCCATTTCAGTGATACTCGGTCAAAATAACTATTTTACCCCTGGGGTCTTAGGCCTCCGTTCCAACCATACTAGCTCTAGGAATCAAATCGACATCCACCAAGATACTCTGAATGACATCCCTGTCCATTTCTAAACGAGTCCCTTGACTCGAAACACCTTTAAGTAAACAAAAGCTTCCCAAAGCGCCTCGTAGATACTCTGTTAGGGTTGACTTTTTGTCTTATTCCCTGATTAAAATGCACCGTCAAATAACTTGAAAAATGTGTAAATCAAAAAATTTCTAAAAGCTTTTCTATAGGTCTTTCCACTGATACTACTCGATTGAAAAGATTACTTCCCAAAGCATTCGATCGCGTGGCCCAAAAGTTACCACTTTGAAAAACCCTTAGAGCGTCTCATAAACGCTTTGCCAATGTTAACTTTTTCTTTAATTCCTTATTAAAACATACCGTCAAATGACTTGAGAAATACATAAATTAGAGAATTCCCTTAAGCTTGTCCGGAGGACCTACCATTGGTACAGTTCGATTGACGAGGTCACTTCCCAAATACCATGATCATGTGGCTCAAAAATTGCTATTTCTAGAAACCCTCGGAGCGTCTCATAAACATTATAGAAAGCTTATTTTTATGCACACTTCTTGAGAAAATATCTTCGTCATTCAAAATCGTTTGAAGCTCCCTAAGGGCTCCTAGTTCATGAGAAACAGTAGGGCAACGTCGTGAACGTGACTAATTTTCTCAAATCTTCCCCGGATTGAATGAATATCAAGGCAAAGTTTGCATAAGAGTTCCCAGTGGAGAAGCATGTGCTACATACGCCTAGAAAATGATCAGATCATTCGAAACCTTGCTTGCTGCCTAAGATAGGGTAGTACAGGGGTGCCACGTGGCACTCAGCCACTGGAGAGGTACTAATGCATGTACTGCATATGCTTGGACAATTTTTGGCCATGCGCATGTAGGACATGTGCCCCTAAGGTCATTCTTGGCCCATAAATCACAGGCTACCCCCTGCGTATTTCAAATATGAAAACAGTGAGGAAACTTTGTCAAAATAGCTTCAGAACCTCCTAAATTCTAAAAAACCTAACTCTTTCAAAGATTCAAACCTCTTTAAGCTTCTTTAAGCCTCTTCAAGCTCAAGCCCTTCAATTAAGGTGGATGGAAGAAGTCTAAAAGCCAAAGGTGAAGCTCTATTTACATTTATGCTTCCCCCATTCCTCTCTTCTCCCTCCAAGCGCACTTGAGATATTCTTATCTTTTAATCCTTATCTTCAACCTCCCTTCCTTGCATGCTTGGAATAAGAGTGCTTTTAGGCCATTCTTAGAGAAAATCTTATGAGAACCACCTATTAGGGGACCTCTTATAGGCTTACTTGATCATAGTATGGCAATAAAGCGCCTTGCAATGTGGTGTAGCCTTCAACCTTGTATGATTCATAACCCCCTTGCATTATTATGGTTACCTTGCTCACGTATTTCTTGTGATGGTCTTGTTGTCATGCTCTAAATTATTTTTCAAAACCACCATTGGTTCCATTTTAAAGAGTTCTATGAAGTTTATGTTAAAATAATTTTCAAAAAGTATCTCTAAATTGGAGTTTCTTGAAGTTTAAGCCAAGAACCGTAGTTTTTTATGCCTTAGGAAGCCTTCCTAAAAACTCTAACTTTCATTTTGCATCTTTGCATTTTACTCTTTCAAGTTGAATAAAAATAGTTTTAAAAAATCCCTCTCCAAAAGAGGCTTTCCATGTCTTCACAAATTTACAAAACAACCCTCTTCAAAAGAGGTTTTCAAAATCGTTAGTCTCTTAATTTTTCATCAAAATGGTTTTCAAAACTACTTGTTCAATATTAATTTTCAAAGTCTTACTCTTTTGAGTTTTGAGGTTGAAATGGTCCCAATGGAGCCCTCTCTTGAGTGATTTTCCCCTAAATCAACCATTTAAACCCTTGCTCATTTGATTGGTTATCATTTTGCTACAATGGTTTTCTAAAACTACCCTCTTCTAAAGAGGCTTTCAAAACCTTTATTCTTTTAAGTTTTTATTCAAATGTTTTTCAAAACAACCTATTTAATATCGATTTTCAAAGCTTTACTTTCTTAAGTTAGTGGTTGTACTGGTCCCAATGAAACCCTCTCTTGAGTGGTTTTTAAATATCAACCATATGAATCATACACTCACTTGAGTGGTTTTAATAAAATGGTTTTCAAAAAATAGAACTCTCTTGAGTTGATTTTTAAAAAAAAAAAAACTTCACATGAAATGATGACATTTTTCACATCAAATGATAAGATGTTTATATAACATCATGATTTTCAAAATGCTCTTCAAGTTTCATGCATGAAACCACTTTTCCAAACTTTCCAAAACCACTAGGTTCAAAATCCTAGGTCAAAACCCCTTTCCAAAACTACTAGGATCAAAACCCTATTTCAAAACTACCTTTCCAAAACCTCTAGATTCAAAACCCTAGTTCAAAACTATCTTTCAAAACCACTAAGTTCAAAACTCCAGTTTAAAACCACTCTCAATAACCACCTTTCAAAACCCTAGGTTAACTTAACCCTAGTTGTCCAACTCTAGGCTAACTTGACCCTAACTGTCTAATCTTAGGTTAACCTAACCCAGGTTAGTTAACCCTAAGTCAACCGAATAGTATGTTAACCCAACCCTACTTAGGTAACATTAGGTTATTCAACCCTAGGTTAACCTAACCTAAGTTAGTTAACCCTAGGCAACCCAACCAAGGTTAGTGGACTTCAAGACTCCAATTTTGAGGCCATTAAAAGTCATTACTCAATCCAAAACCATTTTCAAAATGCATGTTTTCAAGACACCTCACTCTCTTCAGTTTTCAAGAATCATTGACTCCAAAGTCTTCTTAAGTGCATCCATGCTCCTCTCAAAATGTTTTCAGGAGCTCTCTTAAACTTGTCTTAACCAAAAATGGCTAGACCCTTAACACTTTCAAAACCTATTTTCCAAAATATTCTCGAAAAGCTCACAACCCTAACATGGTCTTAACCCTCTCATGGTTATGGCCTCTAAATTAAGGAGGGTGATATATTGAACGAAACCTCCAAGGTTCATATTAGAGTTCTAAACCTTAAGTGTTTTCAAACACCTTTTTCAAAATTACTTTTCAAAAGTCACATTCATAAGGCAATCTTAGTCATCTCATGATTATGGTTCCATAAGGAAAGTGAGAAATTAAGTAGGGTTCTATAACCCCAAAATTTTTTCAAAACCCTAAAGGAAGTTTCTAGCCTCTTTTCTAAAAATGTTTTCCTAAAATCATAGCCTTAAAGGAGTTTAGTTATTCATTAGCTAACCTCTTAATGCTAACGAAATATTTCAACATGCCTTTCATAAGGTGTACAAAAATTGTAAAATCCTAATTTTTTAATTATTTCCCATGAATCTTTGTATCATAATTTAAATGGTATTGAATGCTGTATTCAGCTTATGAATTATTTAGCTAACATTCACACAATCTCTTACATATTAAGACTTGAGCAATGATTGCAATTATGAGTTTTATGTTAGGGCACTTTTGGAATTTTGTCACAAATAAAATATTAGGGTTTTGGTTTCAATATATTTAATCCTCTTATGATAATAAGAGAAGGGTTGGTTTATTTAAGGAGACCCGAGAGAGTGATAATACTAGAGGGAGGCTACGGCTATCAAGGGATCGATGGTGCTGAGTTTTTCTATCAAGATTTTTCAACAAACTTTCCAATGGCAAGCTAGGTAGGGTGAAGGAGCATCCTTATCTCTATTCTTAAATGCTTGTTTACATATAAATTTATATTTCTGTAGGGTGATGGGCCATCTCTTCATATACTCCTTTTTACTTATGTGTTTGTGTAGATACAGTGATTGTGAAGTTGTATAAAAGTATATGTACGAATATTCATAGTTGTGTATTTTTCTGTAGGCATGTTCCATGTGGTTTCAATGGAGGATGGCATAAAGAATTGATTAGAACCAAATTGAACATGAACACATCAAAAGTATATGTTCGGAAGCGGCGTTTTGAGTTGTTGGGCATGTTCCTGTATTTGTTCTTAATTGGTTATTCATAAGTTGGTTTGTGCGGTTAACTGTGTAATGGTGTGATGGTGGATTTGGAAGTGGGAAGCCCTTTTTGGTTGTACCATGTGGGTGGCAACCCGTGGGTGTATGCTACAAGTTTGTTAGACTAAGTATCTATATTCATATAGAGCTATATATTGTGTATATAAAGCCAATGTGAGAGAGGAAGATATTTATATGTACATATATAAATAGTTGAGGGAAAAGAAAGTGGGTAAAACCCCAGTTTCTGGTTGGGTATATATATTAAAGTGTGTATTGTTAGAATTTTCTATGTTGAGTATACTCATTAATTGATTTTAGTTTTAATAAAAATGGGTTGAATTCAAGTTAAGTTGAGACATACAGAATAGGCTAAATAAAGAGGTGATCCATATGGACTGGTTAGTATTGGCTTACAGAACCTATTTGGGAGCCCTTTATAGGAAGGTCCATTAGGGTTTCAATATATAAAGGCTAAATCTCCTTTCTTCTCAAGATTGACAGCATTCTACCCATTAAGATCCATCTTAAGGAGCTTAGAGACAGAGAGGAAGACATATAGCCAACTTAGAGTTTGATTACTAGATTGGAGATCGCTTCTCTTCGCATTCAAGATCATGAACCAAATAGGTATGCTTCCGCACTCTCGAATACACATATTGATGTTTTTATATTCATATACATGTTTATTGTGAATATTAAATGGGGTATCAGAGCCATTGTATATAGATTAGGGACTTAATACCCATTGTTTTGTATATTCGTTCTTGATTTTTCAAGTTTAAACCCGAGATCTTGTATGATTTAATCTAGAAAATAAATGACTCTTTTCTGAAAAAAAAAAAATAAGGGGATTCAAAGAAAATTTTGATATATGGCACGCGTTCTAATTCAAACAGTAGATAGAGATCCATCGATTTAAAGTTTTGTACTTCTTTATTTTTTAAGTTTAAACTCGAAATCTTGAATGATTTATTCTAAAAAATAGATGACTCTTTTCTGAAATGTTCCTCTTGAAAAAGAAAATTTTCAATATATGACACGCGTTCTAATTCAAACCGTAGAGAGAGATCCATCGTCTTAAATTTTTGTGCCCAAAATTGAAAATTTTGTTGAAAAGTTTGAAAATCCAAGTTTTAAAGCATGATTCTTATGTAATATCATATATTGATTGTTCTAGATTGTATTAGAACATGTTTGAGTTTGTATTATGCAAGAAATTTCAAGTTTTGGTATATTTTCAAACCTTAGCTGCCATTGTTGATTTTAGGGTTCATAGAAACATGTTAAAACATTATTATTGTGCTTCAAATTGTCAAAAATGTGTTCCTTGACTTTTGTTTTGGTTGAAAATGGTGTTTGATTGCATAAATTGTTGCCAAAATATCGATTTTTGAAGTCAAAATTGGGCTAGAACGGTTCTGCAGTAGACCGGGTCAAAATTGCATAGAACCGGATTGGGCCGGTCCAGTCGGGTAAGGAAGATGACCCAGATAGGTTAAGGGAGGCCGAACAAGGCCCACTCGCGGCCTAGGGCATGTGGGGGCACATGGGACCCATCTCGAGCCCCCGAAAAATTTTAAAAATCATGTTTTCTCATAAGGATTCCAAATATAATTTTTTTTGTATTTTTTTGGGCCTAATTTGGCTTACTTTTGCAATATTTCAAAATTCCTGAGGAATTTTTTAAAACTTTTTTTGGGAAAACATATAGGCATGTTATAAATGTCATGGTGTCATGTACTCTCCCTAATTTGGTTTCTACAATTTATATTCTTAGTCCTAACTCATGGGTAATTATTTAGGCCTAATTTTTGCTTAATTTTGCAAATCTCAAAATTGGTGCATAATTTTCTTATGGCCTTTTAGGGAAACCTGATTTTGGAACTTGCGAACACATTGGTAATGTATACTCTTCTTGGTTTGACTTCTAAAGTTCACATTCTCCTTTTGAAAGTTGCTTCAAGCTTGTTCTTAGCTTAATTGTGTAATATCTTAATAACCATGCAAAACTTTTTTACAACCTTTTAAGGAGAACTTTTCTTTGAACTTCTGAACATAAAGATAATATGTACTCTCTCAAGTTCCACTCCTAAAGTCTATACTCACTTTTTTAAAGCCAATTTAGGCTCAATTTTTTGCTTGATGTCATAATTTCTCAAAAATTGTGCATAATTTTTTGCATGATTTTTCATGGGTAACATATTTTTGAAATTTTGAACATCATGGCATACTATACTCTCTCCAGTTTGAGATGGATAAATGGTAATTTCCTTTTAAATTTCATTTTAGGCTTGTTTTAAGTGTATTTATGCATTTTCTTGAAAATCGTGCATAACTCTTGGGTGATTTTCTATGGATAACCTATTTACATCCTAATAAACCTAATGGTGATGAGTACTCTTTTTGAATACTTTTCTTTGAATTGTACTCTCTCTTATAATCATCCCTAAAGAGCCAAAATCGTTATTTTAAGTGAATTTCTGCAATGTAAATTTTATGCATGGTTTGGGCAACATATATGTTATTTATGAGATTACTGGGCATATTCGGTTATAGAAATGCCCATAAGGATGTGATTGCAAGCATATCCAGTTCAAGAATGCTAGAAATAACAAAGAAAAATTTAAACAAAAAGATGTCATAAATATCTTAGAATGCTACTGCCCAAAGGAGTACATCTATTGATATCTAATACATTATATGACTGTATCCATTGTATTATTGCATACAATCGCATAACCAAATGAGGTTACTGCCTGTTTTAATGACACAGATGATATTTGGTGACTAACCCGAGAATGTTTAGTTTTTAAGAGGTTTTGTCTGTCTAAAGGGGACTAACTTGTTAGCTACTTTGGCATTCTCACTTGGTGGTTAGCCGAAAGGGACCCTAGCATTTTGCACTCTCTCTCCAAAGGAGAAACGGCAATGATCCACCGGGCTACCCTATTATTTATGCTAGATTACGTTTAAAGCATATAGTCCCTCATTCAGCTAATTTGTTGCCTCTTGTATTTTCATGTATAGTTTCTTTTGCAATTAACAATAATACTATGATGGTTGTGTTGTTGAATTGCTCGAATTATAAGAAGTGGAAACAAATCATTGATTATGCCTCATTCCATGTTGAAAATAGTGTGTCTAAGAGACCTAGAATCAAAAACCAGTCTTCCATGTTATGGCATAAGTGTCTAGGTCATATTTCTAAAGAAAGAATTCAAAGGCTAATTAAAGATGACATTCTTATACCACTTGATTTTGGAGACCTAGACACTTGCGTTGACTGTATTCATGAAAAATTGACCAAGACTAAGAAGAAAAGTGCAACATGGAGTGGTGATCTTTTAGAGGTCATACACACTGATATTAGTAAACCTTATTCTCCTATCTTTTGTGAAAATAAATATTTTCTGACTTTTATTGATGATTTTTCTCGTTATAGCTATGTTTACCTAATTAAAGAGAAATCTGATGCACTCACAAAGTTTAAAATTTTTAAAACAGAGGTAGAGAACTAATTGACCAAAAGAATTTAGGTTGATAGGTCTGACCGTGGTGGTGAGTATTATAGCAGACATGATGCCATTGGACAGCATGTGAGACCGTTTGTCAAATACCTACAAGACTATGGGATTATTGCCCAATATACTATGTTGGGTAGTCCTAAATAGAATGGTGTAGTCGAAAGGCGTAATCGCATACTAAAAGATATGATGAGGAGTATGATGAGTCATAGTAATTTGCCTTTGAATCTTTGGGGTGATGCCATTAAGTCTGCTTTATACATTCTCAATAGGGTTCCTAGCAAGTCTATTCCTAAAAATCCTTTGAATTGTGGACTGGTAGAAAGCCTAGTCTTAATCATTCCCGTGCTTGGGGTTGTCCGGCAGAGGTTAGGATTTATAATCCTTCTAAGAGAAAAACCGACCCCAGGACCACTTGTTATTATTTCATTGGGTATCCAGATCATTCTAAAAGATGCAGGTTCTATTATCCTACAGTGGTGCCAAGATTGTTTAATCTCAGACAACTAAGTTCTTGGAGCTTGATACTGCTGATTTAAATATATCACCACACATTGATAAGGATAGGCCTAGTGAGGTGATGTCTATTCTTTTGCTTGCTATCCAGCATAGTGTTGTGCCTATACATATGGAGGTTGTTGATCATGAGCAATTAGGGATTGATGCAGCCATATCTAATGCTCTTGATCCTATTGAACTTGTTCTAGTAGTACCTGTGAGGAGATCTGTGAGATAAAAGAGACCTTCCATTTTAGATGATTTTATTGTGTATCTTAGAGAGATTGATTTTAATGTAGGTCCTGTGATTGATTCAGTGACCTATGCTAGTGTTATCTCGAGTCCCCAGTCCAGCATGTGGGTGGATGCTATGACAGATAAGATGTAATCCATGGCACGTAATGGAATATGGGAGCTCGTTGATCTTTCAGTTGGCTGTAAGCCCATTGGTTACAAATAGGTGTTTAAAACCAAGAAAGACTCTAAAGGGCAGGTTGAGCGTTTCAAAGTTAGAGTGGTTACGCAAGGGTTCACTCAGAATAAATGTATTGATTATAATGAAAAATTTTCTCCTGTTTTATCTGAGGACTCATTTAGAATTATCATGGCTCTGGTGGCTCATTATAACTTAGAGCTTCATCAGATGGATGTCAAAACTACTTTTCTGAATGGTAGCCTTGATGAGGAGATTTATATGGCGCAACCTGAGGGCTTCATGGTAAAGGCCCAAGAGCATATGGTGTGCAAACTACAGAAGTTCATCTATGATTTGAAGTAAACATCGTGTCAATGGTATTTAAAATTTGATGAGATTGTCACTTCCTTGGATTTTGTGGAGAACAAGGTTGATCAGTGCATATATCTCAAGGTCAGTGGGAGGAAATTTATTTTCCTTGTTCTTTATGCCGATGATATCCTACTTGTGAGTAGTGATTTGAGTCTTTTGCATGAGACTAAGATGTTGTTATCCAACACCTTCAACATAAAAGATCTTAGAGAGGCCTCTTTTATTTTAGGCATTGAGATCATTTGTGATAGATCTCGTGGTGTGTTGGGGCCGTCTCAGAAATGATACATCAATCATGTGCTTGAGAGGTTTAATATGCAGAAGTGTAGACCTGGGGATGTTCTTATTACAAAGGGTGACAAATTCAGCAAAAATTAGAGTCCTAAGAAAGACATAGAAGTGAAATCTATGCAGAACATACCATATACTAGTGCAATTGGCAGTCTTATGTATGCATAGGTATGTACTAGGCCAGATATAGCTTTTGTTATAGGTGTTCTTAGGAGGTATCTTTCAAAACCTAGCATGGACCATTGGGTAGGTGCAAAGAAAGTGATGAGGCACTTGCAGAGGACAAAAGATTACATGTTTGTATACAAAAGCATTGAGCATCTAGAACTAGTTAGTTATTCAGATTCAGACTTTGTTGGATGTGTGTATGACATGAAGTCTACTTCAGGATACATTTTTATACTTGCTGGAGGAGCTATTTCTTGGAAGAGTGTTAAGCAGACTCTTACATCTTCTTTCACTATACATGCTAAGTTCGTAGCTTGTTTGGGGGCTGCTACCCAAGCTGTTTGGCTGTGAAACTTCATTTCGGAACTTAAGGTGATTAGTTCCATTGCTAGACCACTAAGGATTTTTTGTGATAAAAGTGTAACTGTGTTTTTCTCAAAGAATAACAAATCTTCTAGTAGGCCTAAGCACATTGAGATCAAGTATATGTTAGTTAGAGATTTGGTAAGGAAAGGTGACATCATTATTAAGCACATTAACACAACATATGATGGCAAACCCCTTGACCAAGGGACTTAGACCTATTATTTTTAGTAGCCATGTTTCTAACATGGGTGTTATTAGGTCTTTTGATGTACTTGGTTAGTGGGAGTTGTTTTCCTAAGATTATGTGACAGTCATTCTATTTTAAGACCTTTTCAGTTTGTCATTAGTCATTAAAGTTGATAGATAGTTATTGATTGTTTTCATTTGATGTCATTTATGCATAAATATATATATTCTTGATATTTTTCATGTCATATATGGATGGATATATGTTCATGATTTGGATATAAAGAAAAGTCTCAAGCTTGGTGTACTTGAGCATTCAGGGATGTGTCTTGCATTTGCATAGTAAAATTTTCTCGAGATATGTGTGCAAGACATGTTAGTTTCATTGGAAACTGTTAAAATTCTCTTGCTTATTGAATAGGCATACAATTAAAGAGATTTTGTGGACTGTTGGAGGAGTAGCACATATATGAGATCACTTAAGGAGTGCTATTTCTCACCACACTACCACATTTGATCCATGTCTATGAGGAGATTGGTATTTGTGATCATGAGTGGTCTTACATGGATTGATCGTGTATTGACCGCCTTGATTCAATGTTGATTGCCTTGTTGGACCGAATTGTTTTAGGTGTTGTCTCTTGACTAGACTTGGTTTTCAAAATGTGGCCACATATATTTTTCCTTTATTATTTTCAACCCGAAAGTCGATTTTTAAAGTTTTCAAAATTATAACTACAATTAATGTTTGCTCAAGTGGGAGAATGTTAGAATTTTCTATGTTGAGCATACTCATTAATTGATTTTAGTTTTAATAAAAAACGGGTTGAACCCAAATTAAGTTGAGACATACAGAATAGACCTAATAAAGAGGTGATCCATATGGACTAGGCTTGTGCACACCTATTGGTTATTTTATATGGTTGGACGGTTAGTGTGGGCTTACAAAACCTATTTAGGAGCCCTTTATGGGAGGGTACATTAAGGTTTCAATATATAAAGGCTAAGTCCCCTTTCTTTCCAAGATTGACAACATTCTACCCATTAAGATCCGTCTTAAAGAGTTTGGAGATAGAGAGGAAGACGTATAGCCAACTTAGAGTTTGTTTACTAGATTGGAGATCGCTTTTCTTCGCATTCAAGATCATGGACCAAACGGGTACACTTTCGCACTCTCGAATACACGTATTGATGTTCCTATATTCATATACATATTTATTGTGAATATTACATGTATGTCCATAAATATACACACACTTGGATAATCTTGGATGTCTTTTGCATGGGTAGATAAAGAGTGTAGAAAGATAGAATAACAAAGAGAGGAGTAGAGAGAGGAATTGAAGGCTAGCTGGTGAGAGGAGGAAGAAAAGAAAAAGGAAATGGGTGATCTGCTTGATATGGTTGTGCACAACCATGGGGGAGTTTGCTAGTTGGTTAATGATGGTTGGGTATCTTTGCTTCCACAAGAAAAATGCCCCATCATGGCCATGGAAAGGGGGGAAGAGAAAAGACAAGTAAAGGGAGAAAAAAAGAGAAAAGAAGAGTAAAATAGATGTGTCAGCTGAGAAAATAAATAACAAACCTAAGTGTGAGTTAGAGAGGGAAACCTAGAAAATATAGAGAAAGAAACCAACTGAATCCTTCAGGGAAAAAGATTATTTGAAAAATAATTCAGTGTTGTCAAGTCCATAGTAGCTATAGTGCACTCTCGCCTAGTGGAACCTTTCCGAGCAAGTTTCTAATTTGTGTTTGACGAAACACCATGCCTTAAGATTAGCAATGTGCTAAATTCATTTCTTATGTTAATTTTATCTAATTCTGAACCTTAAATAATGATCACAAAGGGATAGGTAATAGAGGGTGAACAGTTATCGTGTAATCGATCAACAGCCAAACGTATTCGGATTGTTATGAAATTTTAATTTGTTGATCTTAATGTTAAATGTTAATGATCCAACAGATTGGATATGGTAGAATGAAGTTATATATTTTATTTGTGGAAAGATGGTAATGTTTAGCATTTTTAGGTACTTGTAGTGTATCCAAAATTTGTATAGTGATGAAATAAAGACTATTACTTTGTTCATTGTGAAGATTGATTATATTAGCTCATCGTGTATGATTTACAAAGCTTGATTATTTTTGTTTATAATTAAATTGTTCTAAAATGCATAGTTATTGCCATTTGTGAGATATGTTGTTCTAATGACATTTTTATCATTATGATGCACTGAGTTGCTGGATAATGATTATCATCTATATTGTCATTATTGAGGCATACATCATATTGAGTTGCATAGACCTAATGGAGTAATGGTAACTGGGCATTTGATATTGAATTAAAATTATGAGAAATGATGTTATCCAAAAAAAGATGAAAGTATAATGAATGTGGTTTGAGGATTTTGGAAATTATGAAGTAATAACAAGTATAGGGATGTAAGCTAGTAGGGACTGTTCCTCCCTCGGGTGAAAAGTCTGGAATTGAGTCTTGGCCAAGTGTGACTAGCATCCGCAAAGGTGTGTTGGTCCACTCATACTACATAAGAGAGTTCTAGAAAAAAGGTAGTGGATGGCACCATGCATTAAAGCTCCGAAAGCCATTGTTTTTCTAAAGAATTAAAATATGACAGTGAGTAAGGTCATGTGACATTGTTGTTATATTTGTCAACTTAAAATATTACATTACTGTTATATTTGTTCAAATGCCTATTTTCTGCTTTATATGCTATTTATTGTATGATTGATGTTTTGGACTGCTGGGCATAAGCTCACACCCCACCAGGCTTTGTAGCTTTAGGGTTAGACACAAAGAAGATGCTTTGGATTAGCTAGATGTTTACTAGTAGATATTCTGTTAGCATTTTAAGCAATCCTGTTTTGTATTTTGAATTTCGATTATACTTGGGTTATTATATTGGGATTTGTATTATTATTTTTGAGAGACGTGTAGAGCTCTATTATATCTAGGACTGTACTTAAATTAGACATAACTTATTTTTTTAAAATAATAGGAAATATTGTTTTATTTTCTTCAAAATTTTGTTACTTTTCACTAAATCACCCCTTAATTTTGGGGTATGACAAAAGTGATTTTCAAAAGCAAGTTCACAAAAGCTCCAACCTTTTTCCAATCCAAGTTCCATTTTCAATAATCTTCAAATCAACCTTCCAAAAACATTCCAAAACTCTCTCGAGTTGTTCAAAAAATATTTCCAAATTCCCTAGAGCTATTTCAAGGACATTCTAAAACTCTCTTGAGTTGCTTGCAAAATACCTCACAACATTTTCAAGTTCTATTCCAAAACTTTCTTGAGTTGCTTTTAAAACTTTTAATAACTTTTTCAAGTTGCTTCCAAAAATCACTTCTAAAAACACTTTAAAAAACATTCAAGTTCAACTTTAAGAATTTTTCAAAAGCAATCCAAGTTCTATTTCAAAGGCATCTTCAAAATAATCCAAGTCATATTTCAAAGGCATCTTCAAAACATTCCAAGTTCTTTTTCAATGGGAATTTTCAAAAGACTCAAAGTCCAATTCCAAGTCAAAACTTTTTAAGTTCAAGTTTCAAAAGAAACCTTTCAAGACTCCCATGGGTCCATTCTCAATCGGGCTTTAGCTCGAACTGCAACTTAACTGATTCCCGCCAAATGGGATACGTAGGCAACTTAGGAAAGCCTAGGTGCGGTCACCACTTCCTTCAAACGAACATCATGTCCTTCAAATGAACAGTTTTCAAAAAATACTTCAAATCATCCTACTTTCAAAACTTACACCGCTTGCCAGAACTACGAATGACCTGATTCTCACCAAATGAGATACGTAGATAACCAAAAATAGTTCAGTCATAACCTTTATTTCAATTCAAGTTCCCTTTTTAAAAATTTCTATCAAGTCAAAATTTCTATCTCAAATCACTTCAAAACTTTCTATTTTCAAACATCTTTTCAAAAATATGCATCATGCATCATTTACCCAAAAAGTGGTGACCAAACCCCAATTTCAAAATTCTAAAGTAGATAATGCGTATATATTAGTAACCGGTGATTCAAGTGAGTGAACTAAAGGTGATTAGACATATACGTACCGAAAGGGTGGGGTAGGGAGATGATCTTAGGATATCTTCTCTATACGTAACCAACTCTCAGACCATAGATTTTTGCTTCAAAGACCAAAATAGGAGTCATCTTTTCAAAAGGGCTTTAAAACATTTCAAAAAGTTGCTAAAAACCTATTTTCTAAAAACCTTCTTGAGAAGGGCATTTCCAAAACCTTTTTGAAAAACCTAAGTTAAGTCTTTGGATTCCACATATCTTTTAGGTGACCTAGAACATCTTTAATTATGCTAGGTGGTGACTCCAAAAAATTTTCTAAAGCCCTTATTCAAATCAAAAACAAGTTTTCAAGTTCAAACCCGCATCACACTTGTTCTTCTATAAGTGCAAGTTCTAACAGAGAGAGTATCGTACTTTTCCTGAGTCAAGAGGGCTTAGGTAAAAACTAGGGCGCAACAATTGGTAACTACTTAGAGGGTTAGGCCATTAGCATGTCTCTTTGCCCTTCACTCACCTAGAATCTCTAGTTATTTTGTCCAGTTTTATTCACTTTTTAAAAAATTTTAAACTTTCGAAAGTTTTCAAAATTATAAGTGTTCAAAATCAAACATCATGTTTCCAAAAGTTTTTTAATCAAGTGTCATTACTTGCATTCCATTGTTTGATATTCATGCTCTTGCATTGGTTTCCATGTTCATGCTCTTGCATTGATTTCCATGTTCGTGCTCTTGCATTGACTTTTACATACATGCTCTTGCATTACTTTCCATATTCATGCTCTGCATTGATCATCCATTCTGATTTTGCATTGATTTTTTTTGAAAAGTACTAACTCTTTGTATTTCTTTGGTAGGAGAACCTTGTTCACATTTACTTTGTGTTATGTGAATGTTTTAACTGCCATGAATGCATGAATAATACACGATGGATGTGTGTTATTGGGCTCTTTTCTCTAATTACAAAAATTCTGCATACAAATGGAGGCAATCAGAAGCATTTGCATTCGTACTTACATTTATTACCCGTTACTACCCTTTAGTTAGAAGGAAAAATAGTACATTGGCTATCAGCAGATGCAGTGTCTGCTTCTTACCTAACTACCTTTAGATAGCTCCCCTGCTTGAATCACTAACCAAAGATGGGGTTTACCCTCTCGGGGGTGGACGACGGAGGTCTGAAGATTCGAAAATCGAGCTTTCTAGGAGGCATCAATCATGTAATACCATGAACCCATTAATTTCTCTATTTGAGTGTTTTTCTAAATTTTATATCATTCTAATATGCATTTGGGTCAAGTTGACCAATTAAAAGTCATGTGGTAACTTAAGCCTATAGGGTGAGACACATGGGATTATTTCCCATGTGTATCATTTTATGTACACCCATGTATACACACACACACACACAAAACTCACAGCCTCAACCGATAGAGAGAGAGAGATAGGGAGGAGAAGAAGAGGAAGGAGAACGAGAAGGAGAGCTTGGAGAGTCTTAACCTAAGCCAAGAGAGGTCGTTTGAAGACTTGAACAAGCTTAAGGAAGTTAAGTTTCCATTCTCTCTCTACAATTGTATATGTATATGTATCTATCTTGGTGCTTTGTGTTGGGCATTATATATATACATCTAGGAGTGTTTTTGTTGAATTTGGGGAACCCCTTAGGTCCCAATCACTTAATTTTGAGAGCTTGAAGCTCATTTGTTGAGGGTTGGGGTTAGGGTTGAGAAAAATCCCCAATTTGAGAACATGTTAGGATTTCGAATTATTCTCTAGATCCCTTTGTTTTGGTTGTTTATTTCTCCCCATTTTGAGTTATTGTGATGCTCTTGAGGTTACTTTCAAGTCCTTTTTGAGTTTGGGAATATTTGGTTGCATTTTGGTTGAATTTTAGAGTTTTTTGTTCGAATTCCTGCTGCTACACAGTAGAGCGTTCGAACTCCCGATATGGCTTTCGAACGGTGAGAGTTGTTGGCCATGGCATTCAAACGGCCTAGAGAGGCGTTCGAACGGCCCTTGGGCAAGAACCCCCATTTTGGCCTAGCGTTCGAATGGCTCGAGAAGGGGCATCCCCTTCTTTTGCCTTAGCGTTCGAACGGCCTAGGGAGCATTCGAACGGCCCGAGAGCTGTTTGGCCATTTTGGCCTAGGCGTTCGAATGTCCCCTTAAGCGTTCGAATGGTATGTCTATTTTGACCCCTTTTTGCAATTTGGTCATAAGTTGCCCTAGAAATAGACACCTATCTCACCAGAAATAACCTCTAACTCCAAAAAGAAAGAAAGAAAGAGAGCAGGAAAGGTAAGTAGAGAAAAAATCCAAAAGAGTGAAAGGCAAGATTGGTCATGAATCGCTAAGCTTGCTAGGGTAAAAAAATACAGTACCTAAGGAATGTCCTGGCAAAGCAACGAGTAGCTGAACCCATAAAAGGAAGATTAGTGTATATTGACAAGCCCGAGATGATTGAATCAAATTTGATAGAATTTTTTCAGAAAAACCAAAAGGATTTTTTATTTTGTTTGTCTTATACGTGCACAAGCATTAGTTCAAATATTCAATTATGAGTAGATCGATATGCAGGTTTTTTGAGATTAAATCTTATGTGGATTATTATTTACATAAATATAAGCTAATGGCTTTGATGATTTATCGTATTGGTGACTCATATTCATTTAATGCACACTTCTTGGGATTTTTTAGAATCTGGAATCTGCCTTTATGATCTAGAATCTGGAATCTTTATCATATTGGTGGCTCATGTTCATCACCATTGTTAAATATTTGCAGATTGTCTCATGCCTAGATTGACTTTTTGTTGATTCCCTCTCTCATCAGTTATGGAAAGGGCTACCAGTAAGTGTAAGTGCAGCTATCATTATTATGTAATAAAATGAGAAGGCTACCTACTCATATGTATGAAAGCTGTCATATCTTTATGTTTCAATATTACCATTATTGGAGAGATAGGGTTGGAATTCTATTGAGAAGATTGAGTGGGAGTAAAATAAAAAAAAAATCGAGAGTATGGGATGAGATAGGTTTGACTTCTAGGTGTGTTGATCTACAAGCCATTAAACATGGTACATCATCTTAGATCACACCTAGGATCTATATTCTCATTAGTCTCTATAAAGTTCACATTTGCACCACTACATTGTCGTTGATCTTTTCAAACTAAATTGTATCTTGATATTCATGAATCTATATTTGCTTTACGTTGATTGATTAGGTCTTTACAAGGCTCCTATAGTTTGAAAAGTTCACTAGTTTTATAAATAAATAAAAAAAAAAGAAGAAGAAAAAAAAGGCTTTTTTACAGTTTTTGATAGCTTTCAAATTCTTCTCTGATTGAGAAAGGAAACTCCTTGTTGCTTTGCCAAAAGGTGATATTGGCTGTCACTCAAGAGCGTCCACTAATCTAAAGAAAAGTCCTAGACGAGAAGTCGAGAGGTCCACCAAAGAGGGTTTTCCTTTCAACAAAAGAGAAAGGGGAAAAATGAGCCAATGGATTAAATCTCTGAGAATGGGGTAAGTGCCATCATATCGTGGCAAGAAAAGAGTAGAATTAGAAAAGGGAATCCCAAGAGAAAAATAGAAGTTCAAAAGATTGCCTGATTCAGAGACATAACGCAAACATAAACCCTTGGAAAACCCTAGGGCATGCATTTATTATCGTCCATGCATAAACCTGTGCATTCATCAAAAGGTATGACATACATTCATTTTCAATCCTGTATAAACATGTGCATTTATCAAAAAGTATGACATGCGGATAGTTTCACTCTTGTATAAACCTATGCATTCATCAAAAAATATGACATGCATTCAATTCCATTCTTGTATAAACCTATGCATTCATCCAAGATTATGACATGCATTCATTCCAATCTGCATATAACATGTACATACATTTGTTTGTCAAACCTTTATATCCATCAATGGCATGACAACATGAAGTAGATATCTCATTGCCAGTTGGGAGCCAAGCATAAAAAAATGTTTCGTATAATGAGGTCATCTTGCTTAGAATCACACGGCATCAAAAATATAACATGTCTAACAAAGTACAATCGATACAATGTCCAGGTAACTACAAAGAAGGGCCATCCTGAAGCAGTAGCGCATTAAGGGGAAAGATCCTCATCCAAGTCGAAATCCCTAAATGTCTAGCTCATAGGGAAAAGGCTGGCTAGAAGAAACCTCCGCATCATATGAACCCTGAACAAAAAGGGAAAAAACAGAAAAGAAGCCTTCTTATCAAAGCCATCAGACCATAATATAACCCTTTGCAAACCACATAAAATGGGGCAATGACCCACCTTCGACCTCCCAATCAACTTAAGAAGCTTGATATAACCTTTTTCAAACCATGAAGACTGTGGCAATACCCCATCTACACCTCTCATTCAACTTCAAACCATTTGATTCATCTAGGAAAAACTAATCAAAGATGTTCAATCTTCCGGATCCCTTAAACTTTTCAAAAAAATACCTCATCCCCTCCAAATACAAAATCAAGGTGCTCGATTTCAAAGAAGCACATATCTTGTCATGCCGAGCAAAAGTGAAACTCAACAACTAAGCGAATACCAAGCATTCCAATCTCCAGAAATCTCAATCCAAGAGGCTATAAATGTCTTCTCCGCCAGCATTCAAGACAAAAGAACTACAAATGCTTCCCTCTTATCAAGCATGAAGAAACCTCTAGTGATTCCCTAGTTTCAAATCAACTCCAAAGCCTCTAAACAAAACAAAGTTATGATTTTTACTAAATCCAAACTCAATTTCAAAACCGAAAACTCTCACTTTCTTTCAATTTCAAAATTTTAAAAAAAATTTCAAACCTTTTATATGCAAGAAGCTTCGATACCAAATTCAAAATCCGTTTCAAAAGTGAATGCTATTGCTTTCTTCCAAATTCAAACACATTTTCAAGCTCAAAAGTTTTCAAAACTTTCTCTAGAAAAAGTTCCAATTTCAATTTCAATTTCAAAATTGATTTCAAAGTTGAAAAATCTAGCTTTCTGTAAATTTCAAATAGGTTTTCCCAAAAAAAATTCAATTTCCAAATCAATAGATCTTGTTTTCTTTCAAATTTTAAAACATTTTTGAAAGTTCAATAGTTTTCTAAGCTCTTTCTTCAACAAGTTTCAAGTTTCAATTCAAATCGAGTTTTCTAAAAACTTTTTCTTCAAAAAGTTTGAATTCTAAAATCGAATCGAGTTTTTCAAACTTCTTCTTCAAAATGTTTCAAGAATCAAGTCAAATCAAGTTTTCTAAAACTTTTTCTTCAAAAAAAAAAAATTCAAGTCTCAAGTCAAGCCAAGGTTTTCAAAAATTTTTCCTTAAAAATGTTTCATTTCAAAAACAATTTTCTAGGTTTTCCGAACTTTTCTTTTGAAAGTTTCATTTCAAAATCATTTTTCCGGTTTTCCAAACTTTTTCCTTCAAAAAAAGTTTCGTTTTGAAAATATTGTCTCAGTTTTCTAACTTTTTTCCTTCAAAAACATACCCCAATTTTTCAAAGCTTTTTACTTCAAAAAGCTTAATCTAAAAAATATTTTTTAGGTTTCTCGAGCTTTATCCGTCAAAAGCCCTGTTTTCAAAAATGCTCCAAAGGTTTTCAAACTTCCTTCCTTAAAAAGTTTTACTCTCAAAAACATTTCTTAGGTTTTTCGAGCTTTTTTCTTCAAAAGCCCCATTTTCAAAACAAATTTCTCGGTTTTCAAACTTTCACCATAAAAAGCCAAACTTTCAAAAATTCCAGTTTCAAACTTTATCCTCAAAAGTTTTATTTTCAGAAATCCAGGTTTCAAACTTTATCCTCAAAAGTTTTGTTTTCAAAAATTTCAATTTTCTAAACTTTTTTCCTTAGAAAGTTTCGTTCCAAAAATGTTTTCTGGGTTTCCTAAGCTTTTTTCTTCAAAAACACCATTTTCAAAATAAAAGGTTAAGGTTTTCAAACTTTTTACCTCAAAAAGTTTCATTGCAAAAATATTTGTCACATTTCAAAAGTGTTTTCTAGGTTTCCCAATTTTTCCTTTCAAAAAGTTTCATTTTCAAAACAATTTTCAAGGTTTTCTGATTTTTTCTCTTCAAAAAGTTTCATTTTCAAAACAAGTTTCTAACTTTCAAAACCCTCGAGTTTTCAAGCTTTCACCCCAAAAAGCCTATTTTTGAAAGTTTTAGATTTTCAAGCTTTTGTCTCAAAAAGCCTCTTTTTAAAAATTTCGGGTTCTCAAGCCTTCGACGTAAAAAGGCTCTTTTCAAAGATTTGGGTTTTCAAATTTTCGCCTCTAAAAAGTTTCGCTTCAAAGTTTTCAGGATTTCAAAACTTTTTCTATAAAAAGTTTTATTCCAAAATCAAATTCTAGGTTTTCTAAACTTTTCCCTTCAAAAGTTTTATTTCAAAATTTTAGGTTTTCAAACTTTTTCTTCAAAAGTTTCATTTAAAAATTCTAGATTTTTAAACTTTTTCCTCAAAAGTTTCGTTCCAAGTTGTCGTGCCCCAGTTTTTGGGTCAGGTCCTTTCGGCTCGGAGACAAAGCACGGAATTCTGTCATTAGAACTCATCCTCCTAAAAGAGTAAGTGCGATTAGGTTTGAACTTGAAATTGGTTCGATTAAGGGCTTTTTAGAAAAATAAAAATCGCCACCTAACTTTATTAAGGTGAGTTAGGGCACCTAAAACTAAGTATTTATCCGAAGATTAAATTTAGGGTTTTTGAAAAACTCCCTCAAGAGAGAGTCTTTGAGAAAATAGGTTGTTTGGCAATCTTTAAAAAGTTTTAAGGCCTTTTTTAAAGTAACTCCATTTTGGTCATTTGAAAACAGAAATCTATAGTCCGGGGGTTGGTTGCGTGTAGAGAAGATATCTTAAGATCATCACCCTATCCTGTCCTTTCAGTATCTACATGTTTAATCCCCCTTTGTTCACTCACTAGAATAACTGGTTACCATTGTCCACTTAATATCCACTTTAGAGTTTTGAAAACAGGATTTAGTCATCGCTTTCTAGATGAATGATGCATTATGCAAGTTTTGGAAGAAGTTTTGATAACATAGGAGTTTTGAAAGGGTTTGAGATAGAAATTTTGAAAAGAGGAGCGAGGTTGAAATAGAAGTTACAATCCCACCATTTTAGGTTGTCTACGTATCTCATTTGGCGAGAATCAGGTCATTCATAGTTCAGGCAAGAGCCCGAGGAAAAATAGGCTCATTAGGGCCTTCAGAATGTTTGAAAGGCACATTGAGGTCTTTGAAAGTCTTTGGAGATGCTTTGAGGTCTTTGGAAAGAAAGAACTTGAGAGTTTTGATTTGAAATCGGATGTTGGAGTGTTTTTTGGAATGGAACTTGAAGGTTTTTGAAAAAACACTCTTGCAATAAGGTTTTGAAGTATTTTGAAATGTTTTTAGAAGAACTTGAGGGAGTTTTGGAAATACTTTGAAATAACTCAAGAGAGTTTTGAAAATGTTTTGAAGTCTTGTTTTGAAAACCTTGGAGATAGGGTTTTGAAGGGTTTTAATAAACTTGTCTTCAAAAAACTTTTGAAAGTGGTTTTTGAAAACACTTAAAACTTTGGGACTCTAATATGGACAACCTTGGAAGTTGTTCTTATTATATCACCTTCCTTTGGTATCCCTAATCGTAAAAAGGGTAGGGACACCTTAGGGTTGTGAGTTCTTGAAAACATTTTTAGAAGTAGTTTTTGAAAAACGGAGACGTTTTTAAAGATAGTGTGTGGGAGTATTTGAAAAGGTTATAGAGTTGGTTTTTAAAATCTCAAGAGAGTAGGAGGTTTTGAAAAAATGGGTTATGAGAATAGTTTTAAATTGAGAGATCATTTAAAAGGGGTCCATGAGTTGGAACCTTGAAGTATACCAACCTAGGTTAGATTGGCCTATGGTTAGGGGTGACATAAGGTTAACTAACTTGGGTTAGGTTAACCTAGGGTTAAGGTGACCTAGGGTTTAGCAATTAGGGTTTGGTTACCCTGGGGTTAGGGTGACCTAGGGTTAATTAAATCAGGTTAGGTTAACCTAGGGTTGGCCAACTAGGGTCAAGTTAACCTAAGGTCATAAAACTAGGGTCAAGTTAACCTAGGGTTAGACAACTAGGGTCATGCTAACCTAGGGTTGGATAACTAGGGTCATGTTAACCTAGGGTTGAATAACTAGGGTCAAGTTAACCTTGGGTTGAATAACAAGGGTCAAGTTAACCTATGGTTGAATTGGAAGATGGTTTTGAAAGGTGGGTTTATACATTTTGGGAAAGAGTTTTGAAAATCAAATCATGTTATGCAAATGACTTTGGTAGACAACCTTTTTTAAGATCATCTCTATGAAAATTTGACTCTAGCCAAGAGTAGGGTTTATATGGTTAGAGTTTGAAAACCATTCCAAAGAAGGTTTCCTTAGGACCATTATAACCTTTATCTTAACAAGAGTATGAATTTCAAGAATCAACACAATGGTGACAACCTTTGGAAAACCACTTTTAATTTAAAGATGGAAAGGATGAATCTTTGAAAACCATTTTTGAGAAAAAGATTTTGAAAACCATTTTTCAAAGGGAACCATTCTAACAAGTTAAGGTTCCAATGGCCAATGTAAAGGGAGACCACTTAAGAGAGGGTTCCATGAGACCATTCCAACCACTAATCTTGAGAGAATAGAAACCTTAGAAATCAAAGAGTTTGAAAATCACTTTTTCGCAAGAATAAAAGAGAAGGTAACCATTCTAATAATTTAGGGCTCCTATGGCCAATATAAAAGGGAGACAACTCAATAGAGGGTTCCATAAGGCCATTTCAACCACTAAATTTGAGAGAATAGAAACCATAGGAATTAGAGAGTTTGAAAACCATTTTTACGTAAGTTTGAATGCAAAGATGCAAAGGTGTGAGTTAGGGGTTAATGGGGGATTTTCTAAGGCATGATTTCTAAGGTCTCTTCCTAAACTTTAAGAGACCAACTCTTAGAACCATTTTGAAAGGAACATTGAGCTTGAAAATGTCATGAAAGTAAGAATAATGTAAGTTTAGTAATCATAGTTATGAACATGGAAATGAAGCCAAGCACACAAGACATTGACAAGGTAGCAATATGCAAGGGGGTCATGAATGCATACAAGGTTTTAGGCTACACTACATAATCAAGGGGCTCCAAGGCCATACCATCTTAAAGTAGGCTAGTGAGAGATCCCCCTACATGGTGGCTCTCACTAGCTTTCCTCTAGGCATGAACTAAGAGCCCTCTTGCTTCAAGCATGCAAGAAAGAGGGGTTGAAGATGGGGATTAAAATAGAGAATAGCCTAAGTAGGCAAGGAAGGAGAAGGGAAGAGTGGGGGAAGACAATAATATAAAAGGAATACCACCTTTTGCCTTCAATATACTTACAATCTTCTATGGATGTCTTGATTTGAACTTGGAGGGCTTTAAGTTTTCTTGAGGCGCTGGAAGGTGGAGTTCTGTGGTGTGTAGGGCTATATAGGTGAAGTGTATGGGCTGGGGGGAGGTGGAATCTACCCTAAGTGTTGGAAGAGTGGAATGTATATAGAAATTTGAGATTCTGGAGCAGTTTTACTAGAGCTTCACATCAATTTTCGGTTCTGGAATATGCAAAGGGGGTAGCCTGTATTTATAGGCAACCTGGGAGAAGCTTGGCGCACGTGCTGCATGCCAGCACATGCACTTGGCCAAAATTTACCCTAGCACATGTAGCACATGCGCCAGTACTGTTTCATTGCCAGAATGCCATGTGGCATCCATTGTACTGGCTAAATCCTAATGGTTGATTGAATTTTGATCAATTTGATCAAAATCTAGGCACATGTAGCGCATGCCCCGTCACTAGAAGTGTTCATTTAAACTTTGCCTCGATAATTGAGCCAACCAGGAAGGTTTCAAAGGAATCAGTTGCACCCAGGGTGTTCTTCTAGGGTTTCTCGTGAACTTTCGTGTTTTTGAGAATTCTGAGCAATGTTTAGAAGTATGAGATATCGTCTAGGGAAATATGCATGAAATGGCTTCTCTGCAAAGCATCTATGATACACTCCGCGGGGGTTCGCAAGTAGCTGTTTTTATGTCGCATGATTGGGCCTTTGGGAAGTGATCGAACCATATCGATGGAAAGTATTCCTGAAATACTTTCAGGAATTCCCTAATTTATGCATTTCTCAAGTCGTTTGACGGTACGTTACAACTAAGGAATTGGGAAAAAAGGCAATTTTGGCGGAGCGTCTGCGAGACGCTCCAGGAAACTTTTATCGAGCCGGGGATGTTTAATGTCATAAGGTCCTCTTTAAGTTAAATAGGGGTGTGTGACAAGACCCGCCATTCAAAATTCTAAGACCGGTACTGTTTTGCGACATGCTCGAGTTGTTAGGGGCAAAATGGTCATTGCGATCGGGTTTGGTTGAAAATGGTTAGGAATGGATCTGAGTGTTATATTAAGCAAACTGGGTCATTCAAGGATGATCCCGGAGGAGTCTTTCAGTGTTTGGGGGGATTTGTGCAATGCGAGGGCGTTTAGGGGCAAAACGGTCATTTTGACCAGAGTTAACCAGAATTGGACAGGATGGCACACGGAGTATGCTTAAATGCTTAGTAGCACTTTGGAAGGGTGGAATTACCGTTTTGAGGGATTTTGAACTTTTCCAAAACGTGCCTAAAAGCCCAAGGGGTAGGTTTGGTCATTTTTCACCGAGTCAGGCTAGCAGGCACTGGTGTTGACCTAGGTGTTAGTTCCCGAGACCACCCAATCTTAGGAAACTACCTGTGCGTGAAAACTACCTGTGAGGGTGGTGTTGGTCTGCAAGAACGCTTGGTCTCGGAGAACTACCGAATAACAGACATTCTACATTGGTGGGCTAGCAGGCGCTAGAAGTGAACCATCTAAAATTTGATAAGTGTTAGTCCCTGAGATCGCCTGATATCGGGAAGCTACTTAGATGGCATTGGTTTCCGAGACCACCCGGTCCCAAAAAGCTGCCTGGAATGCTTAGGGGCATAATGGTGTTTGTGGCTCCAATGGGACCTTGTGGGCCCGGGAAGCGACCAGTTGACTGGATTGGAGTTTAAAAGACCCATCTTGGGTTTGCATGCGTTGTGATGTTTGAAAATTAGGTCCGGTCAGGCCGGAGATCGTCGAGCGAGCAAAAAATGGGGTGCTTACAGCTGCCCCTCTTTTTTTGTCTTTGCTTGTCGAAGGCTGAAAAATAACAAAGTAAGGATCCTTTTTTGGTCACGAGGCGATCGAAGGGACGATAACCGAGTAAGCCTAAAGTGTTTCGAACTCTTTTGCGGGCCGCAGGTCTGGAAAATTTTAACATTTTGAAAAATCGTGTTTTGAAAATTTCGATTGAGATTTGAGTCGCCAGTTAGGTGAAGTTAGGCTTAAAACATTTGATTTCTAGAAATAGATTTTTGAAAACTGGGTTTTTGGACTTTTGAGAGCCTTGAAAATGACTTTGGACTATCAGGAGATTGAACACTGGTTTTGGCGGAAAGCTGAAAAGTCGGGCACATATAACAGATGCACATGGCTTCGAACTACCCTAGTGCATGTAGCACATGCGCCTGTTGGAATTTCCTTCTAGCACATCTACTACACGCGCCAACCCGTGGGTTTTTAAACCAGAACAGTTTCGCGTTTTCAGTGCGCATTTTGAGTCTAAAGTTCGATTTGAGAGTCGCTTTAAGAGATTTACAAGGGATTTCGACCAAAGATCGCTAAAGGAGTGTCGGGTGACGTTGGGTGTTTGCCGAAAATCGTTATTTTTGCCGGATTCTTGCTGGAAAGCTTGTTTTTTGTTGGAGAACCCAAAGGTTAGTTTTTTAGAGATTTTGTCAATTTTGATGTGTATGTTTCCGTTTTTTGCAAATGATTAGTGTAAATCTATGTGTTAGGACATTTAGAACACAATGGTTAGATTGTTTTTGCAATTTGGTCAAGATTTGAGTATGTTTGGAGCAATTTTGCATGTTTATGAAAATAGGTTTCCTGCAGGGTTGGGAAAAATCATCCCTATAGGCCCAGGTGTTGTGTGTTTGGGTATGATTTTTATACCGGGAGTTTTAGAAAAACGTGTAGAACAACCGTATGAAGTTTTATAATTTTCTAAAAAATTTTGAATTTTTAAATTTATGAAAATTACGAAAAATAGGAAAAATTGAGAAAAATTAGAAAATTGGCCTTGTTGAAGCTTGAAAAATTGTAGGACATCTTTGTAAAATTGTGGCAACATTCTTGAATGTTTTAAGAATTTTGTGAAATTTTTAGAAACAACAATGAGACCGAAAAATTTGAAAAGATTGAAACACTAGTTTAAAAAAATTGTGTTTAAGAACGAGACGTGTGTTTCGAAGGATGGGGTTGTCTTGGTTGACATGATTGAAGGTTTGAGATGTCTTAGACTGTGTTTGTGACTTGTTGAATTTTGGGGTAATGACTTTTTAAGGCGAAACCCTGCCGAAATTTTAAAAAATGTTAACACCTAACTTTAGAATTTTTTGAAAAAGCAATCGTTTTGAGAATGGGGCTTTTGAAGGGGAAAGTCTGGAGAAACCGAAATTTTAGAAAATTTTTAGGAGCAGAATGTTTGAAAGTGAAAACCCGGGAGAACCGATTCTAGAAAAACCGTAGAAAACTTTGGGACGAGGCTTTTGAATAAGAAAGCCCGGAAACCCGCTTTGAAATTTTGACATGAGACTTTTTGAGGGAATGCTCGAAAAACTGTTAGAAAACCTTTAGAAACAGGGATTTTGAGGAGAAATCCGGGAAACTAGTTTGAGATTTTGAAATGAGACTTTTCGAGGAAAAAGGTATGGAAAACCGTTAGAAAACATTTAGAAACAGGGCTTTTTAGGAGAAAGCCTGGGAAACTGGTTTGAAATTTTGAAACCAAACTTTTTGAGAAAAAAGCTTGAAAAACCGTTGAAAATTTCGAAACAAAGCTTTTGAGGGGAAAGCCCACAAAAACGGTTTGAAATTAGAAAGCGGAATGGATGGGACCTTAGTCCCCCCCTTTTTTTTTTCTTTTTCTTTTCTTTCTTCTTTTTTTTTTTTTTTTTTTTTTTCTTTCTTTCTTTCTTTTCCTCTTTTTTTTTTTTCTCTCTCTTTTCTTTTCTTCTTTTTTTTGTTTCTTCCTTTTTTTCTTTTTTTGTTAACATATTTATCTTTTTACTTTTTATACATATCTGGTAACTGATCAATTTTCTACGTGTTGTTACCTTTTCAAGATGTTGGAGACAGGCGGCGATGGTTCTGACAAGAGGCGCCATGGGAAGACGCCACGGATAGAGTCTGGAGAGGGCAGCAACAGTAGGAGCGATTTTGCTTGGGGCGGTAGCAGGAGTGGTTTCGCTCGAGGCGGTGGCAGGTATGGTTCTGCTCGGAGCGGCAGTAGTGGTGGTTCTGCTCGGGGCTGCAGCGGTGGGTCTCAGCGATCTTCGAGTAGGATGGCCTCCAATGGCAGTTCTGTGGTAGGGCAGCCCTCGATTGCTCTGGATGAGAAGGCTGAGGATGACATTGATCTGGCTGTTGACCCATAGACAGGTTATGGCATGGCGTCTGTTCGAGACAAATGGAGGGATACTTCTTTTACGGATGATTAGCTAGCGATCCCCGACGTCCCACCGCTACGAGATTTGGCTTATCATCCGAGCTTGTACTCGCGTTATGGTCGGATGCCGTTATCGACTCACAGTTCCTTCAGAGGGGCTAGTATTTCTGCCTTGAGGGCCATGCAGGCGCCGGCCCCATCCTATTAGGATTTCTTGCATCGGATCAGCTTTAGTGCCTTTATGATGCTTTAGACGGACAGGCTTGATCATAGGATAGTGGTTGGGCTATTGGAGCGGTGGTTTGGGGAGACTGGGACTGTGCACTTGGTAGGCTTTGAGCTGGGGCCTACTCCCATTGACTGGGCCATGATTACTGGACTATCTTTTGGAAGTGCTCCGATTTCTTTACGGGCCGTGTCTGTGGATGAGGCTCGTCTTCTCTTGGGTTTTCTAAGGATTGCAGGTGCTGGGGTGTTCAGGAGCAAAATGGTCATTTTGACAAGAGTTAGCCGGAATGGGATCGGAATTGGACGGGATGGCACATGGAGTATGCCTAAATTCCTAGTAGCACTTTGGAATGGTGGACTTACTGTTTTGAAGGATTTTGAACTTTTCCAAAACGTGCCTGGAGGCCCAAAGGGCAGATTTGGTCATTTTTCACCAAGTCGGGCTAGCAGGCGTTGGTGTTGACCTAGGTGTTGGTTCCTGAGATTGCCCGGTCTCAGGAAACTACTACTGCGGTGTTGGTCCCTGAGACCGCCCGATCTCTGAGAGCTACCTGCAGGGTGGTGTTGGTTCCTGAGAACATCTGGTCTTAGAAAGCTACCTGTGAGGGTGCTGTTGGTCTCCGAGAATGCCTGGTCTCAGAGAACTACTGAATGACAGACATTCTACATTGGCAAGCTAACAGGCGCCAGAAGTGAACTGTCTGGAATTTGGTAAGGTGTTGGTCCCCGAGATCGACTGATATTAAGGAGTTACTTGGATGGCGTTGGTTTTCGAGATCGCCCAATCCAAGAAAGCTGCTTGGAATGCCTAGGGGCATGATGGTGTTTGTGGCTCCAACAGGACCTTGTGGGCCCGGGAAGCAACCAGTTGACTGGATTGGAGTTTGAAAGACCCGTCTTGGGTTTGCATGTGTTGTGATGTTTGAAAACTGGGTCTGGTCAGGCCGAAGATTGCCGAGCAGGCAAAAATAGGGTGCTTCTATAAGTTTTAAAGGTTTTCAAGACTCTTTCAATTCAAATTCTAATCAATCTGTTGCAAAAAGCCATTTCAAAATTATTTTAAATGATCAGCTTCAATTTCAAAATCATTTCAAAAAACCATATTCAATTTCCAAATCCTGAATCTCCTCAAAGGAGTTTTGTTCCACTAGTCAAAATGTTGATTTAGGAAAAATCAATTTCAAGAGCTTTCAAAAAATCATCTTCAATTTCAAAAAATCAATTTCAAAACCTTGAATCTCTCCAAAAGAGTGTCATTCCACTGATCAGAATGTTAGTTTAGGAAGAATTAATTTCAAAATCATTTTAAAAAAATATATTCAATTATCAATTTTAAAATCCTAAATCTCCTCGAATGAGTGTTGTTCCACTAGTCGAAATGTCGATTCAGAAAAAATCAAGTTCAAAATCTTTCAAAAAAATCATCTTCAATTTTGAAAAATCAATTTCGAAACCCTGGATCTCCCCAAAGGAGTGTCATTCCAGTTGTTGGAATGTTAGTTCAGGATAAGTAATTTTTAAAATTCTAAATATTCCAGTCCCTCTGATTGACTCGCGATCAAAATGGGACCCTTACTTTATCATTTTCTGCCTTCGATAAGCAAAGACAAAAAAAGAAGGGTAGTTATAAGCACCCCATTTTTGCCAGCTCGAAAATCTCCAGTCCAAACCAATTCTCCAGTAAAACGTCACAACACTATCAAGCCTAAACCAATCCTCCAGTAAAACGACACAATACTATCAAGCCTAGACTTGCTTTTCAAACTCCAGTCCAATCAATTGGTCACTCACAGGGCCGATTGAAGCCAAAAAGATCAAGATATCACTAGGCTTTCCAAGGTAGTTTTCAGAGACCAGGTAGCCTTTGTTACGGCCCGATTTTGCTCAAGCCCTTCTTGGCTCCGGAAAAGCATGGTATTCTCTCTGTTAGAACTTACCCTCCTAGAATGACAAGTGCAACAGGAGTTTGAACTTCAAAACCTGATTTGAATAAGGGCATTTTAGAAAAGTTTTGGAGTTACCTCCTAACATAATTAAAGATGTGCTAAGTCACTTAAAACTAAGTGTAATCCGAGAATCAAACTTAGGTTTTTGAAAATGTCCTCTTGACAAGTGTTTCGAAATAGGGTTGTTTAGCAAACTTTGAAGATGTTTTAAGCCTTTTTGAAAAAATGACTCCAATTTTGATTTTTGAAATAGAGATCTATGGTTTGAGGGTTGGTTACGTGTAGGGAAGATATCCTAAGATCATCACCTTACCCCGTCCTTACGATACCTACATGTCTATTCATCCTATATTCACTCACTTAAATCTCCGGTTACTAAATGTCTAATTATATCCATTTGAAAAAGTTTTCAAGAGGGGTTTGTCACACTTTTGGGATGAATGATGCATAATGAAAGTTTGAAAAAGAGTTTGGAAGAGTTGGAAAATGTTTAGAAAAATATCTAAAAATGGAAGTTTGAAAAAGGGATGTGATTTTGAAATAGAAGTTGTGACCGTACCTATTTGAAGGTTGCCTACGTATCTCATTTGGCGAGAATCAGGTCAGTTGTAGTTCGGACTCAAGGTCCAATTGAAAATAGGCACATTGGAGCCTTTGGAGAGTTTTGAATACTCATTGGGGCCATGTTTTGAAAAGGATTTTTTGACTCGAAATTTAGAAATAACTCAAGAGAGTTTTGATTTGCAATTGAAGTGTTTGAAATAAAACTTGAAGGCCTTTGGAAGTGCTTTTGAAATGACATTTGAAATGTTTTGAAATATTTTTTAACATAACTCAAAAGTGTTTTGGAAGTTTTGGAAACTTGATTAGAGATTTGAAAGTAGGATTTGGACTTGTAAAAGCACTTGTGAACTTATCTTGAAAAGGTTTTTGAAGATAGTTTTTTACATGCCTTATGAAAGGCATGTCGGTATTTCATTGCCTTTGAGAGGTTAGCTATGTGGGAACTAAACTCTTTCAAGGCTATGAATTTTAAAAAACATTTTTAGAAAAATAGGCTAGAAAGTTTCCTTATTTGAATATCTCACTTGATCTTGGACATCCCTAACCATAGAAGGCCTAGGGTTGTTTCAAGAATATGATGTTTGAAAATAGTTTTTAGAAAGAGGTTTTACAAAACATTTGGGGTTTGGAACCCTAATATGAGCCTTATAGGTTTCATTTGATGTATCACTTTTCATAGGAAACCCTAACCGTGTAAGAGTTAGGATCACTTTAGAGTTATGAGTTTTTGAAATCATTTTTTAAAGTAGTTTTGTGAAAATTGGTAAGTGTCTAGCCATTGTGGATTGAGACAAGTTTGAGAGAGATTTTAAGAACATTTTTGAGTGGAGTATAAGTATTTTGAAAAGACTTTTTAATTAGGGTATTTGAAAACTCGAAGGAGTAAGAGATTTTTGAATTAAGGTTAGGTTGGCAACCTAGGGTTTAGATAACCTAGGTTTGGATGACCTAGGGTTAGGTTGACCTAGGGTTGGATCGACTAAGGTTAGGTTGACCTAGGGATAAACCATCTAGGGTTTGGTTGACCTAGAGTTAGACTAGCTAAGGGTTGGAGGATGATTTTGGAATATGGTTTAAGGTTAAGGTTTGACCCTAATGGTTTGGAGATGATTTAGGAATGTGGTTTTATGCATGCACTTTAAAAAAAATTTAGAAAATCTATGATTTTATGTGAGAAAATATATGATTTTTTATGTTGAAAAAATGAAAGATTTGATTTGAAATTAAAAAAACAAAAGGTCGGCTTTTATGAATAATAAAAAAAAAAAAGGAAAGGTTTGACTTTATAAGAAAGAAAATATTTGACTTTCTTTCCAAAAATGGAGAGATTTTATTTTGTTTCGAAAATAAAAGATTTGATTTTGTTTCAAAAACGGAAGATTTGATTTTTTTTTTAAAAATGAAAAGATTTTATTTTGTTTCCAAAATGGAAAGATTTGATTTGAATTGAAAATGGTAATATTGGATTTGAAAATCTTATGATTTCATATGAAAGATTTTGTGATTTTATATGACACTTTTCGAAAGACAAATCAAGAGAGTTATGCACTTTTTGAAAGGATAATGCAACAAGGACTTTGAAAACCATTTTGATGCAATGAAAGTAGAAAGATGTAAAAATGCAAAATGAAAGTTAGGGGACTTAAGGAGGGCTTTCTAAGGCATGGAAATCTAGGGTTTCAACCTAACATTCAAGAAACCAACTCTTAGAACTATTTTTAGAAAAATCATTGACTCTGGAGTTTGAAAAGTGTGTAGAGATGAATGATACTAGAGGGTTTGAAAAGGATATTTAGGTTTCAAAACCCTAATATGAACTTTGGAAATCACATTGAATGTTTCACTTTTCTAAAGCAAGACTAACTATGGAAAAAGCTAGAATCACTTTAGAGTTGTGATTTTGAATAGCAAACAAGGGTTTTGAAACCTTAATATGGACCTTGGTGGCCACTTTGAATGTGTCACATTCCTAGGAAAACCCTAACCCTGGAAAGGTTAAAATTACCCTAGGATTCTGAGTTTGAAGGCAAAGTAATCGAAAATAATGTATGATTATGACAATTATAATGCAAAGGGTCGTGAACATAAAAGATTTAAGGTTTCATCACATAATCAAGGTGGCTCAAGACCACACTATCACAAGGTAGAGTATAGGAAGGCCCCCGACCAGTGACCTCCCCAAGGCTTTCCCTAAGTATGGACCCAAGGTCCTCTTGTTTTAAGCATGCAAGAAGATAAGGTAGAAGATAAGGATTAAAATAGAGATAGCCCAAGGAGACTAGGAGGGAGAAGAGAGAGAGGGAGAGAGCATAAACTTTAAAGAAAAACCCTAGCTTGTGTTTAAATCTTTCCAAAGCTTCAATGGAGGCTTGACTTGAACTTGAAGAGGACTTAAGAGGCTTGGAGGCTAAGGAACCTTGAAAGGATTAGGGTTTGGGGGGTTTTTAGAGGGGCTGTATTTATAGGCAAAAAATACAGGAGTTGGCACCACTAATAGTGGGCCTTACCCAAAATTTGGCTTTGCGCTACTAAAAGTGGCACCACCCCTGTATGAAAGAGATCTTCAAGGAATATCTAACCTTAGGCTGCAAGGCAAAGATCTGGGCACCACTACGAGTGGCTCCAAGCCATTTTTTTTTTTTTTTTTGTCTGGCTCCTCTACAAGTGGCTCCGGGAAGCTCCAATTTGATTTGGAAAGATGCTGGGCCTTGGGGTTAGGCTACAAATGATAGGGACACTCGTGGGAGTGCCCCAGAGATTGCCTATTTGATACTCAGAGCCTATATGGTTAAAAAGGGCGATTGGCCTACTAAGAGCAAAACAGTTATTTTAAATGGGAGTCACCAAAACTAGTCTAGAGTTTACTAGAATGGGATTTGAAGGTTAGGAAAACTCAGGGGAATGTCCCGAGGCTACCAGTTTGATATTTAGAGCCAGTGTGGCTAAAGGGGGCGACCAGCCCATCAATGATTATTTTAATCGTGATTCACCAAAACTGTTCTGGAGTTGACTAGAATGGGATTTGAAGGTTAGGAACTCTTGGAGGAATGTCCCAGGGCTACCAGTTTGATATCTAGAGCCGGTGTGGTTGAAAGAGACAACCCGCCCACCAAGGGTAAAACGGTCATTTTAATCAAGATTCACCGGAATTGGTCCGGAGTTAACCTAAATGGCATTATAAGCACGCCGGACTATTTGGGGACAGTCTTGGAAAGGTGGGCTTACCGCTCTGAAGACTTAGGTACTTTTTCCAAGAGCATGCCGGATGGGGCCCACCAGGGGTGATATGGTCATTTTTCACCGAAAGGGACTAGTAGGCGTTGGTGTTCATCGGTCTGGATTTGGAGTAGTCTTTCCATCTCGAGGACTTTGTGTCCTCTTGGAGATGTGCTTATAGGGACTTATCGTTCCAAGGAATTCTATATCTTCTTGGTGAACGTGCTAACATAAAATTTGACTAGGTGAACTACTGGCTTCAAGGGATTTTGTAATTTTTTGAAAGACGTGCCAATAGTAGACATTCTACATTAGCGGGCTAACAAGAGCCAAAAGTGAACTGCTTGTGATTGATGTAGTGTTGATTCCCGAGACTGTCCGATCTCAAAAAACTACATGTGTTGTGTTGGTTCCCAAGACCACCCGATCTCAAAAAACTACCTGTGTGGTGTTAGTTCCTGAGACCGCCCGGTCTCGAAAAGCTACTTGTGTGAGGGGATGCCAAGAAGGCATGCTAGTCATTTGGTTTCGATTAGGCTCAGTAGGCTCGAGAAACGATTGATTGACTGGACTGGAGTTTGGAAAGGCAGTTTGGGCTTGAATGTGCATGTGACGTTAAATGTGTGTCTAACTGGGCCAGAGATTACTAAGCGGGTAAAATTGGGGTGCTTACACTCTTTGAAACCAATCACCATAGTGTATGCACGGTAGATTGAACTATGGTGAACTATGGCGACTCATTCAGATGAGCAAGACATTTTTCACTGGTTCTTTGGTTGCATGGCTACTCTCCTATTGGCATAGCTTGTTTTTTGGCAGTGGTTCCCTTTTGGCCACCTGACCTGTCTTTCTTGGGGAATGTCAGCTTGCCCCTACTCCCCATGAGTATGGCTTCCTCCTAGGTCTTCGGGATGGTTCAGCTGACATTATGGGACCTACTTTTCCTAATGGCTGCGTCGCGATTGTCTCTTCTTAACTTGGGCTCCGTTGTGTGGCCATTTCTTCTGATCTGCTGCCCCAGTTTCCTCATGTCCCGCTGAAGTTCTTGTTTCTCTCACTTTGAGTTTGCAACAGATAGGGGACTGGCATACTCCTCAAGATTGGTCCATTTCTCCATGGTAGCCCTAGCACTGCGTCTTCTAAACTTGTTGATGTTTCCACCGAGGGGGATGACTTGGTCGACTGTCGGTTATGTGCATTACTTCTCAAGATTCGTAAGAGGCATTCCCATGCTCTTATGGTTGTGGGAGAAACCTTCGTGTACCTTACCAGACTCCAGCCGGGGGTCAATGCTCATTTTCGGGGATATGCTTCATTATTCTAGCTTTGAGCAATCAGACACTTATTTGTTACTCCCCTTTTTCAGCATACATGGTATCTTGAGTAAGGAGCCCCATTTTTTACCGCTTAGCAGTCTACGGTCTGTCCAGACTTGTATTCAAGTCAATATGGACATATTTTGAGTCAAATCAACTTTTCAAGTCTAATCTTGTCTATTCATCGCTTTGCGGGCCCACCAAGCCCAAATAGAAGTAAAATGACCAAAATGCCCTTGTGCGCGTTGGTCGGTCTGATCCAATAGGCACGTCTTTCCGAAGACGATAAGTCCCCTTTCCAATTCCCATAGGCGCATCTTTCCGAAGACGATAAGTCCACTTTTCAATTCCAATAGGCACATCTTTCTGAAGACGGTAAGTCCCCTTTCCAATTTTTTTTTCAATTCCAATTCCAATACCTCTCTCGAGAAAGCTGATACCTCGAGACGGTAATTCTATCCTATCCGGCACATTTTTCGAAAAAAATTTTCTTTAGAACGGTAAGTCCCTTTAAACCTGTCGACTGAGACGAGACCCCAAGTCCCCGAGATGGTAGAACGGTCCACCTTTAGCGCCTGCTAGCCTGCCAATGCAGAAATGTTCGTTTTGACACACCTTCCGAGAAAGATGACTTCTAAGGCGCTAAGTCCCTATAGCAGCTTCCTGAGATCAGGCAGTCCTGGAAATGATCGCGAACCATTAGAGTAGCAGAAATACACGTAAACATCACAACCGTCAGAGTAGCGAAAATACTCGCAAGCAGGTTGATATAGGGAATTGCTAACAAACCCCTGTATCACGAGACCACCGTCAAAGTGGCGGAAACACTCAAAACCCAGGTTAACACCAGTGTCTGCTAGTCCACTTCGGTGAAAAATGACCAAACTGCCCCTACGCCCATTTTCTAGCACGTTTCTTAAGAACACACCTAAGTCCTCAAAATGGTAAGTCCACCCTTCCAAGATCGTCTTAGAGACGATCCAGCATGATTAGGTGCCTTCTAGTCATTCCGGTCAAGATGACTATTTTGCCCTTAAGCATCCGAACGCCCCGGGGACCACACCGGCTCTGGGTGTAACCTGTAACCTCCTGAGAATGCTTTTTATAGTATCCCCGACCTTCCTTTATCTTTCCAGATCATTCCAAGTTAGTTTCGGTAAACTCGGTGCAAAATGATCGTTTTGCCCCTAGTGGGTAGGTTGCCTTTTTCTAGCCACACTGGCTCTAGATATCAAATCGGTAACCTTCTGGGACATTCTAAATAATGTTCCTAAACCTCAAGTTTTCTTTCGAGACATTCTGACTCCATCTCGGTAGCTTTCCGTCTCGGTTAACCGTTTTGCCTCTAATGGCCCGGTCAACCGTTTTGCCCCTAATGGCCTGGTCAACCTTTCCAACAATTCTTGTCATCCTTTTTTAGGTCAATTACCTCCGGGACCCTATTCTAAGGGTTCCTGCCATTTTCCAGCCTTCTGAGCCATTCCCGGTCCCTTAAATGCTTCCCGGACCTTTCGGAGTCACTCCTAGTGAAGTCAGGCTAAAAATTGCATGATAGTCACTAGTACAGGCGCCCAAATCTTCTCAAAATACATTGCTTGCCAACCTTAAAACTTTCCTAAGTGGCTGGCACCACTACTAAGCCAATATTTGCCCTGGCGCCACCATAAGCATTTTTGGCCTAGCGCCACTGCAACAGGCGCCAGGTCATTCTCTTGTCTATAAATACAGAGCTTCCTCCAGCGTGAAAAAGGTTTACGAAATCAGTCTAAAAATCTTACTTTTTGATATACAGAGCTCGTAGCCTTTCTAAACCCTAGTCTCCTTAGGTTGTCCAAACCCTAGCCTCCATATACAAACCCTAGCCTCTTATACACTCATACCCTCTCATATACTCATACACTAGCCTCCAACCCTCCATTGAAGGCTTGGATTGCTGCAACTACGAAGCTTTGAAGATCGAAGACAAACTCTTGAAGATTGAAGTGAAGACCGAAGCAAAGCAAGCAAAATAAAGAAAACACAAGGTAGGTTTTCACTTTAAGTTTATGCATCTTCCCCCTCTCTTCTCTCTCCTAACCCACTTGGGTTTTCTTCTATTTTAATCCCCCATCTTCTTTCCCCCCCTTTCTTTGCATGCTTGAAATAAGGGGATTCCTAATCCATGTGTAGGATTAGGCTATTGGAGAGTCACCGTGTCGGGGGCTTTCTTTTAGTCTAACAGGAGACCACGTGGGTTCAGCCCCATTGATTATGTGGTGAAGCCTTTAACCTTGTATGTTCACAACCCCAATTTGCATTGTGCATATCAAGATCTTGCATTCCTCCAAAGTTTGCTTTAAACTTGTTTTCAAAAGCTTGCATTAAACTTGTTTTCAAAAACTTGCATCAAAATCTTCTTTTTCAAAACTTGTTTTCAAAATCGCAATCCTAAGGTGATTCTAGCCTTTCCATGGCTAGGGTTGCTTTAGGAAAGTGTTACATTTAAAGTGGCCAATATGGTCCATATTTTCAAAACCTTTGTTGTTTTCAAAGCCACTACCTTATGGTTAGAATCGTTTTAGGAAAGTGAGATATCTTATACACTTTCTAAAAATTCTCTTCAATCTCTTCTCCAATTTCCTTTCCAAAATTGTTTTCTAAAGCATTCCTTTCAAAAATCTATTTTTCAAAACTTTTTTTAAAACTCCTTTCCAAAAAACTCTCCTCAAAATTCACTTCCTAAAAATACTCCCTAGATTTCCTTCTTAGAAAAATCTCTAACTAAATCTCTTTCCTAAAAACTCTTTCCAACAATCTCCTTCCAAAAATCCCCTTCCAAAAACTCTCTCTTTTCAAATTCACTTTATAAAAACTCCTCACTAGGATTTTTTTCCAAAAACTTTCTATTTTCAAAATTTACTTTCTAAAAACTCCTCTCTAGGATTTCTTTCCAAAAATCTCCCTTTCTAAAAACTCACTTTCCAAAAACCTCTTTTCTTAGAGCCCAAGTCAAGCCCCCACGATTAGAAAACTCTAATTTTTTTACAAAAAACATGATTTTTAATTTTACCTTAAAACCTAAATTTTCAAAACCTATTTTCTACGTCAAAACTATAGTCTTCCAAATCTAGGGTTTCTAAAATATCATCCTTCCAAATCCAGGTCAAATTCAATCTTCGCTTTAGGAAACCAAATCCAATCTTCCATTTAGGAAACTAGATCCTATCCTCCGTTTTTTGAAACAAAATCAAAACACTTCTTTTAGAAACAAAATCCAATCCTTTGTTTTAGGAAATAGGAATCTCAATCCTTCCTAGTCTAAACCTTTCCTAATTCAAATCCTTCCTAATCTCCTACTATCTTAAACCTTAAGTTTTCAAAACTTAAACTTTCAAATCTTTCCTTAAACTTTAATCTTCCAAATATTTCCTAATTAAACCCTTTCCTAATTCCATACCTTTCCAAATTTTCACTTTCCAAATTCAAATCTTCAAATCTTTCTTAAACTTAAACCTCTCCTAACTTCAAGTGTTTTCTAAAACTCAAACTTTCAAATACTTCCTAAAGTTAAACCTTTCTAAATCCAAAACTTTCTTAAGTTAAAACTTTCTAAACCCAAATCTTCCTAAATTCTAAACTTTCCTAAACTTCAAATCTTTCCAAATCTAAGACTTTCTAAGTTCGAAACTTTCTAAATTCTAAACTTTCCAACTTTCAAATCTTTCCTAGTTCAAAACTTTCCTATTTCGGAAACTTTCCTAATTCGAAACCTTTCCTAAACCAAAACTTTCCTAAAACGAAATTTTTCTAAAATGACACTTTCCTATTTTGAAACATTCCTAAATCGAGACTTTCCTAATTCGAACCTTTCCTAAATTCAATCCTTCCTTAATTCTCTAAGTCCAACACTCGAGTCAAATCTTTTCTTAACTCTTGAGTCTTTCCTAAATCCTTTCTTTCCTAAATCTAGGATTCCCAAATCTCAATCTTTCCAAAACAAGTCCAAATCTTTCTTCTAAGTTCTATCTTTCCAAATCCAAATTCCAATCTTCTATTCTAAATCCAAATTCCAATTCAACTCCTTTTTAAAATCAAATCTTCTGTTTTCTATCAGACTCTGGTCCGAACTACGACTGACCTGATTCCTCAAAAAGGATACGTAGGCAATCCTTATGGGTGCGGTCACAACCTTTTTCAAATCTTAAATTCCACAACCTTTTTCAAATTTCAAATTCTGCAACCTTTTTCAAACTTCTATTTTCACAACTTCTTTCAAATCTCCAATTCCATAATTGCTTTACAATTTCCAATTCTATGTTCTATTTCCAACTTCCAATTCTAAAAATCTATTTTCAATCCTTAATTTCAATTTCTAAACTTTCTTTCCAGTTTCAAACTTCCATTTCTTTCTTTTCAAATCTTTTTCTTGCACTTGCATCTCATACATCATATTTTTAAACATTCTTTTTCTAAAGTAAATCGGATTGGACGTTTGTTAGTTGAAGACTCTCATAGGTGAATCTAGGGTAAATAAACATGTAGGTACCGCAAGAGCGAGGTATGGTGATGGCTTAGTGCATTTTCCCTGCACGTAACCAACCTCCGAACCTAGGATCACTGTTTTCAAAGACCAAAATGGAGTTTATTTTCAAAAAAGGGCTTACATATTTTCCAAAGGTTGCCAAATAACCTGTTTTCCTAAAAACCCTCTCTTAAGGATGTTTTCCAAAATTATTTTTCAAAAACCCTAAGTGTAGTCTTCGGATTATGCTTAATTTTTAGGTGACCTAACTCACCTTAATCAAGTTAGGTGGCGACTGCAAATGTTTTCCAAAAACCCTTTATTCAAATCAATTTTCAATTCAAACCTAATCGCACTCATTCTTCTAAGAGGGTGAGTTCTAAGGAGAGAGTATAGTGTTCTTTTCGCTTGTGTGTATATTCCTCGAGTGCGAAAAATCTGAGCGCGACAACCGTTGTCAAAGTGATGGAAACACTCACAAACCATAAACGGTTCACTTCTGACACCTGGTAGCCTGCCAATGTAGAATATATGTTATGCCCCTTGGCATCAGGCATGTTTTTTAAGATTAGGTAGTCTCTAGAGCCAACACCACCCTGTCGAAATAAAGGAAACACTCACAATCCTTTAAGTCATTGGAGTGACGAGAAAACTCTCTTGGTCGACACCGGTACGCCACAAATAACATAGTGTCATGAGACCGAAATTGCCTACTGGTCGTGGCACGTTTATCAAAGAAAAGAAAGACCTCCAAAAATCAACCCGTCACAACCGTCGGAGTGACGGAAACACTTGTAAACCCAGGTTAACACCGATGCCTGCTACCTATCTCAGTGAAAAATGACCAAACTGCCCCTTGGGCATAATTACACGTCTTAAGAGAAAGTACAAACTCCTCGAAACAGTAAGTCCATCTAACCCAAGATGACTTATGAGAGAGTACAAACTCCTCGAGATGGTAAGTCCATCCTGCTAGAAAGAAAAAACTCCTCAAGACGGTAAGCCCATTTAACTCAGCACGCCTTGCGAGAAAATATAAACTCCTCGAGATAATAAATCCGTCCAACCCGGAACATCTTCAAGAAAATACTAAGTTCTCGAGATGGTAAGTCCACCTTTACAGGAATGTCCCCAGACAGTCCAACATGTTCAATATGCCATTCTAGTCAACTCTGAACCAATTTCGATAATACTCGATTAAAATGACCTTTCTACCCCTGAGCTAACTGGTAAGTCCTCGAGAAAGCACTAAGTCCTTGAGACGATAAATCCACCTTTCCAGGACTGTCCCTGGACAGTCTGACATGTTCAATATGACATTTTAACTGACGCCGAACCCATTTTGGTGATACCCAATTAAAATGACCATTTTGCCCTTAGAGCCTTGGGCCTCCGTTCCAACCACATTGGCTTTGGGAATCAAACTGGAATCCACTGGGATACTTTAAATGAGATCCCTATCCATTTCTAAGTGATTCTCTTGACTCAAAACACCTCAAAGTAAACAAAAGCTTCCCAGAACATCTCGTAGACGCTCCGCTAGGGTTGACTTTTGCTCTGATTCTCTTAAAACGCACCGTCCAATGACTTGAGAAATGTGTAAATCAGAAAATTTCCAAAAGCCTTTCCATAGGTTTTTCAAATGATAAGCCTCGATTGAAAAGATCACTTCCCGAAGCATTCGATCGTATCGCCCAAAAGTTTCTAACTTGAAAACTATTGGAGCATCTCACAGATGCTCCACCAGGGTTGACGTTTTTTTTAATTCTCTGATTAATATGCATCGTCAAACAACTTAAGAAATGCATAAATTAGAGAATTCCATGAAGCTTGTCTGGAAGACCTCCCATCGGTATGATTCGATTGAGGAGGTCGCATCCCGAAGGCCATGATCATGTAATGCAAAAACTATCATTTCCAAAAACCCTGAGGTTCTCTAAAATGTTTATTTTCATGCACGCTTTTTGATAAAATATCTCCATCATCCAAAACCCTATGAAGATCCCCGAGGGCTTCCGATTCATGAGAAACAGCGGCGGAACGTTGTGAATGTGACCGATTTTTCTAAATCTTTCCTGGATTGCATGAATATCAGGGTAAAGCTAGCATAAGAGTTTCCAATGCCAGAGCATGTGCCACATGTGCCCAGAAAATAATCAGATCGTCCAAAATCTTACTTGCTGCCTAAGATAGGGTAGTACAGGGGTGCCACATGGCACTCAGCCACTGGAGAGGTACTGGCACGTGTAGTCCAATTTTTGGCCTATAAATAGCATGCCACACCCCTGTAGATTCTAAAGATGAAAGCAGTGAGGAAACTGTGCCAATATAGCTCCAAAACCTCCAAAATTCTAAAAAATCTAAGTCTCTCAAAGATTTTTCAAGCCTCTTCAAGCTCAAGCTCTTCAACCACAGTGGATTGAAGAAATCTAAAGGCCAAAGGTGAAGCTATATTTACATTTATGCTTCCCCCACTCCTCTCTTCTCCCTCCAAGCTCACTTGAGCTCTTCTTCTCTTTTAATCCCCATCTTCAACCTCCATATCTCGCATGCTTGAAACAAGAGGGCTCTTATGCCATGCTTAGAGTAAAGCCTATCAGGACCACCAGTTAGGGGACCTCTTATAAGCCTACATGATGATAGTATAGCTCTAGAGCCCTTTGCAATATGGTGTGGCCTTCAACCTTATATGATTCATGACCCCTTTCCATTATTATGGTTACCTTACTTATGTACTCCTTGTGATGGTCTTATTGTCATGCTCAAAACTCTTTTTCAAAACCACCATTGGTTCCATTTCAAGAGTTCTATGAAGTCCGTGTTAAAATGATTTTCAAAAAGTGTTTCTAAATTGGAGTTTTTTTATGTTTCAGCCAAGAACCCTAGTTTTCCATGCCTTAGAAAGCCTTCCTAAAAACCCTAACCTCCATTTTGCATCTTTGCATTTTACTCTTTCAAGTTGCTTAAAAATGATTTTCAAAAGCCCTTCTCCAAAAGAGGTTTTCCTTGTCTTCAAAAGTTTTCAAAACAGCCCTCTTTAAAAGATGTTTTCAAAATCTTTAGTCTCTTAATTTTGGTTTCCAAAACTACTTATTTAATATTAATTTTCAAATTTTTACTCTCTTGAGTTTTGAGATTGAAATGACCCCAATAAAGCCATCTCTTGAGTGATTTCTCCCTAAATTAACCATATGAACCCTTACTCATTTAAATGGTTTTCATTTTGCTAAAGTGGTTTTCTAAAACTACCATCTTCCAAAGAGGCTTTCAAAACCTTTATTCTTTTGAATTTTCATCCAAATGTTTTTTAAAACAACCTACTTAATATCGATTTTCAAAGTTTACTCTCTTAAGCTAGTAGTTGTAATGGTTTCAATGAAACTCTCTCTATAGAAGTTTTCAAATACCAACCATATGAATCTTACACTCACTTTAGTGATTTTAATAAAATGGTTTTTAAAAATCACAACTCTCTTGAGTTGGTTTTTCAAAAAAGATTTTATATGAAATGACAAAGTTTTTCACATCAAATGATAAGATTTTTACATAACATTATGATTTTCAAAATACTCTTCAAGTTCCATGCATGAAACCACTTTTCCAAACTTTCCAAACCAATAGGTTCAAACTCCTAGTTCAAAACCCCTTTCCAAAACCACTAGATTCAAAACCACCTTTCAAAATCACTAGGTTCAAAACCCTAGTTCAAAACCACTCTTTAAAACCACCTTTCAAAACCCTAGGTTAACTTTATCCTAGTTGTCCAACTTTAGGTTAACCTAACCCAAGTTAATTAAACGTAGGTCAACCAAACCCTAGGTTAACCTGACCCTAATTAGGTAACTTTAGGTTAACCTCATCCAAGTTAGTTAACCCTAGGCAATCCAACCAAGGTAAGAGGAGTTCAAGGCTCCAATTTTAAGGCCATTAAAAGTCATCACTCAATCCAAAACCATTCTCATAATGCATGTTTTCAAAATACTTCACTTTCTTGAATTTTTAAAAATCAATTACCTGGGTAATTTTAATAAATAAAAATAGTGTAACCCTAAAGAAAAAAATAGTACAAAAAATTTCTGAAGGCTCAAATCAACACGTTAGTTCATTTCAGAAGAAAAATAACACCACTTGAACAAAAAAAAAAAAAAAAAAAAACTTTACAACAAATTAAAATTTTTAAAAGGCCTCATTTAAAGTTGTTGTTTTAGGACTCAAATTGTCTCGAGCCAATCCTAATTACGTTCTCTTACGGCCAACCATCATTCATATAACATATGTAGGACTAGGATCATGCGGAGCCAATGGTCCAAAGGATTGTGAAAATCCATTTACTGGCATCTATAGTTCATGAGCTTCTTATTTTTTGTTAAAAGAAAAAAGAAATTCAGCAAGGGAATATTTGTTTACCGCCAAATAATTTAGGGGTAATTACATGATTGTACTCCAAAAATGCAATTATAATGCCTTAATGGGTACTTTGTTAGTATTAGTTTATGAGTATATATGTCTTTTAGTTATGTTTTGATATTAATTGAGTTTATAATGCTTTATGTAGGTTTTGAGCTTAAATGGAATGATTTCGAATGCAAAATGATCATAGGTTTCAAGAGGTTACTGTCAAGGTACAAACTGTTGACACTGTGGTACAAGCTGCTGAAGCACGCAGAGCTGAAACTTTGGAGGCCCATATCTCGCGAACCGAGAAGGCTATTCAGGCCCATAATATATCAATTTTATATAACTTTTCAAGACCTACAACTTTCAGGAAGTGACCCAGCCCATCGGAGCACTCTATAGAAGTCGTCTGTACGACTGACGACGAGATATATAGATTAATACACTTTTTAGTTGGATATAGATTAGGAGGTAGTAGACTAGGTTGAGGGGTTCTATGGTCTGAAGGAGAAGAAGATTTCTAGGGTTTGGAAGGAGGAATCATCCAATCCTTTGGAGACTACGAATCTTTTCATCTTTCAAGGGAGCATCTTTAATCTTTAGTTTTATCTTCAATTTTATTTCTTGTTTTCATTGTGAATGTTAGATTATATTTCTTTAATGCAGCATTTTATTTCTTCAGTTATTATTTACATTCTTGCAATCTTTATCATGTTTTTCAGTAGCTAAATCTGTTCTTGGTATGGGTTGAGAAAGTAACTAGGTTACAGGTAGAGATTCAAGATAGTATTCATTTTTCAAGATTTTAAGAACTCGGATCAAGATTCATTTTCTTGCCCATGAATATCTTCGAAAAGGATATTCTTGATCATATCTAGCCATGTATATATAGACTGATTTGTAAGCAGGGATACATATACCTAGAATTTCTAATAAGGATATTGATTATAACTGAATATATATTCCTATTAAGAGTACTTTAGAAATCTACTGTTCTTGATTAAGCTTCAAATATACTTTGTAAACAGGTTTATAAACTGGGACAGGTATGAATGGGACCCTAGTTATGAACACTAGTAAATAACTGAATATCAACTCTAAAAGAGTAATCGAATCTTGAATTTCTTTAATTCAAACTATCTTGGGAACCTACTTGCCGGCCTATTACTGGATCAAACCCTGCCAAGACCTTTTTTATAATATTTGAATACATCCCTAAAAATTAGTTTAATTTTATTGTCTGATAATTTAGATCAATCATCTCAAACAATTGATTTTATTTTCTCTTTGAAAATTTTTCTGCAATTTTAATTGTTTCTGAGTTCATTATTATTTTGTCCTGATTGCAAACCTTATTCATAAAGTTTATTTCTTGTGTTTCTTGTGGTTCGACCTTGGACTTACCGAGATATTATTACTGTATCGCAACCGTACACTGACGGAGATAAATTGCACTATTCAGGAGCGATCAGTTTTTGGCGCCGTTGCCGGGGAACATTACAAAGCAAATAAGCTAAGGTAAGAAAAACAAACAGGGCAAAAATAAAAATATACAAGAACAAAAACAAAGCAAACGAACTCGAGAGGAATTGATTCCTGCAGAAACAGCTTCACCAACAAACTACAACAATAAGGAAATTCAATCGCTCAATTGGGTAATCTCGTTCCATCCCTACTATCTGTGAGCATATTAGATTTTCTTTTCGTTATTTTACTAGTTTCTTTTAGATAAATTATATATTTATTTAGTGAAAGTTTAGGTTTAATTGCAAATTGGTGGATATTTTATGTGGAGGTTGCTGGTTTGGTTGGAAATTTAAATTAAGTATTGTTTATCTTTACTTCACTGTTGTGGTAGATTGGTGCATTTTTGTGCATTGCATTGCATGTCAGTTTGGCAGAGGGATAGTTCAGGTAGACTTTTGAGAGCAACCCCACCTGTTTACGCCACTAGATCTAGAGCTTTTCCCAACATTACACCGATACCTATAGACTTTGACATGGCCCACTTACTGGGTGATGATGGGAATATAGATGGGGGTAATAACATGCAACCCCCACAACCCCAAGTACCTGCACCACCACAGAGAACTATGAGAGATTATCTAAATCCACAAAGATAAACTCCAAACTCTTGCATTGTATTACCTCCTGACCAAAATGCATTCCATCTTAAGTCAGGTATCATGCAATTAATCACACATTTTCATGGGATGGATTCTGAAAATCCATATACCCATCCTAAAGCGTTTGAAGAGGTCTGTAATATGTGTTTTGATAATACGTGCTCTGTCGAGACCATCCGTCTCAAATTGTTTCCATTCTCGTTAAAGGATAAAGCTAAAATTTGGTTAAATTCTTTAAGGCCAAGGTATATTCCATCATGGGATGTCCTTCAAGCCGAGTTTCTGAAAAAGTTCTTTCCTGAGCATCGCACAGAGGCGATTCGTCGCCAAATTTCACAGTTTACTCCTTTTGAAAACGAAACATTTTACCATAGTTGGGAGAGATATAAAGAACTTTTGAATTCGTGTCCGCATCATGGACAGGACCCATGTATGTTAGTTAGTACTTTCTTCTCGGCCTTGACTCCCGAACTCAAAAGGTTTGTGGAGACAATGTGCAATGGTTCTTTCTATGACAAATCTCCAGAAGAAGCTTATGACTTCTTTGACTTTCTAGCTGATAACGCGAGAGATTGGGACACCACAGGGACTAAAAATCCAGAGATTAGAAACAACTTAAGGACAGGCACCATATATCCATTAAGGCATTTAGATGAGGACAATTCAAAGATAGCCACATTGACTAAGCGATTAAAGGCCCAAGAAATGAAAAAAATTGCTGCAGTGGAGAGTGAAATCTAAGTTAATTATAGTGTGTGCGATAGTAATGAGCATAATACAGATCTTTGTCTAACAATTCCGGCCTTTAGGAAAGTGTTGCATGGTCCAGTAAATGTTATTGCCCCTTATGGTAAACCACCACAGGCCCCACAAGGACAAGGAAACCCATATGTACCTACATATAACCCAGGGTGGAGGAACCATCCCAACTTCAGTTGGAGAAATGATGGTAACTCAGCACCCCAACAATTTTAACACCCACAACAATTTAATGGCCCTCCTAATCAATACCAAGCACATAGTCAACAATTTTCAACACCAGCAACAAACGTGTATAGGCCACCTCCTCTAAAACTTGTAGAGGATCAGTTGACCCAATTCATACAGGTACAGCAAGCAACTAATGCTAGCCTTAATAAATCTATCGAAGAGTTAAAGACTTTATTTGCTCAATCACTAACCAAAGAGAAAGGCACATTCCCTGCACAACCATTACCCAATCCTAATAGGCAAGCTCATGGTGTAGAGATAAATCCAAACCTACCAAATCATGAGCAAGTTCAAGCAGTAATTATCTTAAGGAGCGGAAAAGCCATAGATAAAACTATTCCAAGTAAAGAGTCCGCACCTAGGCAGGACACTAGCGAGAGAGTAGAAAAAACATTAGAAGAGGATAGAGACAATCCTAAAGACGTAGTGGAGGAGTCAGGAAAGAAGCCTAGGGAAGATGAGTCTAGGGATAAATCTGCAAACATCGACAAAGAGGATTTGTCACGTGTTCCATTTCCTCATAGATTAGCCAAACCGAAGCAAGAACTAATAAATTCTGAAATTTATGAGGTATTCAAGCAATTGAAAATCAATATTCCATTCATAGATGCTATTAAGCAGATCCCTTCATACGCAAAGTTCTTAAAGGACTTGTGCATCATAAAGAGACAACTCACGGTGAGAGAAGCCTCTTTTCTGAACCAAGAAGCTAGAAAGGTTTTACAAGTAAATCTTCCACCAAAATACAAGGACCCGGGGAGTCCAACCATTCCATGCATAATTGGAGATCATAGGGTTGATAATGCTTTCCTAGATCTAGGATCTAGTGTGAACTTGCTGCCTTTTTCTGTTTATCAACAGTTAGGGTTTGGAGAGTTGAAACCTACTAGAATCACCCTTTAATTAGCCGATCATTCGATTAAGATCCCTAGGGGCATGGTGGAAGATGTGCTTATCCAAGTGGACAAATTCTACTTCCTGGTTGATTTTGTAGTGCTAGACACCATGGGGAACTCAAATGATCAATCTCCTATCTCTGTCATTTTAGGTCATCCCTTCCTAGCAACATCCAATGCTATTATTCGTTGTAGGGGCGGGGAGTTGAACTTATCCTTCGGAAACATGAGTGTAGATATGAACATCTTCCATGCAGGTAAGAAATCGGGAGAGTGTGAAGACATCAGGGAGATTAGCATGATAGATATTCTAGTACAAGAACATTTTAATAGAGAATTCTTGACAAATCCGCTTGAGAGAGCCTTAATTCAGAACGAGCAAATAGAGTGTTTAGAAGAAACAATGATAAATAAGGAAGCAGTAAAGTGCATTCCTGCTATGTTTGTGAGTCATTAGACCCAATGTGTTGAGCCATTAGGGCTCAGTGCTTATAAACCTGAACCATCAGAAGTGAAAGCTCCTATTCCAAAGCGAAAGCCATTGCCATATACTCTTAAATATATATTTTTAGGCAATGGTGAATCTTTCCCAGTAGTAATATGTTCTAGCCTATTTGAAGGCCAAGAGGATCAATTGAAGAAAGTGTTTTTAAAGCACCGTAAAGCCATAGGATGGTCAATTGCTGATTTACATGGTATTACCCCACTAGTTTGCACACATCCCATATACTTAAAGGAAGAGGCTAAACCTATTCGCCAAATGCAAAGGCGATTGAACCCGAATATGAAAGAAGTAGTTAGAGGAGAAGTGTTGAAACTTCTCAATGCGGGTATTATTTACCCAATAGCAGACTCTAGGTGGGTGAGCCCTACCCAAGTGGTCCCTAAAAAGTCTGGAGTAGCAGTGGTGAAAAATGACAAAGATGAATTAGTACCAACTAGGATCCAGACAGGATGGCGCATGTGTATCGACTATAGACGTCTCAATGTCGTCACCACCAAAGACCATTTTCCATTACCATTCCTTGATCAAGTCATAGAGCGGGTGTCGGGTAGGGCTTATTATTGTTTTTTGGATGGGTACTGGGGCTATAATCAAATTGAAATAGCCCCAGAAGATCAAGATAAAACTACATTTACTTTTATTTTTGGCACATATGCTTATAAAAGAATGCCTTTCAGCCTGTGCAACGCACTGGCCACTTTTCAAAGATGCATGATAAGCTTATTTAGTGATATGGTAAAAAGAATCTTGGAAGTCTTTATGGATGATTTTTCTGTCTATGAGAACACCTATGACCAATGCCTAGAAAATTTGGAAAAAGTTTTGAAAAGATGTAAGGAAACTAGTTTGGACCTTAATTGGGAAAAGTGTCATTTTATGGTGACACAAGGGATAGTATTAGGACACATAATTTCAAATAAGGGGATAGAAGTTGACAAAGCTAAGATTGACCTTATTCAGAACCTTCCACCCCCTACAAATGTTAAAGATGTCCGTTCATTTTTAGGGCACGCCGGGTTTTATCGGCGATTCATTCCAGGTTTTAGTGCTATTTGTCGTCCTATGTGTCATTTGTTATCCACGGATGTTCCATTTGAATGGACATCCCCTTGCCAACAAGCTTTTGACAAGCTAAAAGGGCTCTTGACCACTGCACCCATCATGCAAGCCCTAGATTGGTCTCTACCTTTTGAACTCATGTGTGATGTGAATGACTTCGCTATAGGGGCGGTACTTGGTCAGAGAAAGGACAAGAAACCATATGCCATCTATTATGCTAGTAAAACTTTAAATGATGCACAAATGAATTACACTACCACCGAGAAAGAACTTCTTGTTGTGGTCTTTGCGCTTGATAAGTTTAGATCTTACTTAGTCGGCTCACTTGTCATAATTTATACGGATCATGCCGCACTTAAGTATTTGCTCACTAAGGCAAACGCTAATCCACGATTAATTCGGTGGATTCTACTCCTTCAGGAGTTTCATATAGAAATTTGGGATAAAAGGGGGTAGAAAACGTGGTAGCTGATCACTTGTCTCGCCTCCCTGTGGATGGCTGAGACCAAGAAAAATCTCCCATTTTGGAACATTTTCCTAATGAATAACTTTTCTCCATCCAGTCTGTTACTCATACTAATACTCCTTGGTTTGTGAATATAGCTAATTACTTGGCTTTAGGTAAGTTTCCATCTCAATGATCATCCAATGATAAAAAGAAATTTTTTCAAAATGTTAGAGTTTTCATGTGGGATGACCCATACCTTTATAAGTATTGCTCTGATCAGGTGATTCGACGTTGTGTACCGGATAATGAATTCCAATCCATAATTAGTTTTTGCCACTCATATGCTTGTGGTGAACATTTCTCTACCAAGAAAACAATTGCCAAAATCCTCCAATGTGGATTTTATTGGCCCACTATGTTTAAAGATGTCCATACTTTTTGTATTGCTTGTGATAGATGTCAAGACTAGGTACTCTCACTAGAAGAAATATAATGCCCTTGAATCCCATAACGGTTACAAAAATATTTAATTGTTGGGGCATCGACTTTATGGGGCCGTTTCCTAGTTCTTTCGGGCATTTATATATTTTAGTGGGTATTGATTATGTATCTAAGTGGGTAGAGGCAGTAGCATCCGTACAAATGATCACTCAATAGTAATTAAATTTCTAAAAGAAAACATCTTTTCCAGATTTGGGATGCCGCATGCTATTATAAGTGATGGTGGAACCCACTTCTGTAATAGACCCGTAGGAGTCCTGATGCGCAGATATGGTGTGCTCCATAAAGTCGGAATGCCCTACCACCCACAAACTAGTGGCCAAGTCGAACTCGCCAATAGGGAAACAAAAGATATTTTAGAAAAACCTATGAACCCCAACCACAAAGATTGGTCTTTAAGGTTGGTGGATGCACTATGGGCGTACTGGATTGCATACAAAACACAGTTAGGTATGTCACCCTATCTGCTCATTTACGGCAAAGCTTGCCATTTACCTGTTGAGGTTCAACACAAAGCTTATTGGGCCATTAGGCAAATGAATGAAAACCCCGACAACGCTGGACATCATCAAAAAATTCAACTCTCAGAGTTGGATGAAATACGTAATGACGCGTATGAAAATGCCCGAATTTCTAAGGCAAAGATGAAAGTTCTTCACGACCAACACATTTCTCGAAAATCTTTTAACATTGGTCAAAAAGTTCTGTTGTACAACACCCGATTACATTTGTTTCCCAGAAAGTTGCGTAGTAAATAGTCGGGACCTTATATAGTGAAGGCTGTCCACGAGAATGGAGCCATTGAAATTCGAAACCCCATAAATGACAATCAATTCACAGTCAATGGTCATCGTTTAAAACAGTATGTTGAGAATTTTGTGGTAGAAATAGAGACATTACGTCTCGAAGATCCTCCTCCATTAGAGTAATATCTAGAGAGGTAATCGTGTATAGTAGTGTTGTTGTATTTTTTTTCTATTTTTGTAATGACTAGTGTGCCTTTCATCACTACGTGTGTGGCATTCTTTTTTCTCTTGCGTTCATTAAGGGCAATGTGCAAATTAAGTTGGGGGGGGGGGGGGGGGGGGGGGGGGGGGAGACCATTCTTGTGAGCACACTATGTTTATTTCTTCAAAAAAATATATATATGTATATATATATACTACCCATCCGGACGCCCCACAGAGCCCGTCCGGACGCCATTTCACACTAAGATTTTTTTTTAGTAGTCGGAGAACACAGGCACTGGCAGTCCGAATGCCTTATCCCGTCCGGACGCCTTTCGTGCCTTAGAAAAATTTTCGAGCAAGTTTATGCAACGCCACTAGCCGTCCGGACGCCTCCCGACACTTAGAAAAAAATTTTGAGTTCGAGTTACAAGGCTACTGGCCGTCCGGACGCCCCATCCGGACACCCTTTATGCCTTAGAAAAATTTTTAAGTCGGTTGTGACAAGCTCACTGGCCATCCAGACGCCCCTTATAGACCATCCGGACGCATAAGCCCCATCCGGACGCCCATATTTAAGTCGAACGGCACCGTTTTGGATCCCGTCCGGATGCCCTCTGAGGGGTCATCCAGACGCCCCCGCGTTTTTATAAATTCTCCGAATTTCTCCGTTTTGTCTCATTCGCACACCACAAAATTCCTATTTTAGAGAGAGAGAGAGAGAGAGTCCGGACGAGGCGACGAAGTCCTACCAGTTTGAAGAGTCATGACCCTTCGATTTCGCGCCTTTTCGTCTTCCAAGGTAACTACGCAACCCCTCCTATCCCTTTTCAAAGTGTTTTTCTTTAATATTTATGCGTAGTTAGGATTGGGATTTGTGCTATAATTGTGATTGTGTGGTGGTGTTTGTTGCGATTTGTTTTGTGAAGTTATTTTGATGGCATCGAAAGGAAGTAAAAAATCTTCGCAAAAATCTTTGGCCATAGAACCTTTGAACCCGACCAGTCTTCAGACTATGACCCAGAAATTTTCATCAGTCATCAAGCCTTTTTGGACTTTAGAAAGACTTGGGCGAGTAAAGCCGCGGCCGTAGAACGAAACATAAAACTGTGGAATTTTGGGGGTGGATTTGCTTTAGAAGCCGAATTTGAGAGGCAAGGTTGGACTGATCTAGCCGCCTATAGAGGGAATACATTTTAACCCTTTGTGCGGAACTTATGACTAATGTTCGAATGGCGGACAAAGATGAGGGTCATGAGAGGCTAGTGACTTGGCTGAGAGGGAGAGACATAGTAATTACCCCGGCCACCTTTTGTCGTCATTATGGGCTTAGGCGTGAACCTAACGCCGAGTTTTGCCTTGTTGTTGGGACTCCGAGCCTCACTGAGATGGCACGGGAAATTTTAGAATTGTAGTGAAAATTTTGAAAAATAATTAATTTTAAAAATCTCAAAAATAAATTAGTATACTACAGTAATTAATGTTGAAATTTTTTTTAGCTTTACAGAACAACATGAATATGCAATCTAATTTACTTTGAGAGTCCTTTGATCATTTTTGTTTGAAAAAGCCAAAAAAGATTTAAGTTAGTACTAAATAACCTAGCCAAGCTTTTTTTTAAGCCAATTTATTTTTTATACATTTTTTAAGTAGCTTATTTAATAAAAAAAGGGTTGTTCCTAAAGGGCCCTTTATGTTTGTGTATCATCACCCGTAATTTGCGCCGTAAGTCATTGACCCAAACGCAATGTTTGGATGGTAGGAATCAACGAGAATGAATAGGAGTCCCATTACCAGTAATCACTTTCTTAGTAACAAGATTGTTGTGTAAATGTTATTTAAGCCTTTGGATTAGCTAGGAATTTTTTATGAAAAAAATGATAAGATGTTATATCTTTTGGCCCATCTATTTTTTTTCTCTTTAAATTGTTAGCATTCCTTAGGATCATGAGGTTTCCATAGAGGGTGTGGGAATAAGATTCGCATTTAGTGTGGCGATTTCAATAAAACTCAGAGCCCTCATCGGCATTTCTTCACAAACTACTGATGCTTAGACACCGCACCTATTAATAGTTAATTATTTTTAATAAACTAACAACGGTAGATTTTAAATAGCCTCTTCACATAAAGCCCTCAAATCTACTACAGCAAGGGCTTTTGTTTTTTTTTTTGGTACCTTGGAAATTCAGAGAAAAAAAAGAGTTTGTTAGTTTTCTTGTTAGTTCACTCCCATATTTACAAGTGAGTCTGAACATTGATTTTCTTCTCTGAGAATACGTTTGGTGGTCAGGTTTCTACTTAGAAGATATATGAGCATGATCCATCATATCCTGAGAGAAGGGAACTTCTATGCTGATAAACTAGCTAATATGAGAACATACCAGAATTATAAGCCTGTAATTTTTTAAGATCCTCCTGATAGTTTGAACAGGTTACTAGTTGGTGATATGGTGGGGATAACTTATGAGAGGTGTTAGTATGTAATTGTACTTGTTTCCGATATACCAAAAAAAAAATATATCTAAATTATAGGAAATCTGACATCTTCAATTAGAGCTCGATGCTGGAAATTTTGCATTGTGCCTTCTTGGATGAGTTGAACACAACTATTTGTGAGTCCATTTTGATTTGCACTTTTGTCATTCCCTTATCAAGAATGATTCTCAACTCTCTATAGATTCTCCATATAAACACCTAGATGCCTCTATAGTGCTCCCCACAATTATATCAAAACTGACATGCCCAAGCTCATAGTCCCAAGGCTATGAATAATACCCTCTAGACTTCAACTCTCCTGGCTCTGAATAGTAGTAATTGTTATTAATTAAAAAGTTTAATAAATAAATTATTTGATTTCAAATTAGTGCATCTCAATTCACAAATAGGTGAGTTGGGTTCATGTTAAAAGTTTAGAATATATATTGAGTTTATTAAATTAAAATAAATGAGTATTATACACATTGGCGCTCTATAGCATAGTTTTGGTTTTTTTTTTTTTTTGGGACAAATGCGATCCTACAAAATTGGAATTATTGTCTAATTTAGTTTACATATTTAGTTGGTTAGTTTGAGTAAGTACAATGATAATTATGAGTGTATAACAGTAGTCCCGTCTAACATTGTTAAGACGTTGAATACATTAAAAGTATATCTAACGGTCAGTACTTTCGTTAGTGGGCAAATTTCATAAATTAAAACACTTTATTTGTATTGTCCTTTTATTCTCTATGTAATGATTAGATAGATAGATGGTAGAGATTATAGAAAATTTTTGAGTTAGGTATGTTGGTCAATCTAATGCTAAAGAAGAACTGAACAACATCTTGAATGTTTTGAAGCTTAAAATTAAAGATTTACACATTTTGCCAAACTCTTGCTCCAACCAAACCTCAACCAGATTGAAGAAATCAGGGTAGAGAGTTTCCACAGAGGTTCATTCAGCTTTCGCCCCACCTAGACCTCAGCGAAAAATCAAAAAATCAACCAGAAAGCTTCGTCGAGTGTAAGCACTCTATTTTTACCTGTCCGACAATCTCCAGCCCAACCGGTTTCAATTTTCAAACACCGCAACACATGCAAACTCAAGATGAGCCTTTCAATCTCCAATCTAATCAATTGATCGCTTCTTGAGCCCATAAGGGCGTGCTGGAGCCATAAGCACCATCATTCCAAGCAGTTTTCTAGACCAGGCGGGCTCATGATCTAAACTCAAGTAAACACTATCCACTACATATCAGTGGACGGATCCCACACCGAACGGGAAATCTCTCTCTCTGTAGCTCCTTAATAGCTTGGCTATACCGCTTCTAGTCCTTGTCAATCCGATCAAACCGGCCATAAACCTCCGTCTAAAAAGTCCCAAAGGCATTGGCTTGAGCCTCCAAAAGCTGGGTGTGGTGTTGCTGCGTAAGTGCCTGCAACTCCAACATCTCTACTACTTTATCCAATGAAGACTGCCCAGCATGGCCACTTCCCTCAACTGATGGTCCTCCTTCTCCCTCTTCATCATCATCCTCAGCCCTCTTCTTCTTGTGACTCCTATATTATGCTTCAGACTTGTGAATAGAAGTCATATTGATGGCACGCATGGAAGTTTTTCGTGAAAAAAATGAAGGTGGATAGACTCCAGACTCGAGGATCAGGGAGGTCAGCATACACACAAATGGAATGCTGTCCCCTCGGGTGATATTGGTGGCATTATGATAAAGCTGAAGGAACATATACCTCGACAAGTCTATGGTCTTTTGGGTTCCAATGGCCCACATTAGCTGGGCTCGGACAAGGCTGACCTGGGAATAACGGGCTTGGGGTAACAAACTATGGCATGAGAAGAGAAAAGGTGGAAGGTACCTTAATTTTAAAAACTTCTTTTCACATTGGGTCTTCCCCTCAACCCAGGACACAGGTTTTGAGGCCAGATTTTAAGCGATTTGAAGGGAATTCACCTCCCATTGATGTGTTGTGTGCGGAACTACAGAAAATACCATCAATGGGTCATCATTCCATCATATCAGTGTCGTCTTTAAAAAGGGAGTACCGGTTATTGAATTTGATTCTTTTCTCAAATATTCTCCCTGAGGTGGATTCGGGTGTTGTAGTAGATCACTATAGGTGTTTTTGGCTGTACATTATCGATACAGGGTATACGATTGATCTGTCTACTATGATGCGGACTGTTATGAGGGAAGCACGTTATTCGTCTGGCGGGTTACCCTATGGGTTGTTCCTTACCCAACTTTTGGAGCAGGTTGGAGTGCCTACATTGCCTTCAAACACCATTGCACACTCGGGACATCCGTTGTCCAGTTTGGATGCTTTGAGTACCCGAGCGCTTCAGCAGAGTGACTTACCCACCTTGATTCCACGACAGCAACAACCTGCCATGTCCACTCCATTTGCAACTGTTGAGTCCTTGCAAAGGCAAATTTCTGAGTTGAAGGCGAAGGTGGATTCGCTAATGAGTCACACTTCGGTGGCCTCGACTTCAAAGGCTCCGAAGCATGGTCCTTACCGTTTGTCTTAGAGTTCTTGAGAAAAACTTGATTTAGTAGTTGTATAGTTAGTAGTATTTTATTTTCTTTTAGGATATTTTTTTTTTTCTTTTTCCTTGTTTTGCTTTATTTCTATTTTCCTTGGGCACTCTATTTCTTTTGGAAAAAAAAAAAGAGGAAAGAAAAAGAAAAAAAAAAGAAAAAACAAACAAAATAATATATATATATATATATATATAGGCTTTGTTATGCCTTGCTGACTAGTTACAGGTGTGCTCACATTGATTCGCCTTTGGAGACCGAAACTGAGTTGGTAAGAGTTGAGTAGCATATGATTCATCGGTCATGGTCGGTATCTTCAACACTTTCATTTATATTTTCATTGCTTAGTATTATTCATGTTAGGAGTGTTGAAAATGTTTTTTTAGAACCATATTTATGTTCATGTTAATACAATCTTGGAATTGAGAATGATTTGAGGCATTCATTGGACTAAACTTGAGCTTAATTGTCGAGTCAACTTTTTACGATGATGAATTCCAAGCTTTTGCCATGAAAGCATTTCATGAGAGAAATTACATCTTTATGCATTGTCGTGTTATATGATTTCTTGTGTTGATGATTTTGTGCATTTTTCATCCTTAAATAGTGGAGATTGTGCCTTGTGAGCTTTAGAGCCACTTTATCTTCTTTTTGGAGTGGATTTACATTTACTCGAGGATGCTTCTTTCATTTTCTATTCTTTCAATAGCTTCATTACACTTGATTTTGATTCATAAGTTTGGTAGTGATTGAGATTATTGACACTTATACTCTCTTGAATTTCAAACTTAATATACTTCGGATACGTTGTTAGGTCATTATGTTCTTCTTAGACACATAATTTCTAGATTCTGTCTCTTGAGCCTTGTATATATCATCCTTGATAGAATCAAATTATTGTTGAAATATTTTCTATAAAAGAGATGTGATTTTGGTGCTAGTGAAGAGCTTGAAAAGAAGGGGATGATGTATTTGTAGTACGATGAAAAAAAAGAAAAAAAAAAGAAAGGAGATAAGGAAAAAAAACAAGACAAAAAGAAGAAAAAAATTGGAAAAAAAGAAAAAAGATGACCAGGAAGAAAAGAGAAAAAAAATGAGAAGCATTATCATATGAATTGGGAGTTGAAAGCATGGTTTTAGTGATCATTGGATGTCTTGAGCATCAATGTTTTGAGTAATTTATTCTTTCTCTCTCTATATATTTTTCTTCTTCATACAAACGATTGTAGTTGATCCGAAGTATACATGAGTTGAAAATTCTTGTGAGTATAAGTATCTTTGTCAATTTCGTGATTATTACTTTGACGGTAGATATTCTTTCATGAAGCTATGTCAAGTCCTATACACTTACATTTTTGCGGTTTTTATTTTTAGATTGCTCTTATTACATGATTTATACAATTACTCTTAAAATGAACTTTCCATTGAGAGACCCATGTGTTCATATTTTTGTGAGTGTATGCCTTGTGAGCATTTGAATCAAAGCGTAAAGGATGTGGGTGCGTGAAATTGATACACTTGAGTTATACTACATGGTTAGTGCATTATAATGTGCATCTTTCTTGTAACTTTCATGTCTTAACCTTGTATGACTCATGTTAGAAGTTGAGTTGAGAATTACCTTGAGTAAGTTCTCATATGCCTTAATTGTTCTTTCTACCACTGATTATTTGAAATGAACTGATGTTTGTGGGTATCATCACTGCAAACCCTCATGAGACATCACTCGTCCACTAGGGGTAACCTAGGGGTTTAAAGAATTGATGCATAGGCTAAATGCATTTGTGACTTCTACGAAAGTGAAGATTATGTTTTTGGTTTTAGTATTTTGCTAGGGACTAGCAAAAACCTAGTTGGAGGGTGTGATTGTGCTCCAAAAGTGTAATTATAATGCCTTAATAGGTACTTTGTTAGTATTAGTTTATGAGTATATATGTCTTTTTAGTTATGTTTTGATATTAATTAAGTTTATAATGCTTTATGTAGGTTTTGAGCTTAAATGGAATGATTTCGAATGAAAAATGATCATAGGTTTCAAGAGGTTTCTGTCAAGGTACAAGCTGCTGAAACTGTGGTACAAGTTGCTGAAGCACGCAGAGCTAGAATTTTGGAGGCTCATATCTCGCAAACCAGAAAGGCTATTCAGACCCATAATATGTCAATTTTATATAACTTTTGAAGACCTACAACTTTTGGAAAGTATCCCAGCCCATCGAAGCACTTTATAAAAGTCGTCCGTACGACTGACGACGAGATATATAGATTAATACACTTTTTAGTTGGATATAGATTAGGAGGTAGTAGACTAGGTTGAGGGGTTCTATGTTCTGAAGGAGAAGAAGATTTCTAGGGTTTTTCTAGGGTTTGGAAGGAGGAATCATCCAATCCTTTGGATACTACGAATCTTTTCACCTTTCAAGGGAACATCTTTAATCTTTAGTTTTATCTTCAGTTTTATTTCTTGTTTTCATTGTGAATGTTAGATTATTTTTCTTTAATGCAGCATTTTATTTCTTCAGTTATTATTTCCATTCCTGCAATCTTTATCATATTTTTCAGTAACTAAATCTGTTCTTGGTATGGGTTGAGAAAGTAACTAGGTTACAGGTAGAGATTCAAGATAGTATTCATTTTTCAAGATTTTAAGAACTCGGATCGAGATTCATTTTCTTACCCATAAATATCTTCGAAAACAATATTCTTGATCATATCTAGCCATGTATGTATAGACTGGTTTGTAAGCAGGGATACATATACCTAGAATTTTTAATAAGGATATTGATTATAACTGAATATATATTCCTATTAAGAGTACTTTAGAAATCTACTATTCTTGATTAAGCTTCAAACATACTTTGTAGACAGGTTTATAAACTGGGACAGGTATGAATGGGACCCTAGTTATGAACACTAGTAAATAACTGAATATCAACTCTAAAAGAGTAATCGAATCTTGAATTTCTTTAATTCAAACTATCTTGGGAACCTACTTGCCGGCCTATTACTGGATCAAACCCTGCCAAGACCTTTTTTATAATATTTGAATACATCCCTAAAAATTAGTTTAATTTTATTATCTGATAATTTAGATCAATCATCTCAAACAATTGATTTTTATTTTCTCTTTGGAAGTTTTTCTGCAATTTTAATTGTTTCTGAGTTCATTATTATTTTGTCCTGATTGCAGACCTTATTCATAAAGTTTATTTCTTGTGTTCCTTGTGGTTCGACCTCGAACTTATCGAGATATTATTACTGCATCGCAACCGTACACTGGTGGAGATAAATTGCACTATTCAGGAGCGATCATTACACTTTACCCTCTTGCCGTTTGAGTCAAAATTACACGACCCCCTGTGCTTTAAAAGTAAACACATGACTCTCCTGCAATTTAAACCTATCTATGAAATGCATGAAAACTGTTAGATTTAACGAAAATTCTATTATAGAGGAATTTTCGTCATTTCATATCTCTAAATTAGGATATCAAAAAGACAATTTTGTGAAATAACCGAAAAAATCTCCTCAAAAGACAATATTTTATTTTGGCATAAAATGGCCAAATCGGCTTTTTGATGTTCTAATTTGGAGAGATAAAATGGCAAAAATATGTGATAAAATTTTCATTAAATTTAATGGTTTTCATCCATTTTGTAGATAAGTCCAAACTATATGAAGGTTGTGTGTTCACTTTTAAACCACAAGGGAGTTATCTAATTTTAGCTCAAACTACAAAGAGGTAAAGTATAATTACCTTAATAATTTATCTTGTTAGCAGGGTCTTAAATGCAAAGAGTCTACACAATTTAGGGTCTTAAATGCAAAGGTCCATATGATCCTGACTGCCCATTTTTCATGCTTCTCACTTTAGCCCCACTAAAAAGTTATAAATATTCCACTTAAATAGTTATCTGGTATTACAAACTTTGATTATATATATAATTATAAGCTTATATGCTTTTTTCATAAATATAGAAATTAAGTACTTTATTGTTGGATCGATTATGGAAAAAAATGTTCCTGATTTTTTATTAATTGTTGCCCTGCATGAATTTACTAGCTCCCGTAGTGGAGCCAAGTGTACCTTTGGGGCATCAGTACATATCATCTCATGTGATATTAGTAAGTGTTTGAATGTTATGTGGGCCTATTATATTACACTATTTTATTAGCAGTCATGTATGGATGAGGACGAGCGTTATTAGCAGTCGTGTATGCTTACTTGACTATATATTAAATTGTGTCTAATTCTATGAAAGCGTCCTAATGAAAATTTACATATTTATTGTGCTTGAAAGTAATACTTATATTCGTATGTTGGAATGATGAAAGCAGAAGTAAATTTTCATAATTCTAAGCTATCCTGTCAAGTTATTGTACAGGGCACTATAATTAATAAAGATCCCAGCAAAGTAGTAGGTGAAATGCAATTTGAACGTGATTTTTGAAAAGTATACGTTGAGAAAGCAATGAAATCTAATGAGTTCTTAGTCAAGCCTTGGGAATGTGTTAATACAAGACAAGCTGTCAAACAATTGTTGTTTGGCGATCTATGTATATTAAATTTACTTTAATTTTTATTTTTTAAGTTCATCATCCAGTGCATATATTAGTTAGCTAACAAATATACAAATTGATTTGCAGGTTTTAAGGACGACTTAGCAGGTCAGGGTGATTTCGACTTATCTATGCTAGAGCAATGGAGTAATTTAAATTTTCTCTTGTTTATATTTTTTATTTTATCTTTAGTGTTGGATATAGTATTATATGGACATAGACTACTGTACTAAACATGGTATTTTTAAGTAGATGGTTAACTAGTATTATATGGTTTGTTGGATACAATCACAAGTTTGGTTTTTAATTAGAATATGTGGAGTTTTATGTGTTGATTGATAGTGTTAATGAAAAAGTAGAAGTGAAACATTGGTCAAACCATTTCCATACCTTTGTATGAATACAGGTACTAGAAATTATTAACAAGATTTGAATTAAATTATTGACAGGACTTTTTGAGCTTAAAATATCGGCACTTTTCTAAGAAGTGTCGCAAAAGAGTTCTCAATCTAGTGCTATGCTTTTTCACGGCACTCTGACGGAAAAGTGTAGTCAATAATCAATTTTTTTTTAGTGGCACTTCCAACAAAAAAGTGTGACATATAGCCAGTATTATCGGTTTTTGCCGCAAAAAATATGTCCCAAATTTACTAATGTTTGCCGCACTTACAAATGTTAGTAATTAGTACCGGGAAAATGCTGACGCTAGCAAAAAGAATGTTGCAAAGTATCCACGAGACAGGACTTACCCACTTTTTTTAACATGTGTCAAAAAAGTGTCAAGAAAAGTTATTGTGTCACTTATATGCTCTTTAGCGGCACTTTTTGAGTGCCACAAAAAGTCTATTTTCTTGTAGTGCATGGGACTTGCCAACATATGGTCAGAGAAAGAATTATATGATAAATCTACATAAAATAATATAGATGTCAATATAAAGTGCACATAGGGCTAGAATAGTCATTTTATAGTTAACCTAATCAATAACGAAATATTCTCAATGCATCCTAACGGTTGCAGGGAGGGTTTTTGACTAGATTTCAAATAAAAATGGTTTAAATTCTTGATTTTAAAAACTTCAAAGGAGATCAGTGCAAAGTGCCCCTTCTTTTAAAAGAACGAAAGTACTAGGAATAGAAGCGTGAGGAACAGAGATGTCCGAACTCGTCTCAATAGTGAAACTCGAGGAAGTGTTGCCGACAGAGATGGAAGGGAGCAGAGAAGAGAAAATGGATTGAGGGAAGAGGCAACTCCTAAATCCAATTCTTAAATCAGCCAACTCTTAGCAATCAAGCCTTCAAATCGATAGACTCCATAGAGAAGAAAGCATTATTTTCCTTACAAATTCAAATGGGGAAGGGAAAATAATTTTTCTTCTTTTTTTCTTGCCCTTCCTTTAATTTCTCTTCCCTTCCCTTTTCTTTCCGCCTCTAAGTTCCAAACAGGCTCTTAAAGAAAAATAGTGTCATCCAACAAGCCACTTTGAAACCATAGTCATCTAACTAGGGGTGGCAAATTGGGCGATTTGGGTGGGTTTGGACTAGCTTAAATGAGTTTGAGTTTAAATGAGTTCAACTCAAATCAAACTCGCCTAATTAGTAAGCAGGTTGAATATCAACAGGTCACTAACAAGTTAATTTTTTTAAATTCATGAATCCAAATTGATCGGTTTATATTTTAAACACAGATGGCGGGGGTTATTAGTTGTGGCGGCAGTGGAGGAGGAGGTGGTGGAGGGTGACAGGCCGTGGAGCAACGGTGGCAAGGGTGATGGTGATGCAAGTCGGTGAAAATTTTGAATTCATCGAGTCAGTTTTATCCATATTCTTGAATTAGTAACAAGTTTGTCCTCTGTTTGATAGCAAAAAAAGAACTTGTAAAATAACGAGGAAAAATTATAAATCTTAATCTTAGTTTTTTTTTTTTTTTTTTTTTGAGCAATGGAAACAAAGAATTTTCTCAAATTCAAATTACGTCTCTCTCTCTCTCTTTGTGGACCGAAATTAAGAACATTTATGATGTTAGAGATTTATACTAAAAGACATGTTTTATGTAATGATTTTAGTATTTATTAATAAATTAGTTATTCTATTATGTATGTGTGTCTCTTATTCTATATAATAGATGATTTGGTATGTAGAATACGACTTATACACGGAAGATCAAATCAACGGTTCTTATGAAGTATAAGTTTATCATTCATAGTCTTAGATGGAACTGGACACATCATCAGTAGGACTGCAGCACAAAATTTTAATAGATTTGTCTTAACTATGGGGAACAGTATAGTTTCAACTCCTTGCACTAATACACTTTGTGTGTATTGAATAAATTGCGTTGCTGTAATTGTTTTTATACTGACTATGTAAAACATCTAAATCTCATGATTATTATAAGTGTTTATTCTCTTAATCCTAATATAATAAAAAGACACATGCATATAGTGTTTATTGTTTTGATTCATAAAAAAGTGAGATTCTTTGTGGGTCAATAAACTCAGTGAGTTAGACAATAACATTATGTAAATAGGACATAGAGTACAATTATAATTCAGTAGTGGTATAAATTATAATTTACGTAAATAGGGATTAATACTAGTTGGATTAAGAATTCTTACTTGGATAGAAAGCCCTAGTCATACTAATCTTGTGATTCCTGCTGTAGCCTCAATATATATGCATTTCTAGAGCAGTTTGGTTACACTTACTCATAATTGACAGATATATGTTTTTATGATAGAAAGAAACCCTAACAGTTGCGAGTCCACTCTCTCTGAAGTAAGGTGTGTATGAGGGATACATCAGAAATTTGAAAATTGAGTTCGAGCAATTGATTCGTACTTGTTGCTGTTGCGTGCTGTTCGAGATCAAAGCAAAAGATTTTCAAAGTTCATAACTGCTGATATTTGGGATCAAACCAGATAAATCTCGAAAGTATTATTCTAATCATGTAAATTAGTCTCTACTAATTAAATTAAAAATTTTAGTATTATGCGTATGCACTATAACCAAATCGTAAGAAATTTCGTATTCCCCAACACATAATTCATGTATGTATATAAGATATATAGTTATTTTCAAGACTTAGGATACAACATGTCTTGGTCGAATTAAATGCTTGCACGAGGAGAAAATATTGGGTACAACGATAGTATACCACATCATCAAGTTGATGTCGAGCAAGAAGGGCCCAGTGGGGGCAGGTGCCTCCACTAAGTTGGCTACTTTTATTATTTTTAATAAAAAAAAGAATTATGTATATTTATATGATTCTAGGTTATTTTGTCTTTACAAAATTTACAATCACTTACATTTGCTTCTTTTGGATTTACTAACACTTATATTTGTCTCCACTAAATATTACTAAATCTATAACAAAAAATATATGTATCTCATTAACCATTCATTATTTGGTTAAATAAATAACACATTTCTAATTAACTCTTCATGAAATGCATTCATAGGGTCATGATTACTCAAATACCAAAATCCCTTCTCGAATTTTTCAATCTTAACCAGGCAAATTTGAATTAAAATTTTATAGAGTTTTTGTGTACATCTCTTGTACAAAGGCGGTGCCCTTTTTTCAACGTCTTTAATATATTCTCTTTATTTATCAAAGGAAAATTAGTCTATTAAAAAAAATTCGTGTATAATTCTATGTAAATTTTGCCTCTATTGAACAAAAATTCTAAATCCACTTCTGATACTACCATTGTATCTAATATTTTCTCCTGCTGGAGAATGATATCACGAATTCGTGTAAGTTAAGGAGTAAAACTTATTCATTTTTAATCAGCAACTGCTCGTACTTAAAAATCTGCTTTCCTTTTTCCTTTATAGAGTTTATATAGATCTGTTATATTTGGCTTATGTTTAGCTCTTTTTCAAAAGAAAAAGGTGAGTGGTGGTGAAGGCGGCAGGCGGCGATGGGTGGCGACGGGCAATGGTGGTGACAACGGCAGTTGTGCGTTGTGGGTAGAGTTTAGTAATGGAAGCGGTAGTTGGCAATAAGTAGTGATTGTAGCGGGTGACCGTGAATGATGACAGCAACAGGTGGTAAAAAGAAGAGAAGGAAGAGAGATTTATTTTAAAAATAAATATAAAAAGCTAAAAGAAAAACACTTTTTTTTTAAGTGGGACTTCTTTACAATTTTTTTACCAAACTCAATGGATCCTCATGATCAACTCATTTAAACCCGTTTACTTGCATGATGCGGTCCGATTACAACTCATTTATAAACCTGAACGGGTTGAAATGAATTTTAAATGGGTGTTATTGACAGGTTCATGTACATGGATTATTCGAGCAAGGAATGAGTGGAACAGCTCTACTCCCCATCATCAACACAGTGATGCTCGAAGATCTTCAAAGCACGACTTCAAACAGTGACAAGTCAGAGTCACCGGAAGACGAATCTGAGCAGCCAATGGCCCCACACCATGCGCGAAGAGCGTCGGGATAAGTGGACAAGCTAGGTAGCTCAAGTCCAGCTCATGTAGTCCTCACCAAGGACAATTATGTGAATCACTTCACGTGGTGCGTCTTCTTTTTATCTGTCGGTTTGTCGTGATGGCTTGAAATGCTCATTTTAAATTAAAAAAAATTTGAAAGTTTGAATTAATTTCTCCGAATTTTGACATATCAAGCCATCAACATCAAAAGTTTGCAAAGTATAGAAAGAATTTAAACAATCTATGTTATCTTTTGTGGCAGCCAAGATCAGACATATACATTCTTTTTTTCCCTCCACTTTCAAGTGAATTTTCAAAAGAGTGTTAACCAGAGCTATTAAACAATTCTTGCATAACCTTGCCTATACATCCTACGTGAAACTGCTAAGATAGTTAATCCAGTCACCTAGTGGAGCAGCAATTCAGGCTCAAAGGGGTAGTTGCCCCTATCAAGTTTTTGAAATTTCAATTATTGCCAATAATTTTTGAAATATAACTCAAATTGTCCTCTTTGAAATTTATAAATACCCCTTTAAATCTTTAGGAATGCAATTTTTATTTATGGTTTTTATAATGTTTCTCAATTGGCCTCCTCAAATTTATGAATGCCCTCCTTAAATAGTTATTTATATTATAAGTCCGTTATATTACATTATATTTTATTTTATATATGTATATATAAGTTTATATACATTATTCATATATATGGATGTTAAGTGTCTTATAATTGATTATGAATTTATTTTTCATAAGTATTAATTAATGATTGCTCTCTCTAAATGAATTTTCTAATTCCGCCATTGCAGTTACCCACATCACATTTCTTGAAGTGACGCTTATTTTCAAAGTTTGACATGAATTTTCCGTTCTTATTCACCTCCAAATTCTTAATATTGGTCAAACTACAAAACTTTGATATTTGTTTCGCAATTCCTCTCTCTTCTTAACGTGATAAATGTTGTCTTCCTTCAAGTCTTCACACTTGAAGAACAAAAACTTCGCGTGGGTTCTCTAAGTTCTCTTTCTAGTATCGCAATATATAGCCCATCCTTCACCTCCTCTACCAGCACGCTTCCAACAATTCCTCAAGTGACTGTACATATTGTGCTGCTCTCTGCAGATCTATCTCGAGCAGCAAAGCGCCAAAACAAGACAACAATAGCTAAAAGGATTTTGACAATTGTAAACAATTTGCAAACCAAGTGCTCAATGGATTTAGGCATTTTTTTTTACTACCTATAGAATGTGCAATCCTTTAAATAGAAAGATCTTTAAGTCAACACCAAAAACTTTTCTTAATCTAGATTCCGAAAAACTTCCTTTTTTCTTCTTTTTTGGAAGTCACTTTTTAACTAACACCATTCCTCCCCACTGACCAGAATTTTCTCACGATCTATGGTGTACTTAGCTCGGATATTTGGGTGCTTTCGACCAGCACTTAAGTTGGGTTTTTGTTAAAATAGAGATCATCAGCCATTTTCACTTTTCTATATTGAAATCCAATATCAACGCAAGAAAAATAAAGCCAGAAATATGAAAGGGTGGCCAAACAACAAAGGACAAGAAGAAGAAAGGGTAAATTACATAAACCCTTTTCAGGTTTGCTTTACTGTTTTGTATCCCAATAATTTCAGAAAATCATGCTAGTCTATCCTATCAACGTTTGTTTTGATGATAAAGTTGACAGAAATTTTGAATTCACTCAACATTTCTTAAATCTTTTTGATACCTGTACGTCAGAATTGCTTTTTAAGCAATCAAAATTAATATTAAAAACTCTTCTTTATTCCTTTTCTTTTTCTTTTTCTTTTCTCTGAAGGACATGCATACAATTTCATAAAATACTCGAATTATAAAATAATTAAAAAAAAAAAGGCTCAGAAACGCCATATACCCAAAACTACCACCATCCACCACACAATTCGGCAGATCACCGGATTCACCACCTCACAACTATAAATCCCCACCATTTAATCCCGCCAACCTCTACCTCGGCCATTACCTGTACTAAATTATGACGATAAGACCCGTTGGGAGTTTCTTTTACTATAAAATAAACAAACTTTATGTTTGATTTTAAATTTCAAATCATGAAATTAAAATTATTTTTTTTTCCATTAGAAGGGGCTCGCAGCTGTTACACAATAGTCCCTCTGAATGAGAACCACCCTCGGTAGAATTATTTACCCAACTACTTCTATCTCATAAGAACCATCCTCAGTAATGTTTCTATGAATACTTTTATCTGAATGCTGAGAAATGTTAATTCTGTCTGCATCCTATAGTTTCTAGGTATATATAAAATAAATATAGTGTATTGTTTGTGTCCCCCCAAAATGTAAGAAATCTTACTTTTGTTCAACCCAACAAAGAAAATTTTTAAAAAAATGTGCTTAAGTAGAAAAGTTTCCAATAAGCATGGTATTCTTCGGATGAAATCTACACAGCCATGTGCTATTTTAGTAAGTAGAATTACATTTTTTTCTGTCTTGTTGCCCAAAGAAGTTGATGCATGACGATAATAAACACGATATTTCACAATATCGTAAGTAGAATTACATTTTTTTCTGTCTTGTTGCCCAAAGAAGTTGATGCATGACGATAATAAACACGATATTTCACAATATCCAGGTTGTTCACAATTGCGTTCTCTACTTCAAACTATGCAATCCATGACTTGCTGAAACAGATTTCAAAATGTGCAGCTCACACGATATCAGCGTTTTAAACAACTAGCCCAAGGATGGGGGAAACTAACATGAGAATTGATAGGCAGCGGCAGCAGGAACAATAAAGTGACATCTGCACCATTCTCCACTGCACAACACTGCAAAACTATGGGTTAATGCACAAAATAGAGAAGCTGGAAGCCACAGAAATGCCAATGTAGAACTGCTGCTCCTATGCTGGACAAAAGAGTTGGCAGTAAACTTTGTAGTGAAGTTACCATGAGACATTATTCAACAATCAGTAAATTTCCAAGTATCAACAATCTCCTTTTCCCTACTCTCTGATGTCAGCTGATCTGGACATAAAAGAAAGAATTGAGTTATTAGAACTGTAAAGCTTAGTAAAACATGCAGCAATTGCAACATCCTCTTTCCCATAAGAGTTTAAAACATGCGTTCCTCATTCTAAAAAACTGACTCAAATACAGAAATTCTGTACATATGCGAGAGGGAGGAGAGAAAATATCTGTAAACGCATGACGCATGAGTTGTGTACCACCACCAGCTTGATAAAATACCTCTCCGCCTTCCCTTTCTTACTGATTTACAAACGGCTGAACTTACGTCTTTATCTTCAGCTTCTACTGATTACGGAAACCACGAACACTTGTGCTCCAGCCTCCTACCATGCAGCCATACTAAAGCATTCTGGTGTATAATTTATTACCAAAAATGACACTTTGATCTCTCAATGAAAATTGCTTGTTCTTACCTCCTTACGACTGCCGCCTCAACCCTCACTTCAAAGTAATTTCCTTGCATAATATTATCTTGGAGCGGTTCTTCAAGTTCTAGAAATCTCACATAATTGATGGCCAAAACCAGCTCAATTGGATGTTCTTCATTGGAATAATTCAAGTAGTTCCTACATTTTAAACCATGTTTTCAAAAATGTTATGTGGCCGACATGGTCAAAGATGCATTTTGCAACAAAGCCAAAATAACTAAAGAGAATTTAGCTGTAAACAAAGAAAGATAGTCCAAGTATAGAATAGCCACACATTGAGAGTATCAATTTGATTATTGAAGTGTCAGTCTAGCAAAATTTTCCTTGGGGATATAATAAGCTTCATTATTGAAATGCCATCAATAGCCAGAGTGTTAAACTTCTAGCAGTTTCCTTCACGAGTCTCAAAGGTAGTGTCTTTTTTCTACCAAGTCAACCTAACTTCATTTTCTTTCTTTTTTTAGTTTTGTTTTTTTTTTATAAATCAATGCCGCTTCAGTTTTCTACACCTAAAAACCAGATTTCAAGCAAATACAAAACGCATACAAGTTCTTCAAAAGGTGAGAAATTTTTCCAAAGCATGAATTCCTTTGATTTCGATCAACACATACAAATTTTTTTAGCCTTAAGAAAATCCTAACAGTGTGCAGGTACAATCAATCTGTCATGTAATATGATTCAAAACAGGGAGATCAAGCAAACAATTAAGTGAGCAAATTCACCCATATGCTTTCCAACCTCGTTGAAAAAGAACTTGATATTTCGTCAAGTCTTATATTATTCCCAAATGAGCTTCTCACAATAGAATATTTGATGAAGCAATAAACATTCACAGCTAACACCAATTTAAATGAATAAATCTTGACCATCTATCTTACAAAACACAACTGTTTTTGAAAAAATGTCAATGAGATACATTTCCATTAAACAATCCATATTCATTTTAGTTTTGAATCCACGGTTTAGATTACATTTCAACTTCAAACATGTCTTTCAGTCTGTGGATCACACGAAAAGCAATAAATAAAAGAAAGCTCTCTGTTCAACTTCAAAAGAGAACGGTACATATTCATTTTAATTTGAAATCAACGGCTCAGATTACACTTCAACTGATCTTTTCAACTTCAAACATTCTGCCCAAATATGTCAGCTTGTGGGTCACACACAAACCAATAAAAGAAAGCTCTCTGTTCAACTTCAAAAGAGAGCAATGGTAGAATGGGTGTTTTCAGCAACCCACTCTCCCCTCCTCTCCTCTCCTCTCCTCTCTCTCTCCACCCAAACAGCCCCACCTCTTTGCTCCTTTTTCCTTTTATTTCTTCCTCTTTATTCTCCACTGCCTGAGTCACCACCCCCTTCTTCCTCCACTAGCTTGGTTGTTTTTCAGTTGTTAGGACTTTTAGTGGTATGTAGTGCTTTACCTTTTTATTTGTACTTTTATTTTTGTCTACTCTAATTTGGTTTTCATTTTTTTAGGAGCTGCTTCGCAAATTTGGATTTTCTGATATTCAAAACAGATCAGGTTTGGTTTTCATCAGTTTCTTTGTCTCTCTGCCGTTTGCCTTCCTCCTCTCCATATCCAACCCCTGCCTCACACCACACAACTCAGCCACACTATGGCCGAAACACCCTTCAACCACAAACCACCACCTTCTCGGCTTCTCCCTCATTCTCCTTCTACAAAAACCTACCCTTTCAAGCAAACCTAATATCCATCTCATCCTTTCTTCTTCCTTTGAAGGTGGTTATTTTTTTTTTTTTTTTTTAAGATTTGCATCTCACCTTTTTGTCAAGCACCTCATATTTCTAAAGATTGGATCATTTTTTGTACTTTTATTATTTTTTGTTGAAGTTTGCTCCTTTTATGATTTTTATTTGCTTTAAGCATTTATTTATTTAGTATTCAAGTTTGCTTTATGCATTTATTTATATTTTATTCAAGTTTGCTTTACCTTTTTCTCAAGCATTTATTTTTGTGGTATTGTTTCAAAATATTTGTAGGTATTTTTTTCACTATGGGTAGATGAAGAAGAGAACTGTAATGACCCGGTCAAACTAGTCAAAAGGGGTCAGGGTTTTTTTTTGAAATTATATACAAACTTTGGGAGGTTGTTTTGTGATTACACAAAATTATTTCAAAAGACATCTCTCTCTCTCTCTTCACGCACAGGAGGAGACCCAGCTCTCCCTCTCTGTTTCTCTCTTTTCCTTTCCTTCTTGCAACTTCATCCTCCATTATCACCTAGCTAGAGAAGGTTTTTGATACCACTCCTTAAGGGTTTTTGGTCTATTCTTCAAAGGCTTCGCGGTGGTGGTTTCGGTTCATGTTTGACGTGGATCCTAATTTTGACTTTGACTTTTCAACGCTATACCTTTATTCCTTAAAACTCGGCTTTTATAAAATTGGGGCGTGCCAAGAACGGAAAAGGTAAGAAGAAAGAGCAGAGGGTGCGGCCATGGTGGGTGATGATGCTTTGTTGGTGGAGAAGTTGGCTGTCTGCTTCAGGTGATGGTGGTTCTGGTGAAGAGGAAGAAGGTGGTTGTAGGTTGTGGGGTGGCTGATAATGGGTTGCCGGAAACGGAGAAGAAAAATCACAAAGCCCAGTAGTTCCTATTTTCCAAACCTCTGCATTGAAGAAAACAGGGCAAAACTTCACTTTCATCCACTATAGCAGGAGCTAATAGCTCTCTTCAGCCAACCCACCAGCCAAAATAGACCCTTTTTCCCCCTCCTTTTTTTGATTATTTTTGCGTGAGGCTTTGTTTTTTTTTTCCGTCGTTTTTTTCTGACTTTCCAGAGAGAGAGATTAGGTGGTCTCATGGGCTTCTCGCAAGAGAGCCCTACAGCCTTCCAGTTCTTGCGAGTCACTTTGTCCTACTTTAACATTCCTCACAAACATAGTAAAGAGAAGCCCTTTTTTTTTTCTATTTTTTATTCTTGGTTGTAGATGATATGTGTGCATGTTTTGTGTATGTAATGATCTGATTATGAAGCACTTATTCCAGTTTGACATCTAAAGAGGGAAAAAAATTGCCACTTAACCTAACTAATGTTAAATTGACCTGTTTGGATCATTTAAATTTATCATGGTAGACCAGCTGTAGACTGTAGCACAGTTTAATGATTCATGTTATATGTGACTATTCATTTTTTTGTATTTGAGAAGTTCATAATTTATTTCGGGCCATTTTCTTTAGACAATGCAAAAAGAACTCATAGCCATTTGTTTTGACGCACTACAAAATGCGATTTGATTTTATTAGTGCATAGTGCCGTAGGTACGGGTTATCTCTAGTTTATATAAATCATGAAGCGGAAGGAAGAATATTGAAGTGAAACCACGTTGATGAGCGACGTGGTTTGGTGGGCAAGAGGACATGGTTTTGAGTCTCACCTGCCGTCATGGAGGGAAATGAGGCTCATGGCCATTAATCCTGACCATTGACCTCTTACTACTATGCCCTCTGTGTGGTTGGGGTCAAGTTACGGCTGCAATCGACTTGAGGGAGCGCCTATAGATCCCCTATCTTTGGGCCCCTCTTACACTTTTTTATCGAGCAAAAGAGGGAGGGAAAAAAAAAGAAAAGGACTTCAATAGTTTCTAGTAGGAGAGAGTTTCCAATTGGTTTAACTTTAAAAGTTGTAGCTTGCAGGATTCACAGATTCCATTTAGTTTAAAGACTTGAACATCAGCTAAATTAGGGTCTCAGAGGTTAAATTGAAGGCCAATCTATTCTATATATTATAGCAATAGGTTCAGTGGCGGATACAGGAATCATGCTTTTTTTTTTGGGGGGGGGGGGGGGGGGAAGCTATGCATTTTTAAAAATTGACAATGAAATTTTAATAATCTCATTCTTTGCAAAGTAATCATTTTATCGTATACAAATTGTACTAAAAAATTCCACTTCTATAAACATGACCACAAGAAAATACCATTACATTCACATAAAGTTTCACTCAATATTGAGATAACCATGTAAAACAAAAGGCATTAAAAAGGATTACATAAGTACATTTTCAATACTAATAAAAAACAAAAAGGCCAAATTTCTCTAAATAGATTTACATTAAGCACAAAATCAACAACAATAGTCCAATCTATTAACTCAAGTTAGGCATCTTAAGTTGAGCTCGATGTTCTTTCATGCAATAGAATTCATCTATGATCGAATCGGTATCAAAGTCTTGAGCAATTTTCTTCTCAATATATGTGACCAAGTAATTTGCAAGAAAATCATCTTCCATCTTGTTACAAAGTTTACTCTTAACAAGTTTCACGGCTGAAAATGCATGCTCTACTGGTGCCGTTGAAACTGAAAGTGTTAGCACAAGACAAATCAATCTATCGACAAGAGGGTAGATTATTAACTTTTTTATTTTCACTAACACTTAGCACAACTGTGATATTGTTGACACATTTTTTAACTCGGTGTTATGATGAATATCAAATTCATAATGTTGCAACTAAAATTTCAAGTGTAATTTTTCTTGCTCAATGAAGTCCTAGGGATAAAATTTTATTGCAAGCTTACGAATATTATCAATGTTAAAAGATCTATAATCATCACTGGGATTCAAAGCTGAGCTTAGAATAAGCAATTTTACCATATCCTCCCTAAATCTGTTATTTAATTCTTGCAATTGAGAATCAAGTGTAGTTGTAAATACATCAATCCGAAAATGGCACTCCATTTTGATACGATCTCTTTGATGATGATATTGACCTCAACCGCTGTTGTATTGAGCACTCGTATTAAGAATCTCTACGTCGTGTTCCTCACAAAATAATTTCACTTTCTCAAATAAAGTATCCCATCCACTTTCTCTTATTTTTTGAATAAATGCTTTTGTTGTTGATACTAAATGCATTGCATTCAATATATCTTAAGACTTGCACTGCAAAGCTTGACAAAAATCATCAGTAATCTCCATGATCTCTCTCATAAGATGCAAAATAAACACAAATTCGAAAGATATGATCACATCATAAGCTGAATCTGCATCACCACGTTGTAAATAAGTGTTTCCATTGACAATAATATTTTTTAGGACTGAGCAAGTTTCATCAAACATATTCATCAAGCTCCGAATAGAACTCAAATAAGAACCCCATCGAGTATCTCCTGCTCGCTTTATAATGCCAATTTGATTTAGCCCTTTGCCTATCTCAAGCTCATTAATAGAGCAACTCTCAATTGATCATGACGTTTGCAAAAAGAACCAACAACATTAACTGTGAGAGTTAATTTGGAGAAAAATTGATGAATAGGAATAACTTCTCTAGCTGCTGCAACTAATGCTACTTGGACCCGATGAGCAAAACAATGAATATAATATGCATATGGACACTAACAAGAAAACAAAGCTTGTACACCAGTCCATTCTCTACACATATTACTAGCTCCATCATATCCTTGACCACGAATATTCTGAATATTAAGATCATGACGTGAAAGAACATTAACTATTTTCCTTTTCAAAGTTGAGGCTGTAGTATCTGAAACATGAACTACATCAAAGAAACACTCCCGTATAAAGCTATTTCTATAGACAAATCTCAAAACAATGGCTATTTGCTCTCTTTTAGATTCGTCTCGAGCTTCATCAATAATAATGCAAAACTTTTCATCCCCTACTTCTTGGCGGATAAAAGTTCGAGTTTTACTAGAGAAAATTTATAAAATATCTTTTTGAATCCAATGTGATACATAGGAAGCATTTTGTGGAGAATTCCCTAACACAACTGCAGCTACCTCCTTATTATAAGAGGCTAAAATCTTTATCATTTCAAGAAAATTGCTCCTATTTTTTGAATAAGGACATTCATCATGGCCTCTGAAAGCACAAACTTAGAATGTGAGCCACTTAACAACATCTATGGATGCCTTTAACCGCAAACGGTTATTTGTAATTTGTTGAGAAGTTTGTTTCTCAATGATCTTTTCAATATGTTGAGACTGATTAGCTAGATATTGACAACGCTTCATAGCACTCGTGCACAAAGAGTTGAGATCTTTTCCAACATGAGTTAGAAAAGCACAATTTTGTCCATCATTAACTTTCTTCCATGATTGAAAGCCATCAACAATGAATGCACCCGTTCAGAGCGTCCTCTTGGCTTATTAAAAAGATAACATGGCAGGCAAAATGCGGTATCTTTAGTTGGAGAATATTCCAACCAATCTAGAAATAGCTTGAATCATTAAGCTTGAAAGCGGCGACGATGTTTATCACTAGATTGGGGATATTCAGGAGGAACATGTTGATAAGGCCCTGCTTTGATATAAGCTCTTCGAATTTCATCTTGGTAGTTGATAGGATACTCTGATATTTATCGACGTAATCCAAGATCACGTTCTACAGAAGAGATACCAATTGCTTCGGATTAAATTCTAGGAGCTTTAGAAGGACGATACTTAGGGATTGAAACTTCAACATTAGAATTAGAGGGTTCTATGGAAGTTGATCCACTAGCTTTTGAATTTTGAGAATCTTTTCTCTTGAAGAATGAATCGATTGTAGTTTTCTTCATCCTGATTAACATAAATTATGAATTTTTCATCTATTAAATACCCTAAAGCATAACTTATATTAAAAGAGGAAACAAAAAGGTACCAACAAATAAATTTAATATTATGAGAATACACTTCAATTAGAGGAAAAAAATATTTTTATCAAAAAAAAGGCCAACTATACATATCAAAAATTTTCACAAGAGTCTATTGAAAGGGAAAACAAAAAAAAAAAACCAACAAATAAATTAAACATGATGATAAACATGTAAGTTATACACATAAAAAAATTATAGCAACAACAATAATAAAATCATTGAAAAGATTAAATATGTCTACCTCAATGATCTTATGACTTCAATTTTTCTGATTTCTTTGATTTGTATAGCATAAAAGAATAGATCCACAACCTGATATATACAACAAAATAAAAAATAAACCCTAAGTTTAAGATTATATAAAAGTATGTCTTGTATCTGTTGAGATTATGAAATTACAAGAGGTAAGGAGAGAGCAGACATAAGGGCAAACCTCTCTGGTTCAAAACTGGTTCAAACCTTGGCTGCTCTTGCCATGGCGTGTGCAACCAAGAGACAAAGAAGAAAACTGCTTTTGAAAAAAAAAATGGGTCTGAATATTGAAGATGTAAAGCCAGCTGTATTGGCTCTTGAAATTTGGGTGATTGCCCAAAACCAAAGCAAAAGGTTTTCTCGAAAGCTTTATATAAGTATACTTTTTGTTTCTATTTGTTTGATAGTAATAAAATATTGATTATAATGAGAGAGAGAGAGAGAGAGAGCCTTCACTCAAAATGCCAAAACATATCCCACTAATGACTGATGCTTTTCATCTGACTCAATCATAGTACCTAAAGCTATTTTTTGTGCTTTGACTTTGTACAACAAAAATTGTTTAGTTATAATAAAGACGACCGGGGGGTATATATGAGGGGATAGTCTGGAGGGGCCACAAGTGTAAAAGTGAAGGAATATTTTTTTAAAAGTAGTATAGGTAGTGGAGTTTTTTTGGATTTGAGGGGGGCCCATGGCCCCCGCTGGGTTCACCATGAGTCTGCCTCTAAATAGGTTGTTACTTGCTAGGTCTTTGATGTTGGAAAACTCAATCCAATTTTCTTAATTTTTTAAAAAAATTACTAATATTACATGTATCATAATAGTATTGGTCTAAGAAACTTTTACTTTTTATTCATACATAGTTTATCTTTACTAAAACTCAAGTCATCTCATGTCATTTTGGAAAGTTTTCCCTAAAATTTAAAGACACTATAATTTTTACTTTAAATTTTCTTAAATTCCTCAATTATAATTTTAGAAAGTTCGTTCTTAATTCAAAACTGTGGAATTTCCTATTCAAACCCCTTTAATTTCTCATTTTAGGAGGACAAAAATAATAAATGTATACTACATAACCAATTAATATTTCACATATTTGTATATATTTTGCCCATTCCTTGCCATTTTGATGCGGGAATTTCCTTTGCATAGCACGGACACATCGCTAGTAGGTAAGGAAAGGGTTTAGAATTGATCTTAGCTTGAAATGCTAAGGTTTTGGGGCCGAATTATTGACTTTTCTAGGGCTGTGAGAATAGTAACTTTGCAGAGGAGGAGGAGGAGGAGGGAGGAGGAGGAGGAGGAGAAGAAGAAGAAGAAGAAGAAGAAGAAGAAAGAGAACAAGAAGGCTGTAGGAATCCACCTAGACTTCTCAAGAAATTAACCCGACCCCCCCCCCCCCCCCCCCCCCGGGTTGCTGAAAGTCATCACAAAAAGCTACAAAAGCTTCACAAATATTCTCAAAATCTCAACTCCCTAATGAATAAAAAGATTGCATATTTATTTATACGATGTTGGTTCTCCTAATTCTGACTATGACTTAAAAGATTAGGAAACTTTCGACACTTTGAACACTAAACCATTCTAGACTTAAATAAAACCACATATAATGACCCAATTGAACGAAATAAACTCTTCATAGTTGCTTCTCCAACTCAAGAGCCACACCTGTTTGTTGTGAAATATGGATGGAGAGGTAAATCATCATGATAGAGGTCTCTCAAGAAAAACCATGAAGCTTCCAGTTACGAAGCTCTCAAGTTTAATGTTATGTTTTTTTTTCTTAGGGCCAGGGTTCAGAAATGCCGTGAATTGTGCCAATATGGGCATGAATATCCATAAAGAGTCAATTTTAAGAACAGAAGCAGCAGCTGAAGAATGGGGCCTTTTGTATACAAATTATCTTCTCAAGGGTTCTTATTCACATGTGATATTTAGGGAGGTACTAATCACATTTCCAAATATTTATGTCATCATTTCTTCCCAAAACAACTACAAAAGTTCAATTTGCCATTTTTATATGATTTTTAAGTTATTAAAAAGTATTAGCCAGCATGTTAGTTTTTGATATGCTATTGTCCTCCTCCCTCTGACTGAGAAGTAATGTTCTGTATTGTATTTTACAGATTCTGTCCAAACAGGCCCAATTACAAGGGGAAGAGCAAATATACATTAGGGAAAGGCAGAGCAAAGCAACTTAATGCAACATCTACCATTTTGTTGAAAAAACGTGATACAATTCAAAAAGATGACTGGAGATTACATAAAACTAAAAATGCCAAATGTAAAATTCTAACGTTATACTGGTAAATTAATGAGGGAGATGAAAAATAAGTATGCATAGTAGAGCATATAATCTATATAAACAAGGGTCGAGAAAACTTTAACACATATTATAGGCTTATAGCCTAATCATATAAATTCATAAAATTCCATGCAGACAAATAAAAGCACCAGTTTTCCATCGTTTTAGGCATAAGCATCATTGTTTTGTTCCATCTGACCACTTCTTTTTCATTCATGTCGAGCTATAACTTAGTACTTAGAAATCCAAAAAGGCCATGTAAAGAAGGCCAACTCCTCATGCAAGCACAATGTATTTTAACTTCTAAGGTTGGATGTGTTATGGTGACTGGACTTTCAATACCATTTGTTCCATTGTTGTGCTGCGTGAAGAATTTCTAAAGAGGACAGCGAGACAGAAACTTCCCCATTTGATTATGGACCTGTTTTCTGTTTTTGTTCTCTGAAACTTGCCGAAACCACGTTTGGCAAACTGGTTTTCGAAAGTGTTTTCACGGAGACCACATTTGGTAAACCAGTTTCAGAACTTGCTTTCGGGAAATTTTTCAAAAAACAATCCAATTTTAGGAACCAAAAAATATGAGTTTCCAGAACCATTTTCAGATGAAAATGAAACTGATATGAAAACTGTGGTGCTCTTAATGGTCCCTCTTTTTTTTTTTTGCTTTCGAGAACACAAAAAATGAGAAGGTCCTAATTTTTTTGTTTATGAGAACACAAAACCAAAACGGAACTGTAACAAACAGGTTTTTCCCTCTCAGCATGTGGTGCCCCTCAACAAAAGTTAATCCTCTCACATGTATAATACACAGAATCATGAAGGGATTAAACTACTGTTTCGGGGGGGCATCATCTTCACCAGTTCCCCCTCCCTTCACTCCTGTCAGCATAGTAAAAAACATGGTTTCAACAAAGGTGATTAGGTTCTGGGAGTTCTCATTACCTTTCCTAATTGATTGCCAAAAACTATTGCTAGCTCCACGAATTTGCAGGTTTCACATAGTCCATTAGCTTTATTGGACTGCTCAAGTCAGGCAAGTTCCAAATCTTCATGATAGACTACAGGAAGACTAACTTATTATTAGAACAGACAATTTCAATACCAATCAACTTAAGAATCTAGAAATCAAGCATGCAATGTGAATCCAAGTAAAATCAATCACAAGCCAACAGAATGCAAAGAAGAGAACATATGGTGGTCACAAATTCCCTTAAATTGACAACAGTCCATAAGAAATATTTTCATTGATAAAATTTTCTAGTAAGTTATATACCGGAGTGCATTTTCATTACTTTCCATCACAATTAGTATTTAGACCAACACCTCTTTTGCAACAAATAAGGGACCAACTAAAGATCCATTGCCAGACATTGCAGTTCCATATGGAAGGTATCAAGCCAAAAGAAAGGAAAATGAAAAAGGAAAAACTAACCTGACAATTAACATCTCCATGAACCTCAAGCTCTTAGTCTATAGCTGCAATCTAGAAAAACAAACATTCCTAGCACTCAAATGAGAACTTCATTTCAAACTAACTACAATGTATTGTACAAGATGCAATAAAAACAAAACCCAAAAATAAATGAGTGAATTGGACAAGCTAGCTTTCACAACCACCTGGACAAGATTGTCAGTGTCCAATGAGTAGATAAGGTTTCTTTTCATTTCTCTTAATGTATATGAAATAATATCATCCAAAAAAACGAGATACAGGGCGCTGGGCAAGGCAACGGAGGCATCCTACAGGAGCAATAGAGCTGGCAGAGTAACAAAGCAAAAGAAATATTGTAACGCAATTAACACCACAAAATCTACTCAAACCCCCTCCAAGAATACAAGAAGAAGAACTAATTGATTATGAAAATAATAAAAAAGATTGACCAATTCCATGTAACAAATGAGAGTATCTCAAGGGAGCAATGGTTGCAGTTTTAGACATCTAATAAAAGTAGAGAAATCACCCACAACGACAACTTCCTCTCCTCATGGAAAAAAGCATCCCGAAGACATCTTGGCAAAGCCTTAAGTTACTTCAATTGCATTTCAAGTACTAAGGGTAGAATAGCGGACACACCTTCCTAAGGTGTCTAAAGTACTCCCCTTCTCCAACTTGCCCTGTTTAACAAGGAAAGCTCCATTAAAGTTTAAGATCACCTTACTGGATAAACAACTGCACAATCCTCCCTCTTATAACTTAAGTTGTAAAAAATTGAAGTCCAAAAATCTGAAAAGTAGCAACAACAGAACCCTCATAAATACTTACCCCAAAAAAGAACCCTCATAAACTTCTTGTTGTGGAACCTAGAAGGAAGTGAAGACTGGAAATGTGAAGACTATATCATTTCAAACAAATTTATATTTCGAAAAGTAATGTACCCAGAGGGAGCTTAAGCTTCTGATTGATAGTCAGTAGGAGCATGATAAATCCATGGCATCAGCTAGAAAACCAATTTCAGTATGAGGTGTAGTCCACTAACTTTAGTTGATCATTGTTCTTTGCCTTTGCTTAGACAAGCAATGCTCGACTAAACGACATCATTTCATCTGTCTTTGCCTCTGACCATTCCCACTCAACAAGTTCCTAAGGTGCCTGCTTTTTAAGCTGCGTGGTGCCTGGTTCCACATATATTATTAGATGTCATTTACAAAGAAGCCTGTGCCATTTTAGCACTGTCCTCTTCTACATAATCGAAGTCCAACTTTAGACGCACATTTCGATGACCAATAGAATGATTATTCACTCTCCTATTTTTCAAGATGGCCTTTGATTCCTTCATTAGGTTAATGTACTTTTTCCTTACACTTGATAGAGGATGAGTCTCTATAGCTGACTTATCACAGTAAGCTTCTTTTAACATTGCTGTGCAAGTCTGGTTCCTCAAAGATAAATAGAACATGTGGGGATGCCGCTCAAAAGCCTTGTGGACTTTCTGTGGCAATACCACGTATTTCCGGAGGCAAAGAAGCTTCTTCCTCTCTGCTGCATGCTCAACAAAGAGACTAAGCAACTCATGAAGCACACCCACAACCCGTTTCTCGGACACATCACTATCCGTATTCAAACCTGAAAATTCCTCATAAGGTGAGACATATGGAAGCTTCTGAAACTCATCCAACCAATCTGAAATCCTCTTCTTCAACCTCAAATCCTTTGATGGAAATAGCGGAAATGCAATTGCCTCCATTTGCCTCCCACCATACCCACCTCTCTTCATCCCATTCTTTTGCATTACTGACAAAACCCTTTTATTACTCTCAACAGCCAATCCTTTCAACCCATCTTCCATCTCTACAATTCTAAAAGACCCATCAAGACTCCCTTCTGGGTCTCACAGAAATTCATCCGGCAAGCCCAAAGACCACTGCATCCCCTGAATTATCTTCAATGGCATCCTATTCTCAACACCCATTAATACAAACTTCTTCAACCTCTCTTCAAGATCAACCTTACAGTTCCTATAAACCTCACACTCCCCTCTATTAAGATCAACAGCTTCTGGGGTCAACCTAAACCATGGTAGGTCGTATTTGGGTCCAGTAAACTCCTCAAACACAGATGGGTATTGCCTCAGGAATCTAGCAACCTTAATGGGTACCCCTAATTCTCTACCTCTCTTCGACACCGTGGAGATGGGAATGCTTCCGTCGGGTGCAGCGGCGATGCAGTTCTTGAGAGCAATTAAGGGTTTGAGTTCAATGGATTTGTGGATGGACTCAATTGAATCATAGTACGATTCTTTCTTCCATTTCATGTACACATCTACATAGTTGCACTTCTGGGTGTATATATGAGGAGGTGGTTGTTTGTAGAGGAGGGAAGAAATCGGTGGCTGAGAAGAGAACAGTAGTTTTATGAGATTTCTGGGGTTAGGCCGATTGGAGAACATTGTTCATCTTTTTGGTTTCCAAGAATTTCTAGGGTTTTGGTTAACGGCTGAAGGGTTTAGAAGATCCTGAAACAATCATCGACTAGAGGTATGGGCAGTAAAACAGGGCAAAAATTAGAGTTTTCAGTCACCTGTTCGCCTTTCCGTATTCAGCCGCCGCCTCTAATCAACGCGCCTCCATTGCTCTAGGTACCATCTTCTTCGTCTTCTTCTTCTTTGCTCAAATCGGAACCAGATCTCTTTCCTATTTTCTCTCTCTCCGTCAAGAGAGAGTAGGTTATTAGTCTTACACTACAAAATTTTTATGGGTTTAAAATATAATATTGGGGCTTTAACCCTTTCTTACCGTTAGTGAAAAAAATATTTTTATTATTAATACGCATCATAACTGTTGTGAGGTCAGGATGATTGAATGGATGAGTCGCTTTGTAAAATTTAAATTCGATTAGAATATAATTAAATCTTATGGGCTTAATTTTGAATTATTATAAATAGAAGCTTAATTAATATTTTGAGGTGCAGTCAAGAATAGAGAAAAAATAGAAAAGAAGAAGTAGAAAGAAAATAAAAAAAAAGAAATAGAAAGAAAATAAAAGGAAGAGAAGTATAAATAAGTTCTCAAAACTCATGTTTTATTCTTTTAGTTCTATATTATCAATAAAGTCTTGGGTGATCCAGAATATCTAGTCATAATTATTTTAGAAAAACTAATATGATAAATATTTGACAGTTTTTGAAGAATTATTCTATATACTTTGTTTAATTTATTTTATCTGCTTTATTGTCTTTCAATGTTATAATATGTTATCAGCACGAAACTCTAAGTATTCTGTGTTCTTCCTTACATCATAAAAGTACTTCATTTTATGTATAATTTATCTTTGTTTTAGATTCTTTATTGTTCACTCAATTCATATGAATAGTATGAACTATAGTTGACTATTAAGAGTAGTTGACTATTGAGATAAACAGTATTTATTTTAAAATTTTGTTGCTTTATTTCTCCCAGATCTTGAATTTTTTACCTATGATATTTATGGATTTGGAATCTTTATTTCAATAGTTTTCTATAGATATGTGACTTAATTATGTTTTGATGTCTGAATTGAAAATTATAATATAGACAAAAAAACAATAATATTATACATATATATATATATATAAGATGAATTGTATAGTAATAAATAATATGCATCAATAGTGCTCTACTATTTGTGATTTCTAATTGATAACTACTCTTCATGAACAGTGATGTTCCTATTGATGAATAATAATTGCATAGTAATTATATAATTATACAAGGTATATTGCATTCTGTCATTTGTCGTTTATCATAATACACACCTAGCAACATATATGTGCAGTAGAAAGTTTGCATGATTATTGCAATTACAATTACAATTTATTATGTGTATTACTTTAATAATGTAATTAAGCATTCTTGTAGAATGCTTATTAAGGTCTGCACACTATTTATTTAATTAGTGTTCCTTTTATTATTTTATATGGCCTGAATATATGTGTAGTCTTAATAATCGTGTCTTGATTTACTCTTATTATTTTGTTAATATAGCATTCTGAAAATGTCAAATATTACAAAATTAGAATTTACAGCCCTTGACATTTATGGGGATAACTATTTATCATGAATTTTTGATACTGAGATCAATCTGGCTGCGAAGACACTTGAGCATACAATAACTGAGGAAAATGATACATCCTAGTAGGATCGCACTAAAGTAATAATTTTTTTTCGTCACCATTTTCATGAAAAATTAAAATCTGAATACCTCACGATAAAAGATTTATTGATATTATAAAAAAAATTTAAAAGAGAGATACTAGCACCAAAAGACCGTAATTCTCCCAAGAGCCCGATCGGATTGGATGCACCTGAGATTGTAAGATTTTAAAACAGTTAGTGAGTACAACTCTGCGTTGTTTAAAATTAGTTCATGATTAAAGTTATGTGGAGAAATTATTGCTAATAAAGACATGCTAGAAAAAAATATTCTTCACATTTCATGCCTTAAATGTACTTCTGCAGTAGTAATATCGAAAGCGTAAATTTAAAAAATATTCTGAATTGATATCATGTCTTCTGTGACTGAGCAAAATAATGAGTTGCTAATGAAAAATCATCAATCCTGACTTATTGGTTCTATTCCATTCCTTAAAGTGCATGCAATCTCAGTTAGCGGACGTGGTCGCGGACGTCCGTGATCGTGATCGTGATCGTGACAGGAATAATTTTTGAACTCATGGGGATTATCGTTGAGGTTATCATATGAGGTTTAAAAATACCACACCATACCACTAACAGCAGATTAACTCTGAAAAAGTAAAAAGTTTACAAAATAAATCTCTCAAGAAATCTGAAGATACTTGTTATAGGTGTAAAATGAAAGGTCATTGATCACGTACCTGTCGTATGCCCAAACATTTAAGAGAGTTTTACCAAGCCTCAATTAAAGATAAATGAAAAATTATAAAAATGCATTTTACGAATTTTGATGGCCCCAGTCGATATTTCTCATCTGGATGTTTCAGATTTCTTTGAAGATACAAGTGGAAGAATAGACTATTTAATTGGTGATGAGAATGTCCATAATAATTAATATTATTATTTAGTTATTCTAGTCTATGTAGTTTATTATCATCTTTTGTAATGTTTCCTTCATATGCTTTTATTTTTAATAAATTATCATGTTTTAAATAAGAAATTTTAATATTTTATATGGATACATGGATCGTACCAATGCGTTAAGTATTTCTAAAATGAATTATGAAGGCATATATATAATAGACAGTGGAATAACGCATATAATTATTCGAGAGAAAAAATATTTCTCACACTTGACATTACTTGAAACTAATATCAATACAATCTCTAGCACAAAAAAGTCATGTATTGATGATGCATTGTATTCTACTAAATCCATAAGAAATTTGATTAATTTTAAAGATATACGTCGTAATAAATATCATATTGAGACGATGAATAAAGATAATGTAGAACATTTATATATTATTTCTTATATTTCATGAAAGAAATATATATCCGAAAAACTTGCTGTATTATTTTTTGGATTATATTATACTTCTATAAATATTGAGAAATCACTTGTAGTGATCCACCAAAAGTGCTTTGACCCAAAAATTTTTATACTCTAGCATGATCGTTTGGGTCATCCAATATCAACAATGATGCGTCGAATTATTGCAAACTCATATGGACACTCACTAAAGAACCGAAAGATTCTTTTGTCAAATGATAATACATATGTTGTCTGTTCACAAGGAAAATTAATTGTCAAACCATCTCTTTCAAAGGTAATTTTTAAGTCCACATCATTCTAATAAAGAATTCAAACAGATATTTGTGGTCACATGTTTGTTTACTTTCTACCCGTAATATTGCTCTTGCTTGACTTTTTACTCAAATTATTCGATTACGGGCACAGTTTTCAGATTATCCGATCAAGTCAATACGACTAGATAATGCTGGGGAATTTACATCCCAAACTTTTGATGATTACTGCATATCAACAGAAATTGATGTTGAACATCCAATTACTCATACACATACACAAAATGGTCTTGCCGAAAGTTTTATAAAAACAGCTTCAGTTTATTGCTCGATCTTTACTTATGAAAACAAAATTATATGTTTCTACTTGGGGATATACCATATTGCATGCTGCATCATTAGTTAGAGTCCGACCAACTGCTTATCATCAGTACTCACTATTACAACTTGTCATTGGTCAATAACAAAATATTTTTCACTTACGAGTTGTTGGTTGTACTGTATATGTTCCAATTTCACCTATACAACATACTAAAATGGGTACCCAACATCGACTTGGAATTTATATTAGTTTTGATTCTCCATATATTATTAAAAATTAATTGCTTGATGCGTTCACCAACACAAAGAATGTGATAAAATCACATATACCAGCTACTAATACTCCAGCACGTATTGATGTCCCTGTAGAACAATATATTAGTACAGCAACAAATGAATCTAAAATACGCTTAAAGCGTGAGAGGCATGTTGGTGCAAGAGATACTGTTCCTAGAAAAAGGAAGACACAAGAAAAAATGCATAAGCAAGTTGGTGCTCTTGAAAAGAATACAATATCTAAACTTCTTGAAGAAGAGAATCTTGAAGAAGAATTCCCAGAAGAGAAACCTCCTAAAGAGATATCTCTAGTAAGTGATATGGTACCTAAAAATAATAAGATTTCAATAAGTTATATGAATACAAGAGAAAGCTAGAATAGAAATAAGATGGTTGTCGGCAACGTATTTTCATTTAAAGTAGCTCTTAGTATTCCTAGACGTAATAAAGAGACTGAACCACAGAAAGTCGACGAATGTCAACGTAGAATTGATTGACCAAAATGGAAAGAAGCTATTGAAACAGAATTACACTCATTAGCACAACGTAAAGTATTTAGACATGTAGTCCACACACCTGAAGATGTGAAACCAGTTAGATATAAATGGGTATTTGTAAGAAACCGAAATGAAAAAAATGAAATAGTACGATATAAAGCCTGACTAGTAGCACAAGGTTTCTTGCAGAGACCTGGTATTGACTATAATGAGACTTACTCTCTTGTAATTGATACAATTACATTCAGATTCTTGATTAGTTTATCGGTCTTGGAAGGGCTGGATATACGTCTAATGAATGTAGTGATTGCCTACTTATATGAAGAATTGGATAATGATCTATATATGAGAATCCTTGAAGGATTTAAGATGCCTGAAACAAATATTTTAAAACCACGAAATTTGTGTTCAATCAAGCTTCAAAGATCGTTATACGGGTTAAAGCAATCTAGTCGCATGTGGTACAATTGTCTAATTGAATATTTATAGAAAAAAGAATATGTGAACAACACCATTTACCCATGCGTTTTCATTAAGAAATCTGAAATAGAATTTGTTGTCATTGCAGTCTATGTTGACGATTTAAATCTGATCGGAACTCCTAAAAAGATTAATAAAGCTGTTAATTATTTAAAAAAGGAGTTTGAAATAAAAGATATTGGAAGAACAAAGTATTTTCTTGGATTACAGATTGAACACTTATCAAATAAAATTATTGCCCATCAATAAGCATACACTGAAAAGGTTTTAATGAGACAGTTTTAAGATACCCTAATATGTATTGCGGCCATCCAAGGGGGAGTGTTGTGAGGTCATAAATGACCTCATGGATGAGCCGCTTTGTAGAATTCAAATTCAATTAGAATACGATTCTGCCTTACCACCTCAACTCCGAATCATTATAAATAGGGGCTCAATTGATAGTTTAAGGTACAATCAAGAATAGAGAGAAAATAAAAAGGAAGAAGTAGAGAGAAAATAGAAAGAAGAAAAGTATAGGTAAATCCTCAAAGCTCATATTGTATTGTTTTAGTTCTATATTATCAATAAAGTCTTGGGTGATTTAGAAGATCTAACCCTAATTGTTCAAGAAAAACTAATATGATAAATATTTGACAGTTCCTGAAAAACTATTCTCTATACTTTGTCTTGAGTTCTTTTATCTGATTTATAGTCTTTTAGTTTTATAACGAATAGATATATATTAAATGTTACAAACATTCTTACATTATAATAGTAATAAATATAAATAGTGTGAATTGGTTGTATAAATTAATATTATATATTATTCTAAATTTAATTAGAGTAAAATATACTAATTATGTTATAAAAATGTTTGGCACCTCCTGAATTGACACAATTTAAGTAAAACATAATTCATATTTACTGTCTATTTTCGATCTATATTATCTACTATTCAATTCTATTTTCAAACATGTTCTATTATTGCTATATTAACGTTGAAATTACAAATAAATAGACATTAAATTATGTTTCCAAATGTTTTTTATATTTCCCATTTGTTTCTCTGTTTCTATCATATTTTCAAAATGTTTCCGTTTTCGCGCCATTGAAACAACCCTTCGAAACGAAATTTTGATCCTTGTTGGAAACCTAAGGCAGTGACGAACCAGACTCTATGGGAACAATTACAAAGGAAGAACAAATGACTAGGAGTTTCAGGGGAAAGGTAACAAAGAGGACATTCATCTAACATACCACAATTTCTGCGCTGAAGATGAGGCCGAAGTGGGAGATGAATTTTATAAGGGAGAGTGAGTTCACATAATTTTTTCCAAGGAAAAGACAAAGAGGTAGCAACTGCGAAGATTGGAGGAGCCCGAAGAGCATAATATGAAAACCGAACCAAAAATTCTCTAGAAGATGAAAAATCCCAAATGAGCATATTAGGAAATCTAAACTAAGAGGTGGGCAAAGAAAGGATGATTTGAGAAATATTAGAGGGGAAGAGAGTTGAGACCAAGTCTTGATCCGAGCCCGATAAGTTAGGAATGAAAAGATCTTGGACTAGTTGAAGATTAGAAGTGGATTCTATGGAGGCAACACGATCTTTAATCAAACCCAAGGTATGTGGGGGTGAGATGGTATCCAATAATCATTCCAAAGAGAAATAGACTGCACATTGCCCACTAGCTATCGCATGCCAAGAGAAAGAGCTTTGCGACAAAAAAAAATGCTATGACATACCTATCAACAAGAAGAGGGAGTTGAAGTGTGAAGGAAAGAAACGATGTTACAATATTTGGCTGAGAAAAATTGGGAAAAAAGTGTCTCACGGCACATTATAATTCTCCATCCTTGCTTAGCTAAAAGTGCCTAATTGAAAGAAGATGTATCTCTAAAGCCCAAACCTCCCAAACTTGTAGGGTTAGTGAGCGAATTCTAATTAAGCCAATGAATAGATCGACGCTGAAGGTCACTAGACCACCAAAAATTAGCAATAATAGAATTAAGGGTTAATTTCACTTTTCACCCTTACAATATACCCCTGTCCCACTTTACCCTCTGTACTTTCAAATTAGGCAGTCAACACCTTACAGTTTCGATCATGCTTCAATGTGGCCCTCCTAGTAGATGTCGTCTATTTTCTTGATGGCCATGATGCACGTGCCCTCCACGTGAGGTATAATCAGGCCTAAAGGGGTAATTTCACCCCATTTCTCACCCCAAGGCTAGCTCCCTCACGTCTGCCCTCACAGATCTCTCGAATTGGGCAAGAATTACGCCCTAATTGCACACTGCTACAGAGGGAAAATTTCAGACAAAACAGTGGAGATGGATAAGGATGTTGATCATGGTAGCAAGAGGAACTCAAATGGTATAGAGATTTTTTATTGTTTTGATTAATCCAAACTTTTAAATATTTTAGTGTGGTTGGAAAATACGAAATTATATCAAGATTTGTTATCATTTTGATTATTTTAATGGTGAATACAGAAGATTTGAAGACTGGTTGTTTTCCTTTGTTTTTAGTTTCTTTAAGCTCTATTTAAGTTTTTGCTTTAGTTCTTCAATGCTAGTGTTTGTTACAATGTGTAAGGCTTGTCTTTTTTTTTTTTTTTTTTGGGTCTACATGAGTTGTTTGAAGACTGGATATTTTTCTATTGTTTTGTTGCTTTGTTTGTGATGCTTTTCTTTAATAGTGGTCCTTACATGTAGTCCTAATGTATATGCTTATGAGATCCACCATCTTGGGATTGTAGGAGATGATTACTTTTCTATTGAGGTTCACCATGGTGATGAGTTTATTTACATGCCAAGAAGGTTTATATAGGGGAGGGGGGGGGGGGGGAATTCATTATGTAGACAATTGTAACCCCGATAAATTTTGTATGATGGACTTTAATGAGTATGTAAAAAAGATTGGACATGAGAGGTTTGTAAATTATTACTACAAAATTCTAGGAAGGGAATTAGAGAATGGTTTGCACTTGCTTGCAATTGATGCTGATCTTATTGCAATGCTTGAGCACATGCCTCCTAGTAAAGTCATTGAAATGTACTTAGAAAATATCAGTGTTATGAATTTTTTGCAAAGTCAAATGGGGTCTTCTGACATCCCTAGTTGTAGTCAACATAAAGTGGTTATTAAAGAGATAGGAGGACAAGATGATTCTACTGATATTAAAGAAAATAGTTCTACTGATGATTCTTCTTATCATGAACATTTCTCTAATAGTGATTATGGAACAGATGATGATGATGATCATATATTTGAAGCTAATGTAGACACGAATGTTGAGTGGGTTGGACTTAGAATAGGTGGCAATGATAACCAAAACAATGAATATGCTAACGATGTGGATGTAGATGATGATGCCCTCCTTGAATCTAATGTGGCACCAAGATAGAAGAACAAGACCAGAGGGTAAGCTAGTCCAAGGGAAGAAAATTCAACAACAGCAGCTCCAAGAGAAGCAAATTCACCAGCAGTAAGGTCAACAAGTTCAGGACCCCCAAGGCTTAGGGCAGTAACAAGTTCAGGACCCTTAAGGCTAAGTGCAGCGACAAGTTCAGGATCCCCAACTCTATCAGTATCACAACCAGCAACAAGTTCAAGACCTACACAAGGTTCATTTACTTGGAGAGGGAGGAAAGTAGTTCCAATATCTTCCTTACAAGCAACAACTGCTTCTAGAAAGAAAGGATCCAAGAATTAGAATTTCAAAATGATGTTGACACATGGGCCCCATTTTGCTTAGTTTTTGTTGAGTGGTTGATTCATTATGAACATTTGCTTTCAAAATGATGTTGACACATAGGCCTTATTTTGCTTACTTTATCTGAAGTGTTTGATGAATTATGAACATGAAAATGTAACTTTCGTATGGCAATGAATATAACTTTCATTTTGCTTACTTTATGTGAAGTGGTTGATGAATTATGAATATGGAAATGTAGCTTTCGTATGGCAGTGAATGTAACTTTGATTTTGCTTACTTTGTAAACAAGATGATGTTAACAGTCTATTTCATTTTAAGTTTGTACTCATTGTCTTTGCATTGCATTCGGATACCAAAGAAATAGGGTCACTTTTGAGTTTGCATGAATACACTCCAGAGCAATGTGACAACTATTGCTATTGCTAATGGGGTTAATACAAAAGGTTGGACTTCACATTCCCATACTTGCAGTCATAACGAATTGCAGTAAGTTCCATAATATAGTAGCTACAATCATAGAACCTATCAATACTCTGCCTACTTCAAGCATAATAGCTCCATCTTAGACTTCACAATATAGCTTGACTTGACAAAGTACCACCCCATTACAACAACCAACACCTAAGACACAACTAAAAATGCCCACATAATTTTTTCCTTCCTTTTGATACTCATCAAATCATTCTCTAGCTTTGTCATCTTCCTCAAGAGCCTTGGTATGACTTGTTTTGAGCGGTGGCAAATTGGAAGGTCATACCAAACAAAGAACCCACACCCTCCTTGTTGTTGTAAAATAACCCATATATATTAATAAATTAAAGATATAAATTTTTTCTTCATTTAGACATTTATATAAACACATTGTAGGCTTACTCTATATTTTTCACATCCTGTAAATCTTTAGCTAGGGTTCGTAGTTGTCCATGAAGTCCTCATCTGACTTGGTCTCCCATAGTTGCAAAGCCTTCCCTCCATTCTTCCTTCTTGCTTTTTCTTATCTTCAATGTCTCTGTCTTCCCTCCATTTTTCCTTATGTAGACGTTGATGACCTGGTCTTTGGGCAGGAGATGGGGTGACTTACCCATAATGGCCCTGATTATACCTCACGTGGAGGGCATGTGTGTCATTGCCGTCAATAAAATAGATGTCATCTATCAAGAGGGCCACATTGAAGCATGACCCAAACTGTAAGGTGTTGACTGCCTAATTTGAAAGTACAAGAGGTAAAGTGAGACAGGGAATATATTGTAGGGGTGAAAATTGAAATTAACCCTAGAATTAATTTAAGAATAGAGGTATTTTGGTAGCCGATAAATGGACATATAGTGAAGTAATAATGATGAAAGCATTGATTTAATAAGAGTGGCATGCCCTGCTTTATTGAGGAGAAAAGCCTGTCACTCTTGGCATTGGGCTCGAATTTTATCCAGTAAAGATAAGAAGATTTGTTTCGTACGCTGGACAATGTCTAGGTTATTACCCAAATAGGTGCGCAACAAAGGGGAAATAGGGATACCAAAAGTATTGGATGCCAAAGAAGAAAGATTAGGAAGGGTGGAGGGACTAGGAAAGGGGGACGATTTTTGCAAGTTATTCTACTGGCCCGAAATACGACAATAAAGATCCAGAATTTGCTTTAATACTAAGCATGAAGAAGAAGATAGATTAAAGAAGAGAAAACTATCATCATCAAATAATAAGTGAGAAATTTTAGGAGCAAAACAAGACACTCTTAAACCACAAAAATCATGGCAGATTTGAATTGAGGAAAGCATGGAAAAGAAAGCTTCAGTACAAAGCAAGAAACAATAAGGAGCGAGAGGGTCGCCTTATTGAAGACCTCTAGTAGGGGAGAAAAAAGAAGTGGGAGAACCATTTACCAAAACATCATAAGAAAATGTGGACACACATTGCATGATGAGGCGAATCCATCGGGATGCAAAGTGAAAGAGACAACGAATGTGTTCCAAGAAATCCCATTGAATTCTATCAAAAGCTTTGCTCATGTCAAGCTTAAGGGCCGTGAAGAAGGTGTGGGAAATATTCTTTGTGCGCACCAAGTTTGTTAATTATTGGGCAATGACAATATTACCAGTTATCAACCTTCCATGGACGAAGCCATTTTGAAATTGAGAGATTAAGGAGCTCATAATGAGCTTAAGCCGATTAGTCAAAACCTTCGAGATGATTTTGTATACAACATTACAAAGGCGGATCAGCTGAAAATCAGAGAGGAGCGAAGGGGAATCACATTTAGGGATTAAGGAAATCTAAGTGCGATTAAATTCACAAAGGAGGAACCCCAAATTTAAAAATGATAAGACGGCAGAAATGGTTGGAGTAGAAACAAATTCCCACATTTTTTAGAAAATAAATGAGGTGTGTCATCCGGACAAGGGGTTTTAAGAGGTCCCATCTAGTAAAGGGATTAGCGAACTTGTGAGGCTGTGAAAGGTTGGTTGAGAGAAACAAGGTGATCATGGGAAAGATGGGTTTGAAGTTGAATAGCAAAAAGATCAGCTTGGGAGAGCTGAGTTAGAGAGGAAAAAAAAGATTCATGAAGTGTGACTAAAATCCATTTCAGATTTGGGTTTCCTCCTTCTAAAGATGGCCAGAAGAATTAATAACTTGCCAAATACAGTTTCGGGATCCGTGGACACAAGTCATGGTATGAAAAAAATGAGTGTTGTGGTCTCCCATTGTTAGCCCATTTGACATGAGCTCTCTGGACCCAGTGAAGATGTTCAATAGACATGAGGGAGTCTAGGTCCTTGCGTAGCGTAAAATGTAAAGATGATGTCAAGAATCTGTGAGTGAATTAGAGCAATATTAAAGGAAAGAGAGCCAACACGCTCACGGTTCCATTTTTTGAGGACAAGATTCATGATTTTTATATGATAAACCACCTGAAATATGGGAGAACCGAGTAATGACATGCTCCAAACATAAGAGATGATATCATGACAGAGTGGTTTATGGAACCACCAAGCTTCAAATCTGATTGGATAAGGAAAAGTACGCTTACGAGGGGTGGTATGGATAAGGATTCGGGCATGATCCAAATGCTGAATGCCAAGATTGGACATGAAAGAGCAGTTAAAAAGATTGAACCATGAGGAATTACACAATGCCTGATCAAGACATTCAAATGTACAATCATCTCCTTGTCTATTATTTTTTCAGGTAAACTAGGGCCCAACATTACGAAGCTTAAGAAAGCCATGCATGTCCAGGAAAGTTTGTAAAACATGGTTTCCCGAAAGATTGGTGGCACACCTCCCCAGTTTATCATTATGAGTCAGCACTTGATTAAAATCTCCATATAAAAGTAATGGTTGATTTAAGGAAGAGATACAAGAGGCAATAAAAGACTAAACGGAGGCTTGATGCTCCATAACACGGTGACCATATAGAAAACCAACATGCCAAGAGTGGCCTAAGTCATCAAGAACCTGAGCTAAAGGAAGATGAAATGTTGGAAAAAGAAAGAAACATGTGGTTCTTATAGCTTACCCAATGACCCCCACTAGCACCATCAGAATCATAATCAGAGGAGTGAATGAAACCTCGACAACAAAGCTTACTAGAAACCAAAAAAGCATGCAGGTTTCTATAAGGAATAAAATGTCTGAATTTACAGAATAGATCAATTGAATGAGAGAATGAACTGTAAGGGACTAACCCAAACTCCTACAGTTCCAACACAAAAGTTTCATTAGATAGTGCGGGTTGTGAAGGGACAACCACTGAAACCCATGAGTGTTGAGGAGAATAGACACTATGACTGAGGAAAGGAGAAAGGAGAACAGAACTAAAATTAACATGCATGCAGTCGATAAGGCAATGAGAGAGGGAAAAAGTACCTAGGGGATTGTCCGACTGAGAGGCAATAAGCTTAATGCGTTTACCATCAATTGGAGGAACAAAATCAGGACTAAGACGCTTCTTGGAGACTGATGAAGAGGAAGATGTAGTAAAAGGTCTTGAAGTTGGTAGTTGTGAAGTCAATGGGGTGCATGCAGGACTGGAATGAGGGCTCCAACTTCAGAAGACATCTGGTAATGGAGGAGCAAAAGGTTGCACTTCCATAGGGTTATCCTCGGGGCTATGATCAGAAGAGCTGGAGCAAGTGAAATTATGAGCCACACAACAAAAACCGCCAGGTGAAACTGGAGCCACCATAAGCTAAGAGATAGGGGCATAGGATGGATCCAAGGCAGTAAGTGACAATGGTTCATTAGTGTGATGAGGAACAGATAATAATGAACCAATAAGAGAGGCCTGTATCAAGTTGGAGGGAGCTTGAAGGTCCAATTGGACCTCTTCAAAAAGATAACCCACTAAAGGATTCATAATAGGTGCAGAGGAGGTACATCTAGGTAGATTGCTTGAAAGGGAATGCATAAAAAATGCCAGGTGTTGAAAGAATAAGTTAGTGGGTTGAGCATCCGAGGGAACATAGGAAGCCCAAAAACCTAGTGGAGAAGCTGAAAAATCAGTTTGGGTTGTTCGGGGAAGATCAGAAAATGAGCTTTGAGGCGAATGGTAAGTTACATGCGGTGGAGACTCAGAAGAACCACCAATGGTAAAGATAAGGTTGTCATCATCAGAGGCCATTTTGTCATCAGAAACACTATAATCTTAAAGTACTCGAATGCAAAAGGTACAATAACGATCTGTATTCCTGAAAGCTCTGAAAGCTCGAAGAGCACTAGTAAACATGGGAGCTCCATATTCAAGGAGCATGGGGTATGTATTAGCAAACTTAGAAGTGGCATAGCGCCCCTCCATACTGTCTAGCACTGCCATAATGGTACAGGGATAAAAGGTGTTGGTATGATCTACACAGCTACAGAAATAGTAGATACTAAAAAGACGCTCATATTGAAATTGGATCTAATGTGGTTCCCCATGAATTAAAGCTCCAAGAATGAGAGGTTCAGAAGTTAGAATTCAAACTTTAAAGCGGAAAAAATCCATATTAGTTTAGCGAGGAGCTGGATAATCGACTTGCAAGAGTTCACTTACAACCATGCCAAGCCGTTCAGCAAGATCCAAATAAAAGCAATCTCTAGGGACAAAAGTGAGCTTGAACCTTCCATGGAGGGAAAAGTAAAAGTAGAGAGGACAAGGTGAGGAGTCCAATTTTTCAGAAGAAGCATAGCCCCGTGCATATACCAGGGGTTGTCAGATAATAGGCAAGATTTATCAAAGTCATTATGAAAGTAGAAAAAATATAGATCTACTCATTTTTCTACAAACAGAGGGCCACGGTTGTGCCAAAAAGAACAAATAACTTGTTGAACAATAGGTTCAGGTAAAGGCCCGCTATCAAGAAATCAGTCAACAAGGGTATGGGTCCACATAGCTCTTCTAGTTTGTGAGAGTTAAGGGGAAGAAGCCAACTACGACAATCTAAGGCTTCCAAGTCAGCAAAGTTAGATGAGGGCTAGCTCGGCTTATCTAAAAAGGGACTAAGAGAAATAAATGAACAGAGAAAAAAAGTAAAACATGTTAGGGAAAAAAGAGAAGGGGGACCTACAAGAAAAAAAAAGCAGAGCAAGAAGAAGAAAGATGAAAGAATGGAAAAAGACGATAAATGCAAACCTACTATAGATAGTAAAGAAATGAATGCAAAGAAACAAGTTAAGACACGACTCAGATGGGAAAAGGCCGATTACCAAAAAGGAGACAGGAAAAGCGATGATTAGGAATCAAGATTAAAGGAAAAACATGGGGAAGGAAAAAGGTTTATGAGGAAGACAATAATCGAAGAGCAAGCAAACAAAGTGATTAGTGTATAGTGATCATGCAAGGTTATTGTATGTTTTTAGCTATATTTATTACTTTATTTACTATTTTAAATACATTTATGACATAATTATGATGGTATGGTCCGATTTTGGTTGACCTAATGGTTGAACTAGTAATCTGTGATCCAATTCTTTTTTCGGTTCGCTCAATAGTTTGAATTTCAAAGCATTGAAGGCGATGCATGTGCAATAATGTGTATTTAATATTAAAAAATAAAAATATCATACTTAATTGAGTGGAAAATTTTGCCTATAATTAATGATCAGGTGCTAAATAAAATGTAGATAGAGGAAAGAATTTTGACAAAAAACGTACGACTTAAAATAAAAAGTTAAATATACAAAACAACAAATACATGAATGGTTTTGAACTAAATAAGAAGCTCGCTCAAGATTATCCTTCCCACGTTTCAATGGATTCCCTTCATTCGCTAGTATATGTCTCTGTACATTTCATTCTCTACCAACATATATCTTTGTCTATATATTTTTTGCCCAATTTGTATGAAACACTTAGTTATAGAAATTGAGATAAATGTTTGTATATAATCAGCATATCAAAAAGATGCATATACAATTATATACGCGTCGCATTGTCTGTTATGATTAACGAAAACAAATAAGCAACAACATCTTTTTTGAAATGAAAAGTGAAATAAAAAGTAACATACTCGCTTCAATTGCAAAGATTAAAAGGAGTGAGAGCAAATATGAGGAAAACATTATCTGTATAACTTCGTGAATACAGCACAACTGATAACTATTTGTATGCCTTGTATGAACATAATCATTATATCCACTATAAGTTTCTATCAATATACCTTGTACGAACACAACCAATCATATCCACTGTAGGTATCTCTCAGCATTGTCAATTTGAAGTTCCAATGTACTTTGAACGAATTAAAAATCTTTAAAGCTTCAGTTTGAAAACTGTTAAAAATTGAAGCAATTCCTTTGAACATGAGGAGATGCAGTTATTAAAACATTTGAAATTTCATATTTACCCTCGAAATCTTAAAAGACAAAACTATCCTACTTTGAAATAAATGAATTGTCTAAGGATAGGTTTGGAACTATAAAAAATCCTTACAACTTTAGAAACCAAGGTGTGTTCTTCCTTTATAATATAGATAGATTATTTATTAGTGTTTTCTTTAATTTAGATGAAATTCATTCCAATATTATTTTTGAAAAATTAATTTAAAAATAACTTATTTTCAAAGCTAGTATTGACATCTTAAAAAATTGGATTTATGAGGAAATGAAAAGTATACAAAAATGAAAATTGTTGTGCTTTTCATATTTTCTGTCATTTTTATTCCCAATGATAATGAAAACGTTAATTATATTAAGAGATGCACAAAAAAACTAAACTAAGTCAACCCAGCTTTCATGGGTTGATTTAGTTCTTACAAAATTTTATTTTAGTTATGGTTTCAAAATTCCAGAAATCGACTGAATTGATTTAACTCTCACATTAGTTGTTAACTCGAACCAACCCCTCAAAAATTTTCATAGAATTTTATGTATATATTGAATGAATATGTCTCAATGTTGTTAGTTATGGGCTAATTTCCCTGACACAATTTTTTTGAGATTTATTCCCAACTTGGGTGTTGATTCAACTTAATTCAGCATCTCAAGTTGAGCGCTATTTCAAAAGATGTTTTTAATAAAACGTCTTTTGCAATGACATTTTTTAAAGTATTTTCCAGCTGTCCAAGTTAAAAATGCTAATTGAACTGGCGTTCTTTCCCAAGTTAAAAAGGCCAATTGAAATGGTATTTTTTGTAATATCTTGAACCTCTATTTTTTGAAATTAATGCTTGTAATATCATATAATTGGTTAAATTTCGTGTCGAGTTTTATTCTTTGTAATTTGGGTTGTTGGGGTGCCTATCACAAGTATTTGGGATATGCTTAGTGTCTGTTCATCTGAGCTCATGCTAAGAGAGTCTTGGATGATACTTAAAATAATTGATTTTGAACTTCGATGGACCATCGCTAGACGTCGATGGACCTTCGCTGGATGTCGATGGACGTTCACTAGATGTCAATGGACCTTTGATCAACCCTCGATGCCTGTCCATGGAAGAAACAGATTGGGGTATTTCTCTTCGGAACTTCGATAGACTTTGATGGACGTCGATGGACCCTCAATATCTGTCGATGGAAGAAACAGGTTGGATGTAAATCTGCTAGAGACTTTGTTGGACCTCGCTGGACATCGCGGCCGTGAGGTGAAAACTTCGTTGAACCTCGCTTGAAGCGAGATGCTTGAGATTTAAACCTAGGGACTCCGCCGCAAGTTCTTCTTAAGATCAATGTTGACCTATGTTGTAATATAAGCTTGGTATACGAGGACCATGAGATTATTCCAATGTGTATCCCTTATTAACCCTCACCCCTGAAATAAACACACACTCTCACTCTCTTCAGCCAAAAGGAAGAAGGAAGAGAAGGAGAAGAAGAAGAGGAAAAAGAGAAAGGAAAGAAGAAGATCAAGAGGAGATAGAAGCTTGAGAAGCTCAACCCCCATAAGAAGTCACCATTGTTAGAGCTCGGAAAGCTTGAGAGAGAAAGGTATGAACCCCAAACCTTGTGTATGCTTGTGTGTTGTAGTTGTGTTTGGTGACTCCTTTGAGTCTTAATTAGTTGGATCTTGAGAGTTTATAAGATTCGATAGACGGATTGAGAGTTGGGGTTGAAAACCTCCAAATTTATACATGTTGGGTTTGAGATTTCAAACCCTAGATCCCTTTGATTAGCTTGTTTTTTTTTTTGTCCATTTTAAGATATTGTAGCCTTCTTGGATCAATCTTTAAACCCTAGAAGCATTGGTAGAGTTTGGGAGACGTTTGATTAAACTTTGGTTGGGAACATTTTCTTCGCACTAATCGCAGCCCTAGCGGGCCTAGTGGCGCGGCCTCAAGTCACAGCTCTAACACTATTTAGTAAAAGAGGCATAACTTGCTCTAGAAAACTCGAATTAATGCACCGTTTGAAGCGTTGAAAAGTAGACACATAGAACTTTCTACCCATATAAATTTTGTACTCTAATTCTTTATATATTGTGAGATATTGAATTTTATAATTGACTAAAATTTTTGTCAGCAACTTTACTTTTAGAATTTTAGTCCATTATAATAGGACGTACCTTCTTTATCCGAAATGATTTTCGACCCATGACCTATCAAATTAAAGATATTTAAACCTATTTTAAAGTGAAATTGACCTAGTGAAAATGAGATATATTGAATGAACCAGTGTTGAGGGATCAATATTTTAAACCTCAACTTTTATGCTCTTGCTTTGTATTAGAGCTTTGTGTTTGATGCTTTTATGTACTCTATGTATAGGAACACCCTTGTTTAGCACCAATCCTCAAGAACAGAGGTGAGTAACGATATGCCATGAGTAAAACCCTATTAATTTCCAAATATTTTGAGTTCAACTGCATATCATGTAATGTTTTTCATATGTTTTTAATCCATCAATGTTTATGTTCAAGTACAAATGTCATACCTTGAAATGCATGAAAGCTATATTTATGTTATGAATCGAAACCCATGGACTACAATGTTTAAATGAAAGAGATGCAAAATTTTCAATGTATGGTACCAATTCGAAATTTTTCATGGCAAGACCTTAAACTCGCCCGATAGTTCAATGGTTGGGGGCGTGAAATAAACTATCGACATGTTGGGAGATGTCCCTTGGCCTAAAGAGCCTTTGCGTAACCTAAGAGGGTTACTATATTGCCTAGCTCATATGTTGAGTTGTAGCATACTTGTGTTTTAGAACAAGAACCAAGATATGTTCTAATGCTTATGACAAGTTATATATGTCGCATCTCTCTTTTATAATATTATGTTTTGAAATGATAAAATGTTTCAATATGATGCTCATGATATCTATGATTTCAAGCCTATGCTTTCACGTTTTCAAGTTCATGCTCTATATGTATTAATGTTTATCTATATCGGTACACTAGATATAAATGCTAGTCGATGGTATTTTCATGCTTGTGCATTATTGTTATGCACTAAGCATTAGCTTACATTTTCTCAAATATTTTTAAGTAGCCAATCCGAAAGGCCCTGGGAGGAGGCCATATATGGATTTTAAGCTACGGCTCACGAGCTTATGCTATGTTATGTGTATTTGGGCTGGACCTTAATGTTTGTAATGTTATAAATGATATAACTGTGGTGGCCTTGAATAGGCGCATATGTACGTTTATATTTTGGATTAGGCAGAGCTCTGCCATGTATGACACAAGTTATGTTTTAAGCCATAAAAAAATTCTACTTCTGTAATAATGTATCATTTTAAATGATTATGCACGGGTGTTCAACCAGTTTATGTAATGTGGTCTTAGATAGCCTTGCTACTAGCCGGTCATATACCCTAAATCCGTATAGGCCGAGTTACGGGGTGTGACATTTTTAACTCGGAAAAAATGCTATTTCAATTGGCATTTTCAACTGGACAAAATATAACCCTAGCTCGCGCCTGTCATTTGTCTCTCTCACTCTCATTCTTTCAGTCATCCTCCCTCTCCCTTCTGATCTCACTCATGGGTCTCTCTCAAAACTCGGTCACTCTCCTTTCTGTCTCTCTAGAGCACTTTGCCGCTCAAGGTCATCGTTAAAGGTACTCTCTCCAATTTGTTCATTATTGCACAATATTCTTTATTATTGGTTCTTATGCAACCTCAAACTTGAGTTGAGACTGCAGGGAGTGACGCAACTGTGTATATTTCGTATTTGCAACATTTGTGTGTATAATCACTTAAATTGTGTGGTTGTTAGAAATGTGAGAAGGTAGGGATGCTGTTTTATATTTTTATATTCTTGGTTTTGTAATTTTTCTTTTTTTTTTTTGTGTAAATGCTTGAGTTTAGAATGTTTTAAGCTTGTGCTTTTGGATGGTTTGTGATGAGTATTATGTGCTAAATGGGAAGCATAATTATGGCCTGCAACAAGCTTGAGCTTACACTAGCTCTTATGGTTGTTGTCATGACTCATGAGAGTCTAAGTGCACTAATAAAAAAAGTCTGTATATAACTATATTTGAGGATATATGACTAAAAAAGTATGGAAAGAGACCTCCTTTAAACAGATATTTCACTATGATACTAGGATTATTCCTTTAAGCAGGGCATGCATTCATTTTCTTTATTTTTTTTTTGGATAAGTCGTGCACTTAGGCAATCTTGTTGTTTTAAACCAAAAGTTCATGTTTTATTTTCCATAGTAGTCACGTCCCTTGCATGAAAAATGTTCACTCAACCAGTAAAGTCATTGTATGAAGCCCAAGAAACCCCCCCCCCCCCCCAACCCAAACAAAACAAAAAACAAAAGAGAAAAGAAAAGAAAGAGCATAGAAGTGAAAAGGAACTGAGAGAAAGTTGAGAAGCACACCATCAGGGTATATAGTGGCAGCACCGCCCTCATAAAACCAATCAATTTCTTTCTTCCACACCAAAAAGATGCCTCTAAGAACAATGCCAATAACCTTAAAATAAAACCCATCAAACATTTTCAGCAATTGATTCAGTTATCCAATTGGGAACTTGTTTCAAACTATTTTTTTTTTTTTGTTATCTATAGAAAGGTCTTGAATGAAAGAAACAATGAATAGTCAAACTAACGAACTTACTTTGTGTGAAGGTCTAATGCCCATTTAGATTTCCCGACTGCTCTCAGTAGATTGTGTGAAGGTCTGAAACCTTCAAAAAGCCTGAATTGTAGGGCTCTAAATCCAGATAAAGAATCATTTTCAATTCCTGGAATTCTTTTAGAGCTTTTTATTCTGAGGGCTAGGCTTCGAGCTTGACATTGTCCTTGAGTTTTCTTTAATAAACTGGTGCTGGTTTGTAATTCACACTATATCACATGTACTTGTTCAAATTGGCAATAAGAATTTTGACTATTTCTCAAGTTTCTAATTACTAAACCTTTATTGGTGTGTGTTTGGTGTAACAGATGCCCTTTTTTTAATGATGGTACTCTAAGTTTCTAATTACTGAACCTTTATTGGTGTGTCTTTGTAATATATGTGTTTGATAGTAGGCACAGCTAAGTACTGATGACAATGGTAATATTTTTTTATTTGGGGGGGGGGGGGGGAGAGAAGATAGTAAAAGATCACCAAGAAGGCATAGCCTATGATATAGAAGCTAGTGACTGCTATGATGTAGAACTGCGAATCTCCCTTGTTGGGTTATGGGAAATGATCATGCATATGATGGCTGATTATGGAAATCATGTGAATATAAATTTCATATGTAGATACCTTTATCGATGAATTGGAGAAGTCTTGGTATATAAAAAGTTGCCTATCAATGACGACATGACATTGTAAACTGTCTTGAATATCTCTTCGAGATATACTAACCTGCATTGTGTTGAAATATACGTTGTGAAGGAGGAGAGCACAATGACCACTAATGTGAGTCATGCAAATGTGAATTGCGGAGATGTTCAGTTCTACAGTGAACTGGTATCGTTGGGGAGGGGGGGGGGGGGGGATGATGTATTAACTTGGGGGACATTTACTAAAATGCTTGCACTTGGGCAGAATAGTCAAAGTGCATAGGGTACGGATGCACTGGGGCAACGAATGTCTAACATTTTCAGTCCAAATAAGGATTACTCGGAGGGCCAGAGTAATTTTGAATAATTTTAAGATTTTCACATTCCAACTACACCTCACCTAGAATATGCTTCGGGCCAATGGGAGGTCCCAGTGCAAGTATGGATCCCAGAATGGCTCAGGGGGCTTAAATGAGATTGGGAGATAGGTAAATGAATTTGTCAATGTTCAGTCCATTGAAAGAGACAAAAATGTTGATGTTTTGATGAGAAATGAAGGAAACAATGACTCTGATGACGATGGACACGAACAAACGAACATTGCTGACTTGAATGACACTCCTGTGCCCTTTTCTACGAACTTGGACAGGGTAGACGATACCATAACTGCTCAAAATTTATATGATCGCGGTCCGACATGGTCAGACGCAAATCAAGAGTTTGCAAAAGGGATGATTTTCAAAGATAAGAATACAATGATTAGTGCATGTAACTGGCATTATATGAAAAAAACAAACATTATTATATTGTAGAAACAAACAAAAAAATATGGAGTATCAAGTGCACTCACTGGGTGCGTGTTTGAAGAAAAAGCATACTTTCTTTGAGATTATGCAATACCCTGGGCCGCATACCTGTTTACATGGAATGGACAGTTTGGATCACCATAATTTGAATTTGACATTCATTGCACGCATGATTATGTCCCAAGTTGTGGTAAGTTGTTATGATTTTTCAATTTAAACTGAGACATATAAATTTATGTATTGATGCTCTTCTTTGGTAAAGTTTAAGTATTCATTTCGATCTTGCAGTGTATAGGAAAACCCTGGTTGGAAGATAGCATCCATAGTGAAGAATGTAATAAATAATGTTGGTTTCACAGTGTTATACAAGAATTATGGCTTGGAAGAATAAAAGCCATTGCGGTGGTATTTGGTGATTGGGATAAGTCATACAAAAAGCTTCTAAGGTACAAGAGAATGTTGGAGTTTAAGAACCCGAGCACGATTATGATTTCACAAACACGTGACATTGGATGAATGGGCGAAGTTGCGCTAGAAATAATATTTTGGGCATTTCGGCCATGCATTGAATGCATCAAGCACTGTCCTCCAGTAATAGATATCGATGGTACCCATCTTTACAAAAAATACACAAGAGTTATGTTAATTGCTATAGCGAGAACAGTGAGGAAAAACATTTTTCCCTTAGCTTTCGCACTAGTTGAATCAGAAAACTATTGTGATTGGGCATGGTTTATCTATAATGTTAGGCATCTTATTATGCCAAAGCAGGAAGGGATCACTTTGATTTCTAATCGACATGCCGCCATATTGAGTGCCGTCAAATGTGAATGGAAAAGACCACGACTAAGGCAACCACCTAGATTCCATAGATATTATCTTAGACACTTTTGAAGTAATTACCAAACAAAGTTCGGTAATGCTAAAGTTAAGGATCTTATATGGAAAGGTGGAAATGCCCGTCAAGTGTGCAAGTTCGATGAGGTAATGGAAGCAATTAAAAAATTATCTGAGCTAGCATACAATGAGTTGTGTAAAGAGGACCCTACAAAGTGGACATTAGAACATGATGGAGGTTATTGTTGGGGAGTTACAACCACCAAGAGTGCAATAACAATGTATTAAGAGGTGCACGAGACTTACCCATTACTGCATGTGTTCAGGTTACCTTCTATCGACTAGTTAACACTTTTAATAACAAATAAAGGGAAATTGAGCGGGATTTAGCTAAGGGGTTGAGTTACGCAAGTGAAGTGCAAGACAAGATACAAAAGTATCAAGCTCGTTTAGCGGGTCATCACGTAACTATCTTCAATTGGTAATGTCATAAATTTTGAAAAATGTATTTAGTTATCTTGCTTATTATTAGATTTCTATACTTCTTAGTGTGTAATACAATGATCATGTTATTATATTTCAATTACAGGGTTCAGGATTCCGCTGAGGTTGTTACCAATCCAATAGGGAATAAGAAACATACGATGTCTTTGAATCCTTCATCATGTGATTATGAAAAATAAATGATCTATCATTATTCTTGCTCCTACATGCTCGTAATGTGTGCAAAATCGGACTGATAACCATGGCACTTAATTGCTTCTCAGTATAGCATAGACATTTACGCTTACGTGTACGAAATAAGTTTCTAACTAATGGTGCACGGTCATTATTGGGCAGCATATGATGGTCCTAAGGTCATACCCAGTTTGAGCCATCGACGAGAAGTCACATTCGGGTGCCCAAATACACAATGAATCGAGAATGAGATGGACGTCTCTAGGAAACGACAAACTAATCATTGTGGTATTTGTAAGGAACAAGGGCATGATAGGCGCAAATATCCAAACTGGACTGCCTAAGTTATGTATTGGAGGGCAGTTAGCCATGTGTGATGGTTTTTTTGTACATGTAGTGAAGATATTAGTTAGTTGTACTTGTATTTGAACTTAATCTTATTGATGCACTACATTATCTAAATTGAAGAACAGTGTATTAGTAACATCATCCACAATCTTTTGTTAGCCGTCATTACGCCTTTGCAAAGAGTAATAACATCATCATTCACATTCATAGAGTAGTCACATCTTTCACAAGGTATGCAGAGAGTAGTCACATCATTCATAGCCTTTTGTTAGCCTTCACAGCCTTTAGTCAAAGCCTGTACCCTGCGTAGGGTAGTCACACTCTTTACAGCATTCGTGTACTTCGTATTGTAGTTTGATGCAATGAGTGATAATACTATGACCATTAACTTCTCATTACTAAATTCATCATTAAAAATAGAAATAGTAAACACGTGTGACTGCTATGGTCGTAGTAGATAGACAAATTACTCATTAAGTAAATTTACAAAATGGGAACAAGGGCATGCTAAAAAACGTAGTGATGGCTAACTAAACTCACCATCCTCATCTGACATCTCATAGTCGGATAGGTACTTTTCATTGTTTAGAGCCTTGGTGCGCTCTTCGATTGTGAGTTATCTCCTACTAGCCTCTACCATCTCAGTGGCAAGTTAAAGCATAAAGTATCGACATTGCCACATAAGCATTCTGTCACTCTCCCTTTTTATCCTTGCTACTGCTTCTTCATACTCCTCCATGTTCCGCTTTGCATTGTTTGAGACTTACGTCGAGGGATGCTAGCCCCTAAGTTCTGTAGATCTGTGACTAGTCGCCTTTGTTCCTCAACCCTAACTACACACTCTTGTTGTAGACCAGCATAATAGTCTTTAGGGCTCGAGAACTTTTCTCTCCAGTACTGATCACCGAATGGACACAACAATTATACTCAAGGGTGTTGGCGAATTGCCAAACTGTAGGGTCCTCCATTTGCCATTGTCTTTAGCAAGTAACAGAGTAAAGTTTAAAATTTGCATGAACGAATGGGCCTCCCATCGACTCTTATTTATAAAAGGACTACGCCTTAATACTCATATATTTATAAATATTTTGTATTATTGCTTTGCCTTATTCTGGACAATCATATTATTCTATACATGTACTAATGCAGGGCCTAACAACTTTGTCGAGGCTCATCAATGGCTCGGTTTTGACGTTACAGGCCCATCATCGATCCACCTACATATGGGAGCAGGGGGTATACATAAGTTAACTTTTTCCTATTAGATGCATTTATTTTTTTGTTCATTTATGTAGTTTTTGATACATACTACATTTTTCACATAGGGTATGGATGCTCTCCAGTGCAGACGTGACGGTTCACATCTATATGATGTAGAGTTACACCCCCGTGTGCTGCAAAATGTATTATAGACTGGATTTTATAGTGTATACCGCCTTGGGCCTATCCGTTTAGACCACCATGTGATCACATCCTTGGTTGAGCGTTGGCGGGAGGAGAGACACATGTTCCATCTACATATTAGGGAGGCCTGTATCACTTTACAGGACATTGCCATACTGTTGGGACTACCTATCGACGAGGACCCATCATATGGCGAGCGGTGCTTACTACAGTTTTGGAGTGTCAGCAGCTTTGTGTACAATCATTCGGGGTTGCCCCAGCCACAGAGCATTTCAATAGGGGCCACCTCAGGCTTTCATAGCTCTGTGACACATTTCAGGCACTTCTAGATGATGCTGATGAGGTTACAGTCTAGCAGCATGCACGTGCCTACATTATGCGATTGCCTAGAGGGATACTGCTTGCAGACTATTCTCAAACCCACGTACGACTGGCATATTTTACATTTTTACAGTACTTTGCCAACGTGGATAGATATTGTTAGGACAATGTAGTCCTATCTTTGCTTTACAGGGACATGTGCCGGGCAGCAAAGTCCGACGCGAGGTAGATTGCAAGGGCACTAGTTTTGTTACAAGTATTTACAATGGTATAATTGATAATGATTTATAATAATGCTTCTTTTTTACTGTGAGTTATTTATTCTACGAGTGTCACTGTAATATCCCGAACCTCTATTATCTGAATTAATATGAATTTTCCTAAATTCTGTATTATTCTAATGTGCCTTTGGGTCAAGATGACCAATGGTAATGCATGTTGTAATATATGCTCCTAGTGTGAGACACATGGGATTAATTCTCATGTGTATCTCCTAATTACACACACTCATAATACACACACACACACCCTGCTATAGAAGAGGAAGAGAAGAAGAAGAAGATGAAAAAGAAGATGGAAAGAAGAAAGGAAGGAAGAGAAGAGAAGAAGTTGAAAAGCTCAACACATGCTTAGAAGCCATTGTTAGAGCTTGGAAAGCTTGAGAGAAAAATGTATGAACTCCAAACCTTGTGTATGCTTGTGTGTATATGTGTTGTAGTTGTGTTGGGTGACTCCTTTAAGTCCTAATTAGTTAGATTTTGAGAGTTTGTAAGCTTCCATGGATGGACTAGTAGTTGGGGTTGAAAACACCCAAATTGTGTATGTTGGGTTTGGAGATTCAAACCCTAGATCCCTTTAATTTACTTGTTGGTTTAGCTTTGTTTTAAGATATTGTAATTTTATTGGGTCAATCTTTGAATCCTAGAACCATTAGTAAAGTTTGGAGAAGTTTGCATTTGAAAATCTATGGTTTGGAAAACCTTCCCTGACTGTGTGCAAGTGTTTTGGTGGCTAGGAGGGTCGTTCCAATGGTTAGAGACTTGTATTTTTCACTTTTGCCTATCGTTCCAACGGCCTGATGCCTGACAGCTCCAACACTATTTAGTAAAACAGGTATAACTTGCCCTAGAAAATTGGATTGATGCACCATTTGAAGCATTGAAAAGTAGACTCATAGACCTTTGTACCCATATAATACTTGTACTCTAATTCCTTATAGATTGGGAGATATTGAATTTTAAAGTTGACCTAAAATTTCTATCAGCAACATTATTCTTCAAAATTTTAGTCTATTTTTATGGGACATAATTTCTTCATCCGAAATGTATTTTTGACTTATGACCCATCAAATTAAAGCTCTTTAAGCCTATTTTCAAGTGAAATTGACCTAGAATGTAGTCTCATTTTTCTGATAAGAATGAGATGCATTGAATGAACTGGTGTTAAGGAATCAATGTTTTAAATCTCAACTTTTATGATTCTTGCTTTGCATTGGGGTCTTATGTTTGATTATTCTATGTACTCTATGTGTAGGAACACCCTTGTTTAGCACCAATTCTCAAGGATAGAGGTGAGTAATGATATGCCATGAGTAAAACCCTATTACTTTCCAAATATTTTAAGTTCAACTTCATATCATGCAATGTTTTCCATATGTTTTCAATGCATCAATGTTTATATTCAATTATAACTGTCATACTTTTAAATGCATGCAAATTATACTTATGTTATGAATCAAAACTCATGGACTACAATATTTAAATGAAAGAGATGCAAGATTTCCAATATATAGTGACAACTCGAGGTCTTTTCATGGCAAGACCTTAAACTTGCCTGATAGTCCTACGGTAGAGGACGTGAAATAAACTATCGACATGTTAGGAGATATCCCTTGGCCTAAAGAGCCTTTGCGTGACATAAGAGGGTTACTATAGAGCCTAGCTCATATGTCGAGTTGTAGCACACTTATGTTTTAGAACAAGAATCAATATATGTTCAAATGCTTATGACAAGTTATGTTATGCTTTATCACGCAAAAGATATGTCGCATCTCTCTTTTATAATATTATGTTCTGAAACAATAGAATGTTTCAATATGATGCTCATGCTATCTATGATTTCAAGCCTACGCTTTCACGTTTTCAAGTTCATGCTTTATATGCATAAATATTTATCTATTATTTTATACATTAGATATAATTTCTAGTCCATGGTATTTTCATGTTCGTGCATCATTGTTATTCACTAATCATTAACTTATATTTTCTCAAATGTTTTCAGGTAGCTAATCCGTGAGGCCCCAAGAGGAGGCCATATGTGCATTTTAAGCTACGGCTCATGGGATTATGTTATGTTATGTGTATTTGGGTTGGACCCTAAAGTTTTGTAATGTTATAAATGATATAACCATTGTAGCCTCGAATAGGCCCATATGTACGTTTATGTTATGAATTCGGCACAACTCTGTCATGTATCACTTAAGTTATGTTTTAAACTATAAAAATTTTACTTTTACAATTATGTGTCATTTGAAATAATTATGCACAGGTGTTCAACCAGTTTATATAATGCGGTCTTGGCTAGCCTTCCTATTGGCCAATCATGTACCCTAAATCCACTTAGGTTGGGTTACGGGGCGTGACGGTGTGGTATTAGAGCACTAGGTTGACACTGTAAGATTGAGTCATGTCTAGATATAATCTTAGGTTGACTTGTATGTACTACATGTATACATATGTACATGTATGCTACGTTTATAATGACTTGCCAAGGTATATTACGTATTATGATATGTTACGTACTTGACTATTTGTTTGATTACGCAGAGTTAATCATGCCACCAAAAGGAAGAGCTCTTCGAGGAGTTAGAGAGCCCAAAGATTGTATGGACCGTATTGAGAGGATCTTGGCCAGGCTTGTTCAAATGGCCCAAGATATTCATAGTAACACCACCAACATGCCAGTGTCGCCTATGGCTTAAGCACCAAGGGTGGAAGCTGTGGCCCATGAGCAAAGTACAATGCCAAGTTCATGGAGTTGTCATGATATACCCGCATATTGTATCATCGAAAAACTGCAAAGCAAGGAAGTTTGAGGTCGGATTACTATAGAACATTCGTAGCAAAGTGGATGGCTTGAGACTCATCAAGAAGTTATGCAATGGGCTATGATTGCTGAGAAGGCCTTTACTGAAGCGGCTTAATATCAGGAGAAACATAAGAAGAGAACTGGAGGTGACCAAAATAGAGGACAAAGTTCAAAGAGACATAGTTTGGCATCTTTCAGTGGCAATTTATTTACACCATGGGAGAACACGAGGGGCCGAGGTGATGACACAGCCAATGAAACACCGACGTGCCCTAATTGTCAAAAAAAGCATTGGGGCACATGTCTTTCGGGAAGTAAAGCTTGTTATGGATGCGGCCAAGTTGGGCATCAAGTAAGAGACTGTCCGAAGAAGAGTAGAGCACAAACATCTGGGGCATCAGCATCAGCCTCGACTCAACAGTCCATGGCTAATAGGAGGGATAATCAACCATGGCAAGGTCGAACTTCCACACTTACCCCGAGAAACACCCCAGCTACCGACTCTGTAGTGTCAGGTATACTTCCTATTTGTGGTCGACCTGCACGCATTCTTATTGATTCAGGTTCCACATATTCATTTGTCTCATACCTTTTTACTCAACACTTGCAAACATCTCTAGTACATTTTAATTATGTTTTGACTGTGTCGTTGCCATCCAGGAATTCCATGTTATGTGATAGGATTTACAATTCTTATGAGGTTATTATTAATTATGCGCCCATGTTTGTAAATCTTATTCCTCTAGAAATGCACGGCTTTGATGTCATCTTAGGAATGGATTGGTTGTTCTCTTAACGTGCTATCATTGATTGTGAAGTTAAACGAGTCGTGTTTCATCCTTCTACCCATTCGGGGCTTGTATTCGACGGAGTTGGTGTAGTACCCCCACCCTATCTCATTTCATCCATGCAAGCATGCCGTTTAATTCAAAAAGGGAATCGTGCAATCTTGTGTAGTGTTATTGACACACACGTTTCTCGCCATCTTTAGACGATACCCATATTGTCCAGAAATTTTTCAATGTCTTCCCTAATGAGTTACCTGGTTCCTTAGTGGACCGAAAAATTGAGTTTAATATTGATCTTAATTCGGGTACTAGACCCATTTTCAAAGCTTCTTACCGTATGTCCCCTCTAGAGTTGAAAGAGTTGAAGGTCCAACTACAAGACTTATTGGAAAAGGAGTTTATTCGTCCTAGTATCTCACCTTGGGGTGCTCCCATGTTATTTGTGAAAAAGAAAGATGGAACCATGGGTTTGTGTATTGACTACAGGAATTGAATAAAGTCACCATCAAGAACAAGTACCCATTGCAAAGAGTGAATGATTTATTTGATTAGCTTTAAGGCACGCAAGTATTTTCGAAGATTGACCTAAGGTCGGGTTATCACTAACTAAAGGTTAAGGCTAGCGATCTAGAAAAGACGGCTTTCCAAACCAGACATGGTCACTATGAATTTCTAGTTATGCCGTTTGGAGTTACTAATACACTTGCTGCATTCATGAATTTGATGAATTGGGTTTCAAACCCTTCCTTGATGATTTTGTTATTATGTTTATTGATGATATTTTGGTGTATTCTAAGAGTCTTGCAGAGCATGAGCACCACTTGGGGATGGTCCTCCAGACTTTGTGAGACAGGAGGCTGTATGCCAAATTGAAGAAATGTGAATTCTGGCTAATGAGTGTGGCATTTTTGGGACACATAATCAGCATAAATGGAGTGTCTGTTGATCTTTCAAAGGTTGAAGCCATTATGGATTGGCCAAGACTGACGAACGTGACCAAAATCAGAAGTTTTATGGGCGTAGCTGGGTATTACTGCAGATTTGTATGGGATTTCTCCAAGATTGCAACTCCTTTAACACAACTCATCCAGAAGGACACTCCATTTGAGTGGAATGAGAAGAGGGAACGAAGTTTTCAAGAACTAAAGAACCGACTGGTATCCGCACCAGTTCTAGCCTTACCTTCTGAGACTGGAAAATTTTCCATCAACAACGACACTTCGCATAGAAGACTAGGATGTGTGTTAATGCAGCATGACAAGATGATTGCATATGCCTCGAGACAATTGAGACCGCTTGAGAAGAACTACTTGACCCATGATCTTGAATTAGTAGTTGTACTGTTTGCTTTGAAGATTTGGCACTACTATTTGTACGGAGTCACGTGTGAGATCTTCACAGACCACCAGTGTTTGAAGTATCTTTTTACATAGAAGGAGCTGAACATGAGACAGAGAAGATGGCTCGAGTTGATCAAGGACTACGACATCCGTATTCAGTATCATCTGGGCAAGGCCAATGTCGTGGCCGATGCCTTAAGCCTGAAGACCGCCGCCAACCTAGCATGCCTAATTACGTCACAACGACCCTTGTTCATCGAATTAGAGAGAGTGGAAATTGAGATTGTCGCCGCTAGGCACGGACATGATACTCGCCGCCATGATTACCCAACTAATATTAATTGAGGTTGTAAAGCAAACACAGCCTGAAGATCCATACTTGTAGAAGATTTATGAAGAGTTGGGAACAAAATCAAAGCCCGACTTCACCTTGCATGATGGAGCTCCAAAGTTCAAGGACCACTTATGTGTGCCAGACATAACCGAGGTCAAGTGGCGAGTTTTGGAGGAAACTCACAACACGAAATTCACTACGCATCCAAGAGGCACGAAGACGTATTTAGATTTAAAGGAAACATTATGGTGGCCAGGAATGAAGATCGAGATAGAAAAATTCGTGGCACAATGCCTACATTGTCGATAAGTCAAGACAGAACATCAAAGACCGACAACACTAGTGCAACCTCTACCGATACCAGAATGGAAGTAGAAGCATATCACCATGAATTTTGTTATAGGACTGCCAAGTTCGTCGCGGGGTTGTGATGCTATTTGGGTTATTGTTGATCGCCTCACCAAGTCTGCACATTTTTTGCCAGGAAAAACTATGTACTCTTTATTTAAGTACGTGACCCTCTATATTGCGGAGATTGTTCGACTACATGGTAAACCAGTTTTGATAGTACCGGATTGAGACCCGAGATTTATGTCAAAATTTTGGAAGAGTTTGCAAAGGTCCTTAAGTACAAATTGAAGTTCAACACGACCTTTCATCCACTAACTGATGGGCAATCAGAAAGGACCATTGTCACAGCTCGTTTTTTTTTAACCAAGCCCTCTTGGCTCGGGAAAAAGCACGGTGCTCCCTTGTTAAAACTCATCCTCCTAGAAGACGAACGCAACAGGATTTAAAATTTTGAAATGGAATTGATTAGAGCTTTTCGAAAAGGTCTTTGGAGTCGCCACCTACCATATTTAAAGATGTGCTAGGTCATCTCCACCAAGTAAAACCCGAGGGTTAAACTTAGGTTTTGAAAAGTATTTTTGAAAGACTTCCTTATGAGAGAGTTTTAGAAGGTAGGGTTGTTTGACAAACCTAAAAATGTTGGAAAGCCTTTTTGAAAATTGACTCCAATTTTGGTCTTTGAAATAGAAATTCCTAAATTCGGGGGTTGGTTACGTGCAGGAAAGATGTTCTAGGACTATCACCCTACCCCGCCCTTATGGTACCTATATGTCTATTCACCTTTTACTCACCTAATTATGACTCACCAGTTACCTATGTTTAATGCTATCCACTTAGAAAATATTTGAAAACAAAGTTTGAAAAAGAATTTGAAAGATGGAATTGAGTTTGAAACATGGTTATAGAATTGGGAATTTAAAAAGGGTTATGGAATTGAAAATTTTAAAACGGTTATGGAATTGAAAATTTTAAAACGGTTATGAAATTGAAAATTTGAAATGGGTTTCTATTTCTAGAAAGTTTCCATTTTTAGAAAGTTTCATTTTCAGGAAAGTTTGAGTTTGAAAATGTTTCCTTTTAAGGAAAGTTTGATTTTGAAATATTTCTTTTTCAGGAAAATTGAATCTTGAAAATGTTTCCTTTTCAGAAAAATTTGATTTTGAAATATTTCTTTTTTAGAAAAATTAGATTTGGAAATGTTTCCTTGATTTAAAAAGATTGAGATGTGATTTGAAAGGATTAGATTTAAAAAGATTTTATTTGAGAAGATTTTATTTCCTTTTTGAAAAAGATTTGTTTCCATTTTTGAAAAATATTTGATTTGTTTCTTTTCGGAAAGATTTGAAAAGATTTGGAAAAGTTTGTTTCCTTTTTGAAAAAGATTTGATTTGCTTGAAAAATGTAAGTTTGGATTGTTTCCAAAATGGGAGGAGTTGATTTAGGGTTGAAAATTGGAAGGTTTGAAAAATGAGTGATTTGAAATAGAAGGTTTTGATTCGATTGATTTAAAAAGGAAAATTTGAAAAGAAAAGGTTTGATTGATTCGAAAATTGAGGATTTTGAGGGTTTTGAGAAAACTTATGATTTTGGTTTAAAAATGGAAGATTTCTGAGTTGGCAAAGACAAGATTTTCCTAGGATTGAACTTTTAGGGTTTAACAAATGCAAGTTTTGTAAATGGTTCAAAATCCGAGTCTTTTGAAAACATGTTTTAGGGCCTAAAACCTTAACTTAGATTTTAGGCATCCAAATGAATATCGCACTTTGCCTAAAGCCATTTTAGCCATTAAAAGGCAAGAATCACTTTAGGCTTGTGACTTTGAAAAACAATAAAGGCACGAGGCCAAAAATGTAGACCTTTTCGGATCGTTTTGAATGTCACATGTTCCCTGAGACAACCTTGGTCATGGAATAACTAGGATCGTTTCAGGATTGTGTTTTTTGAAAAGAAAAAAATATAGGCTATTAGAAGCCATTCAAATGTCACAATTTACAAGGAAAATCCTAACCATGAAAGGGTTAGGATTAACCTAGAATTATGGTTTTTAGAATGCAACTTTGAAATCGTTTTTAGGGGATAAAAAGATGAAAAAAATGCAAATATATAACAATGATAATAACGGCATGAATCATACATGGCTAAGTATCACTACATCGCAAGAGGGCCCTAAGGCCTTGCCATGAGGCGAGTGAAAATCAAGAAGGGAGTCCCGATCGGTAGTCCCCTCTCGTCCACTCTCGACATGAACTTAGCGTCCTCTTATTCCAAGCATGTAAGAAAGGGGTTTAGATGGTGGGGGTTAAAAATGAGAAGAACTCAAGTGGGCTCGGAAGGAAAAGAGACAGTAGGGAATACGGAAAGGTAAATGGAGGATTACCTTGTCTTATTTCTTCTTTCTTCAACTGAGGCTTGGGCCTTGTCTTGAGAAGATGTCAGGAGCTTTTGGGCAGTGGGGTGGACCTTTGGTGGAGCTTAAAGGGTAAGGCTTCGGAGCTTCAGGCTAGGGCTCTACCGACAAGACTAAGAGAGAGAGAGAGAGAGAGAGAGAGAGAGAGAAAGAAAGAGAGAGAGGGAGAGAGAGGGGGCTCCGAGAGCTGTCTGGAACAGAGGGGGAGAGTTTATGGATAGATTTTTCCACCTAAAATAGTGAGGGGGAAGGTTTGTATTTATAGTGCAAAACTAGAGGATTTGTGTGCCACTCCTAGTGGTGCACGCCTTAACTTTGGTCCTACGCCACTAAGAGTGGCGCATGCTCATTTATTGAGAGCTGGAAAAAAGGTTGGATACAGGGCTTGTTGGTAGTCGGTCGATTTGTAACTGCTTTTGATAACATGGGGGGTTGGTGTGCCCCTCTAGAATTGGCTCAAGGCTAAAAATTGATCATGCTTCACTCGAAATGGATCAGGGAGGTTCTGGTTCGAAAAGAAAAGTGTCGGACGGCAGCGCCAAGCCAAAAATGGGAGGGAATACTCTGGGAGCTCCTGGGTTGACCAAGATTGGCCGAGGTTGACTAGGTTGACAAGAGTTGACTGGAGTTTACTGGGTTGACTAGGGTTAACCGGGGTTAACCAGAGTTAACTAGGGAGGTTGTCGGTTTGATACCCAAAGCTAGTGTGGTTTCCTAGGGCGTTGGGATGCTTAAGGGCAAAGTGATCATTTTGACTGAAGAACCACTGAGAAAGGACCGGGATTGACTACATGGCATTGGACATGCTGGACCATCTAAGGACAGCCTAAAAAGCTGATCTTTCCGTTCTGAGGACTTAGTACTTTCTCAAAGAATGTGTTGGGCCCGCTAGGGTTAAATTGGTCATTTTTTACCGGGACGGGCTAACAGGCATCGGTGTTGACCGGTTTGGATCTGGTCTAGACTTTTGTTCGAGGAATTGGTACTTTCTCGGTGGCCAGGTTTGAAAGGGTCTTACTGCCTTGAGAAATAAAATTTCTCGAAGGTCGTGCCGGACTTGGATGGTCTTCCGTTCTTGAGGGTTTTGTGCTTTCTCAAGGAACATGCCAAACTTGGACAGTCTTCTGTTCTTGAGGGGTTTTTGCTTTCTTAAGGAACGTGTCAGACTAGAGAACATTCTACATTGGCGGGCTAGCAGGCGCCAAAGTGAACCTCTCTTTCATATCGGGGACTTAGGTATTTTTCGGAGATGAGTGTGAAAGAGCTTTTCTAATTTAGGGAATAAACTTTTTCGGGGAATAAAATTTTTCGGGGATTGTGCCGTACTGGGTTGAATAGTCCTACCGTCAATGAGGGATCAACTTTCTCGAATGACACGACAATTACATTTGATTTTGAATTTGAATGGACTTATCGTCTCATGGAAGACGTGCCAGGCTGGATTGGATTAACTAATGCACAAGGGGCAATCTGGTCATTTTGCCTCTATTGGGCCCAGTCGGCCTGTGAAGCGGTTGTTTGATTGGACTGGACTTAGAAAGCCAGTTTGGGCTTGAGTATGCTTGTGTTGGTTTGTAGGTGCCTCTGGTTGGACCAAAGATCACCAAGTAGCCAAAATGGGGTGCTAACAGCTACCTCTCTTTTTTTGTCTTTACTTACCAAAGGTAGAAAACGATAAAGTAAAGACCCTATTTAGGTCGCGAGGTGATTGAAGGGACAGAAGTTGCTAAATTTGGAAACTGATTTTTGAAGTTCAAGATGATTTTTGAAATGACTTTCTTTTTGGAAAAAAAGTTTGGAAAACCTTTGAAAGTTTTTTGATATGGGACTTTTGAAGGGAAAGCTTGGGAAAGTAGACATTTGAATTGGATAAAAAAATTTTGAAGGGAAAAGTTTTAAAAGCCGAGAAATTGATTCGAAATGGGGCTTTTGAAGGAGGAAGCCCGGGAAACCGAGGTTTTTGAACTTGAATCTTTTTGGAGAAAAAGCATTAGAAATTTTTTTGAAATAGTTCTGAAATGGGACTTTTGAAGTGGAAAGCCTGAGAAACTGGGGTTTAGAAACTTTGATTTTTTGCATAAAAGTTTAGAAAACCTTTGAAACAGGGCTTTTGAAGGGGAAAGCCCGAAAAACCTTAACAAGTACATTTTTTGAAGGAAAAAGTTAGAAAAGTTAGACTTAAACTTTTTTTCTTTTGCAAGGGGAGAAAGTCCAGGAAACCCATCATTTTGGAGGAAAAAGTTTTAAGAAACCGATAAGATTGATTTTGAATTTAAAACTTTTAAGCAAAGAGTTTAGGAAATCAATATTTGATTTTTTTGAGATAAACTTTTGAAGGATAAAGTTTGAAACAAGGATTTAAGTTTTTTTTTTTTTTTTATTTAGAATTTAAAAATTTTGAAGTAAACTTTTGATGGATAAAGTTTAAAACCAGGATTGAATTTTGAAGTAAACTTTTGAAGGAAAAAGTTTGAAACCGGAACTTTTTGAGGATGAAAGTTAAAAACCCAAACTTTTTGAGGATAAAAGTTTAGAAAATTGGGAATTGAAACCAACTTTTTGAGGATTAAAAGTTTAAAAAAATGGTAATGATTTTGAAACCAACTTTTTGAGGATAAAAAGTTTTGAAAACCGAAAATTGAAACCAACTTTTTTAGGATTAAAAGTTTAAGAAACCTTTGAAATTGATTTTTGTATTTTAAAACTTTTGAGGAAAAGTCTAAGAAACCTAGAAACTTATTTTGAAATGATTTTGAAGGACCTCTTTTTTTTATACATACCTCTTACCTGTCGATGAACCCTTATTGGGTCTGTTTCTTCCTGTCTTGTCTTTAGGATGGCTGACAAGGGGGATGATGAATTATGCAGCAGGTGATGGTTGAGCTGACAGCGACGAGAGCTACTTTTGGCCAAGGATAGGACTAGCGCTGCTGTTATTCGAGTTGATGGAGGCAACCAGTACACTCGGGGTGATTGTACTAGGAATCCGTTTAGCCAGGTTTTGTTGAGGTGGAGTGTAAGCAACTATAGAGTTGGCCTGGAGAGGATAGAACTGTAGAGCGAGCTATTCCTTCTTATCCTCCATGCTCTCTTGATTGAATTTCACTTTCAACTTTCAGAAGGCCTTCGAGAGGCCAGTAGCTTCTAAATATTGTTTTTGAAATTCTTTGGGCTGCTGGCGGGGAAGGGGCCCATATGAGGCTTTTTAGGAAGGATGCCCCAAACAAGGCTATTAGAAATGCGCTGAACTTGAGGAGTCATGGGTGGTTATTCTATGTTTGTAGTTCTTCTATGTTGGCTTAACTATTGAGTTTTGATTTTGGCAGGCAAGTTAGGATTCTTGTTGATGTGTCACTGGAAGGATTTTGCTTCTCTGAGAGTCTTGAGATGGTTTATGAAGGGGGTGAGGTCTCTTTTGAAAGGTTCGAAGTATTTGAAAAGTCAAGCATCTCCGGTTGGTTCTTTATTTGATCAGGATGGTGGGCCATGGCCCTAGTCTTCATGGCTTAGAAAGGGTTGATTAGGACGGATTGGGAGGTCGAGGGTGGGACATTGCCTCATTCTCTGTTTCTTGTTGGCTATGGACAACATCCCAGGCTATGTGTCATTTCTCTTCTGTTCTCTCCTCTTTTCAGGGCCTATATGGCATGAGAATTCCATCGAGTTCAACTTCTTCTCTTTAACCAGTCACATAAGGATTTTGACTTGGATAAAGGGCCCGCCTCTTGCCGTGCTTCTATTTCTGGAGGCCTTTCTTTCGATGAATGCATGGGTTTATAGCGGATGGGCACAAATGCATGCCCTAGTTGGTTACGACTTGGCTAGCAGGATGATGGATCTTGTCACTGCGTTGAAATATTGTATTTTGGAAACACCTTCGGAACTTGGGAAAGCTTCGGGAGATGCCCTTTGAACTTGTGCCTATCTTAGTATCTCATTAGCAAATATCAAGATATAACAGAGTAATCTTAATAAATGACTTATGACATTCATACTTATCATTTTGCCATGCTAAGCTTAGAAATTTGTTACCAATGTAGGTTTCCCACAGGTTGGCATCCCTTGACCTATTTGTTGACGTATAAGACTTTGCTACTTCGTTGAGGCCATCTGGGATTGCTGATCGAGAGATTTGACTCTTTTTCTTTTCTCTTCTTCTTTTTTTCTCTTATTTAAGCCATTTTTACCACCTGTGCCTTTGCGGGTTTTCACAGATGTCAGCTCTACCATTGTTGTACGTTAATGCCTGTTTTTAGGTTTTCACTACGTCAGTAATTTTGTATCTTGCCATGACCCTACTCTTTTACCCAGAGGGTTTTCACTATGTCCTCGGGCCATGCATTTTCTTGTGGTTTCTCTCGTTGATGCTGATGAAGATGACTCTTTGCCTGTTATTGATTGACGTTGTTACTTTGGTTGAAGACTGCTGACGTTGCTTTTGACAGGGGTGTATTAAAAAACTTATTAAGTTGGAATAGAAGGCTCAAATCTACCACTCTACTTGGCTTTGATTCCCGTGATTACCTTTAACAGTTTCATCCCTTTCTTCCCCTTTGCTTTTGTGACTAATGCTGAGGTCGTTTATTTGATGACTTCAACCTTTGCATTGCTAAAGTTTCCCTGCTCATTTTCTCATACTTACCTAGAGAAAAACTGTCAGACTCTTATTCCTTTTTTGCCACTTACTAGCAGAAAACGACATTGCTTGAGTTTTTTTTTTTTTTTTTGACATGTAACACTATCTTTTTTTTTTCTTTCCCTGCCCCTATGCTATGTCTTTCGACCCATTATGGGTGGTGATCACTGGGCTGGTTATATGATGGAAATGTGACAGGCTCAAGGGGGTTCTGCAAGGGCTCTGTTTAATTGTATGGTAGAGGAATTGAGGAACTCTCTTTATTTTGATCATTATCATCATTGCTCTATCAGAGTTTCTAATTACACAGAGTAGTGCTTTATCAAGCTTGAGTTGATAGGTGCTGGGAAAACTTCCTTGTCCGTCTCTGCCATAATGACTTTGAGTTTTCATTGTTGGGAGTGAACTTTACTTCTAGCTTTCTGCCAGGCTGGAGATGTATTTTTTGTGGCGACGTCTCCTATCGAGGATTGATTTTTCTGCTGAAGGATCTGGAGATGCGTCTTTGGTTGTACCGAGCATAGTAGATGGCATGTTGTTCTCTAGGAGGCAAGGTTGCTCATACCGCTTCTGTGGTTTAAGTTTCCCTGAGGATTTAGAGAGAGGGGGTTCCTTCTTTAACTAGTAGAACCGCCTTATTATAGTATGTCGCACCTCGGTTTTTGGGTGTCCAAGGTCCTTTTGGCTCGGACACGAAAGCACGGAACTCTGTCACCAGAACTCATCCTCCTAGAAGGAAAAATGCGACTAGGTTTGAAAATTGGTTTGACTAAGGGCTTTTCAGAAAAATAGGAGTCGTCACCTAACTTGATTAAGGTGAGTTAGGGCACCTAAAACTAAGTGTTAATCCAAAGATTAAACTCAGGGTTTTTTCTAAAAGGGTTTTGAAAACATCCTTAAGAGAGGGTTTTTAAGGAAATAGGTTGTTTGGCAACCTTTGAAAAGATTTAAGCCATTTTGGAAAATAACTCCATTTTGGTCATTTGAAAACAGAAATCTATGGTTTGGGGGTTGGTTACGTGTAGGGAAGATATCCTAAGATCATCACCCTACCTCTCCCTTTCAGTACCTATATGTCTAATCACCCTTTGTTCACTTACTAGAATAACCAATTACCATTGTCCACTTAATATCCACTTTAAAATTTTGAAAACGGGGTTTGGTCATCACTTTTCAGATGAATGATGCATGATGCAAGTTTTGGAAGGAGTTTGAAAACATGGGAGTTTTGAAGGAGTTTGAGATAGAAATTTTGAGTTGATAGAAATTTTTGAAAAGGGGATTGGAGTTAAAATAGAAGTTATGACCGCACCATTTTAGGTTGCCTACGTATCTCATTTGGCGAGAATCAGGGCAGTAGTAGTTCGGGCAAGAGCCCGATGGAAAATAGGCGCATTAGGGCCTTTGGAAGGTTTGAAGACACTTTGGTGTCTTTGAAAAAATTTAAGACACTTTGAGGTCTTTGGAAAAATTTAAGACACTTGGTGGTCTTTTGGAAAAGTTTAAGACACTTTGAGGTCTTTGGAAATTGAAGACTTTTTGTGGTCTTCGAAGTTTTGACTCGAGATTGGATGGTGGTGTGTTTTGAAAATATTTTTTGGATCAACTTGAGGGAGTTTTGGAAAAATGCTTTGACATATCTCAAGAGAACTTGAAAGTGTTTTTGAAGTCTTGTTTTGAAAACCTTGGAGGCATGACTTTAGAATGTTTGGATGAATTAATTTTTGAAAGTGGTTTTTTGGAATAGCTAAGGGTTTGAAATCCTAATATGGACAACCTTAGAGGTTATTCTTGATTTATCACTTGTCCTTGAAATCCCTAACCATGAGGGGGCTAGGGACCCCTTAGGTTTTGTGACCTTTTGAAAATATTTTTGGAAATGTCTTGAAGATGGAGTGTAAGAACATTTGAAGAGATTATGGAGTTGGTTCTTTTTTTGGAATCATGAGAGTAGGAGGTTTTGGAAAAATAGGTTATGAGAATAGTTTGAAAATTTGAATGATCATTTAGAAAAGGATTCAAGAGTTGGAACCTTGAAGTGTACTAACCTAGGTTAGTTAGCCTAGGGTTAGGGGTAACCTAAGGTTAACTAACTTGGGTTAGGTTAACCTAGGGTTAAGATGACCTATGGTTAACTAACTTGGGTTAGATTAACCTAGGGTTAAGATGACCTATGGTTAACTAACATGGGTTAAGTTAACCTAAGATTAAGATGACTTAGGGTTAGGTTAACCTAAGGTAAGTGAACTAGGGTCAAGTTAACTTAGGGCTATTCAACTAGAGTCAAGTTAACCTAGGGTTAGTCAACTAGGGTGAAGTTAACCTAGGGTTGAACAACTAGGGTCAAGTTAACCTAAGGTTAGATTAGAGAATGGTTTTGAAAGTTGTTTTGATGCATTCTTGGAAAGAGTTTTGAAAACAAAACATGATATGCAATGGACTTTGGTTGACAATCTTTTTGAAGATCATTTCCATGAAAATTTTGACTCTAGCCAAGAGTATGGTTTATATGGTTTGTGATTGGAGACTATTCCAAGGAAGGTTTTCTCATGGCCATCATAACCTTTATCTTGACAAGAGTGGGGGTTTCAAAAATTAACATAATAATGGTAATTTTTTAAAAATCATTTTTGATGCAAAGATGGAGAGAATGCATTTTTGAAAATCATCTTTTGAGAAGGATTTTGAAAACCACTTTTCAAGGGGACCATTCCATCAAGAGAGAGTTCATATGGCCAAACAAAAGGGAGACCACTCAATAGAGGGTTCCATGGGGCCATTCCAACCACTACACTTAAAAGAATGGAAATCTTGAAAATTAGAGAATTAGAAAGCAACCCTTACGCAAATTAAAATGTCATGATACCAAAATGAAAGTTAGGGGATTAGTAGGAGGTCTTCTAAGGCATAATTCCTAAAATCCCATCCTACACTTCAAGTGGCCAACTCTTGAAACAATTTTTGAAAGAAATATAGAGCTTGGAGATGGCATAAAAATAAGAGCAATATAAGCATTGTAGAGTATGACAATAAGCATAAAATGAAAACAAGAATGCAAAACATGATTAAAATAGTGATATGCAAGGGGCCATGATTACATACCAGGTTTTTAGGTTACACCACATAAACAAGGGGCTCTTAGGCCATACCATCTTAAAGTGGGCTAGTGATAGGTCCCCCTACACGGTGGCTCTCACTTGCTTTCCTCTAGGCATGATCTAAGAGCCCTCTTGGATCAAGCTTGCAAGAATGGGGGGTTGAATATGGGGGTTAAAATAGAGAATAGCCTAAGTAGGCTAGGAGGGAGAAGAAAAGAGTGGGGGAAGACACAAATGTAAAAGGGATACTATCTTTTGCCTTCAACACACTTATAGTCTTCAAGGGATGCTTTGATGGGAGCTTGAATGACTTCAAGAAGGCTTAGAGGGCTGGTACGAAGTGTTTGATGGTGTATAAGGCCTTATATGTGAAGTATATAGGCTTGGGGTTGATAGAACCTAAGCTAAGTGTAGGAGGGATGAAGTGTGTATAGATATTCGTAGTTCCGGAGTGACTTCAGCAGGGCTTCACATCAGAAATGGGAGTTAGAATATGCAAAGGGTGGTCTGGTATTTATAGAGATTCTGGAACAGGGCTAGCGTATGTACTACATGCGCCTGGCCAAAATTTGGCTCTGCTTATGTAGTATATGCGCAGGTACTGTTCCATTGCCAGAATGACACGTGGCATGCCATGTACTGGATAAATCTTGACTGTTGATCAAAAGTTGGTCGATCTGATCAAAATTTGAGTGCATGTAGCATACGCTCCATCACCGGGAAGGTTCGTCCAAACTTTGCCTCGATAATTGAGTCAATTGAGAAGGTTTCAAGGGAATCGATCGCACTCAAGATGTTCTCCCAGGGCTTTCGGTGAACTTTCATGTTTTCAGGAAGTTTGAAATATGTTTGGAGGCCGACAATATCGTCTTGGGAAGTGTGCCACAAAGGTCACTTTTGCAGAGCGTCTGTGATACGCTCCGAGGGTGTTCAAAAGTGGCTATTTTCATTTCGTGTGATCGAGGCCTTCGGGAAGCGATCCATTCGATCGAACCATACCGATGGAAAGTACTTTAGGGAATTCCTAGATTTACACATTTCTCAAGTCATTTGATGGTGCGTTTTGATTAGGGAATCGAAAAAAAAGTCAACTTTGGCGGAGCGTCTGAGAGACGCTCCAGAGGTTACTAAAAGTTACAGTTTTTGTACCGTACAATGGAGGGCTTTAGGAAGGGATCTACTCGATCGAGCCGTATCGATGGAAAGATCTATGAACAAGCTTTCAAGAATTCCCTGATTTACGCATTTCTCAAGTCAGTTGACAGTGCATTATAACTAGGGAATCGGGGGAAAAGACCATTTAAGCGGAGCGTCTGCGAGATGCTCCTGGGAACTTTTATCGAGTCGTGTGAGTTTACTTTCGTAGGGTCTTCCTCGGGTTAAAAAAGGGCGTGTGGTGAAATCCTCTGCTCAAAATCCCAAGGCTGGTGCTGTGTCGGGGTATATTTAGGCTTCTAGGGGCAAAACTGTCATTTTGACCAGGGTTAGCTAGAAATGGTCGGGAATGTTTTGGTGTGTTGTGTTAAGTGTGTAGGGTTGTTTAGGGATGGTTTTGAGAGAGTCTTTTACCGTTCGGCGGGGTTTGCGCAGTGTTGAGGTGTTCAGGGGCAAAATGGTCATTTTGGCTGGAGTGGGCCAAAATAGGACCGGGTTCGGACCAAATGGCGTGTGGGGGACGCCTAATGGTTTAACAACATTTTGAAAGGACAGACTTATCATTTTAAGGGATTTTAAACTTTCTCAAAACGTGCCTGGAGGCCCAAAGGGCAAGTTTGGTCCTTTTTCACCGAGTCGGGCTAGCAGCCGCCGGTGTTGACCTAGGTGTTAGTCCCCGAGACCACCCGGTCTTGGAAAACTACATGTGCGGTGTTGGTCTCCAAGAACTCCCGTTCTTAGAGAACTACCTGTACGGGTGGTGTTGGTTCCTGAGAACGCCTGGTCCCAGAAGGCTAACTGGAAGGGTGGTATTAGTCTTTGAGAACGCCAAGTCTCGGAGAACTACCAAATGACGAAAATTCTACGTTGGCGGGCTAGCAGGCACCAGAAGTGAACCGTCTAAAATTTGATGAGGTGTTGGTCCCCGAGATTGCCCGATCTCGAGAAGCTACCTGGATGGCGTTGGTTTTCAGGATCGCCCAGTTTGGAAAGCTGCTAGAATGATGGTGCTTATGGCTCCAACAGGTCTTTGAGGGCCCGAGAAGTGACCAGTTGGTTGGATTGGAGATTGAAAGGCCCATCTTGAACTTGCATGTGCTGTGGTGTTTGAAAACTGGACCCAGTCGAGCCGGAGATTGCCGAGCGAGCAAAAATAGGGTGCTTACATAGTAGATCAATGAGGCTGGTGTTGCCCCAGTTGAGACTCTGACTGGGACTTTGTGAAAGGGTAGCTGCTCATGCCAACATTTGTGATCTTCTTGACATTTGTATTCTGATGACTCAATGGCCTTCTTTGTTTGTGGATGGTTAGATACTGAGCTATTTGTAATTGATTTTGAATTTTTGCTATCATATGTAATTTTAGGTTGCTGGTGCTATCTGTGATAATCTGTAGAGGACCTCTGGGGAGTCTTTAGGGTTAAAAGATGTCAGCCCTCGGAATACCTTGCAATTTTCATTTTTCTAGAAAAAATATTTTAGCACGATAGAGAAGGCATTTCATGATTAATAATCCTCTATTTCAGATTAGCCTGTTATACACTTGATATTTACATGACACTTCAACAAGCTAAAATCAAGGGTTCCTCCCGTAGGCTTTACCAAGGCCTTCAAGGTCTGGGAATTTAATGGATAATTCTATCGACCAGCTTCTAGATTGGTGAGATCTTAAGGAGAGTGAGCCGGTAGAAGATGAGGCATGGATTTTCAGTCAATGATTAGGGACGGAATGACACTTTTTTTGTTTTTTATTTCAAAAGGACCACCCCGTAGCTTGTGCTCCTAGTCCCTTCTCAGGTTGGTACCTTCTATTGCTAAGGTAGTTAGTGACCATTTTTCTAACTGTCAAGTGACTAGAGGGTTTTGTCATGTCAATGCATAGATGGTGATTGTCAAGACATGGTGTGGAGGTTGCTGCTTAAGAGGTAACACTTTGTTGATGAGCGGTCAATCCTTTCTGCTCTTTAATGGGCTCATCCTTGCAATAGTTATGCATTGGGTGGGACTACGAAGAGATTACATTGCTTTGATTGTGCTCTTGGGCCTAGAAAAAGAAAAAGAAAAGTAAATGGAATTAGCATGTGGAGTTGAAGACTTTATTGAAGGCATGTCTTATGGAGATCCCTTCGTCGCAGGAATTTAGACATGTTGCTGAGTCCATTTTGGAGGTGGGGTGTTGCCCCTGTATGCAATACAATACCTCTTTGGTATGGACTGGTCGATACTTCTTTGTGGACGGAGAGAAATTTGGGCCTCTCTTGAAATATGGTTCTATAGATGCCATGAATCCTTAGGGTTGGCAAACCCTTAAGAGCTTTGAAAAGTTCTATTAATATGAGATTGGATTGTTTCTTTCTCTCTACAGCTGATGAAAATGCGCTGACTTGAGTTTCTTGGAACTCATGTCTTTAGAATGGATATTGATGCATGAGCATGATAGTAGTGAATATGTGCACAGCATAGTGATAATAGATAAGCGGTTTAGGAAACCCGCTGTTCTATCCTTGCTTCGTCTTTGGCTTTCTTGGTACTTGAGAGATAAGGGAGATGACAGATGACATGAAACAAATGAGAAGGTAGTGTCTTGGTTCGAAAGTTTATATGCAATGCATGCCTTATGGGTGCCCCTACTTTGAGAGGGGGACTAAGCATATGTTGTTCGCTCATTTTTGGAGATAGGGGGTTGCCCCTGTATGCAATACTATACCTGTGCATATAACATACATCCGTTCATTCAAGGGAAATAAATTGACGATTTTATTACATTAGATTTTTCTAGTACATAGAATTGAAAATAGATAGAAAGGGGAGAGGAAACTTTTTTTCATTGGACTTTCCACCTATCTACTTTACAAGAGAAAACCTAAACTACTCTTGAGTCTTTGGTTCCGCCTTTTTGATGTCTAAAGGACATTGAGCAACCTTGTCTCAGGATTTTGCCCCTTGTCTTGTAGTAACCTTATCTCCATGAGCGAGAGGGATTGAGGGCCCTCTTATGAAATAATTTTTGGATGCATGCCATGATGCTTAGGGTTTGGAACCCTTAGGCATTAGGTAGGCTTATAATTTGAGATTGGCTCGTGGGCCATTCTCTTTAGGGTTGATCATATGCATGGAGTGCAAATGGCTTGAGTTACTTTGGAACTCTTGTCGTAAGATGATTATATATACATGAGCAGTTTAATGGCATGAATGATAAGATATTGATAATAAAGAATTCACGTATGTAAGCATAATAACAATAGGAGTAAGGAAATTGAAAAGCGGTCGCTCTTTCCTCCTTGATTTTAAAAACACACGTGCCTTAAATCGGATAGAAGTTCAGCTATGCATGGGTGCTATATGAACATAAGGTTGAGGGCTACTAATACTTCCTAAAAAGCTCAACTCCCAAATCTTCAAACCTAGGCCCACTTCCTGGGGTGATGCCATTATAGGTTGGTGATCCGAGCGAGAGAACTATCTAAAGACCGTTGGTTAGGTGACACATCTGCCTACCACCAACAGTCAATGTACTGTTCTCCCTTCTAACTAGAAGGTAGTAACCAGGGTCAATATTCCATGAAGATGCACATGCTAGTTTGTGTGTGATTTTGGAAATTGGAGGAAAGAGCCCAACAACTTTCCCATACATCCTGTCATACATAACATACATGGCAGTTTATGAACGTAAATTAAAATGTGAATAAGGGTCCACCTACAAAACAAATGCACAGAGTTAGTATTTTTCGAGGAACTCAAATGCAAAATAATGTATGATGTATAAACAATGCAAGAGCATATAATGAATGCAATGTTTGACTTTTTGCAAATTAAAGACCATTTTGAAAATTTTAGAATTTTGAAAAGGTTAGAAAGTAGATATAACTAAACAAGGTAACCGGTGAACCTGAGATGAGTGAAGGGTGATTAGACACAACATAGGCTTACCCTATAGTTGTCTCCAATGGAGTCACCAAGCTGTCGCACCTCGTTTTTTTTTTTTTTTTTTGTTGAACCAAGCCCTCTTGGCTCGAAAAAAATCACGGTGCTCTCTCGTTTGAACTCATCCTCCTAAAAGAACAAATGCAACAGGGTTTGAATTTTTGAAATGGAATTTATAAGGGCTTTTTGAAAAGGTCTTTGAAGTCGCCACTTAACATATTTAAAGATATGCTAGGTCATCTCCACCAAGTAAAACCCGAGGGTTAAACTTAGGTTTTGAAAAGCATTTTTGAAATATGTCCTCATGAGAAGGGTTTTTTGACAACCCTAAAAATTTTAGAAAGTCCTTTTAAAAATTGACTACAGTTTTGGTCTTTGAAATAGAAATTCTTAAGTTCGAGGGTTGGTTACGTGTAGAGAAGATGTCCTAAGACTATCATCCTACCCAGCCCTTGCGATACCTATATGTCTATTCACCTTTTACTCACCTAATTATGACTCACTAGTTACCTATGTTTAATGCTATCCACTTAGAAAACATTTGAAAACAAAGTTTGAAAAAGAGTTTAAAAGATCAAATTGAGTTTAAAAAATAGTTATAGAATTAGGAATTTAAAAAGGGTTGTGGAATTGGAAATTTTAAAAAGGTTGTGGAATGGAAATTTGAAAAGCATTGTGAAATTGAAATTTGAAATGGGTTTTTATTTCTAGAAAGTTTTCATTTTTAGAAAGTTTCATTTTCAGGGAAGTTTGAGTTTGAAAATGTATCCTTTTTAGGAAAGTCTGACTTTGAAAGGTTTCCTTTTCAGAAAAATTGGATTTTGAAAATATTTTCTTTTCAGAAAGATTTAATTTTTGAAATGTTTCTTTTTCAGGAAGATTGGATTTCAAAATGTTTCATTAATTTTAAACGATTGAGATGTGATTTGAAAAGATTAGATTTAAAAATATTTGATTTGAGAAGATTTTATTTCCTTTTTGGAAAAGATTTGTTTCCTTTTTTGAAAAATATTTGATTTGTTTTCTTTCGAAAAGATTTGAAAGATTTGGAAGGGTTTGAAAAGATTTGGAAAGGTTTTGTTTCCTTTTTGAAAAAGATTTGATTTGCTTGAAAAAAGTAAGTTTAGATTGTTTCCAAAATAGGAGTTGATTTAGGGTTTAAATTTGGAAGGTTTGAAAAATGAGTGATTTGAGGGATTTGAAATAGAAGGTTTTGATTCGATCGATTTAAAAAGGAAAGATTTGAGTGATTCGGAAATTGAGGATTTTGAGGGTTTTGAAAAAAGGTATGATTTTGGTTTAAAAATGAAAGGTTTCTAAGTTGGCAAAGATAAGATTTTCCTAGGATTGGACTTCTAAGGTTTAACAAATGCGAGTTTTGTAAATGGTTCGAAAACCGAGTTTTTTTAAAACATATTTTAGGGCCCGAAACCCTAACTTGGATTTTAGACATCCAAATAAATACCGTACTTTGCCTAAAGCCATTCTATCCATTAGAAGGCAAGAATCACTTTAGGCTCGTGACTTTGAAAAACAATAAAGGCACGAAGCCAAAAATGTAGACCTCTTCGGATCGTTTTGAATGTCATAAGTTCCCTGAGACAACCTTAGTCATGGAATAACTAAGATCGTTTTGGGATTGTGCTTTTTGAAAACAAAAAAGTATAGGCCAGTAGAAGTCATTTCCAATGTCACACTTTCTAGAAAAATCCTAACCATGAAAGGGTTAAGATTAACCTAGAATTGTAATTTTTAGAAAGCAACTTTGAAATCAGTTTTTAAGGATAAAGAGATGAGAAAAATGCAAATGTATGACAACGATAGTAATGGCATGAATCGTACAAGGCTAGGTATCACCACATTGCAAGACGGCCCTGCCGTGAGGCGAGTGAAAATCAAGAAGGGAGTCCCGATCGATAGTCCCCTCTCGTCCACTCTCGATATGGATTTAGAGTCTTCTTATTCCAAGCATGCAAGAAAGGGAGTTTAGAAGATGGAGGTTAAAAATGAGAAGAACCCAAGTGGGCTCAAAGGGAGAAGAAAGAGTGGGGAATACGGAAAGGTAAATGGAGGATTACCTTCTCTCGTTTCTTCTTTCCTCAATAGAGGCTCAGGCCTTGGTCTTAAGAAGACGTCGAAAGCTTTCGGGCAACGAGGCAGACCTTCGATGGAGCTTGGAGGCTAAGGCTTCGAAGCTTCAGGATAGGGCTCAACCGACAGGACTGAGAGAGAGAGAGAGAGAGAGAGAGAGAGAGGTCTCTGAGAGCTGTCTAGAACAGAAGGGGAGAGTTTTTGGATAGATTTTTTCACCTAAAATAGTGAGAAGGAAGGTCTGTATTTATAGTGCAAAACTAGAGAGTTTGAGTGGCGCACACCTTAGCTTTGGTCATGCGGCACTAAGAGTAGCACAGGCTCATTTATTGAGGATTGGAAAAAAAAGGCTGGATACGAGGCTTGTTGGGTGCTAGTCAATTTGTAACTGCTTTTAACAGCATGGGGGGTTGGTGTGCGCCTCTAGAAGTGGCTCAAGGCTAAAAATTGGTCATGCTTCAATCAAAGTTGAGTAGAGAGGTTCTGGTTCGAAAAGGAGAGAGTTGGATGTGGGGCCCGACCAGAAATGGAAGGGAATATTCTTGAAAGTGCCTTGGAGGTTATCGGTTTGATTTTCAGAGTCGGTGTGGTTGAAGAAAGTGACCGAATTGCGGTCACCTCATCTCGGGAGCTCCCGGGTTGACCAAGATTGGCCGGGGTTGATTGGGGTTGACCAAGATTTGACCAGAGTTGACTGGAGTTGACCAGAGTTAATCGGGGTTAACCATAGTTAACTAGTAGGATTATCGGTTTGATACACTGAGCCGGTGTGGTTTCCTAGGGCGTTTGGATGCCTAGGGGCAAAATGGTCATTTTGACTAGGAAACCTCCGAGAAAGGACTGGGGTTAACCGGATGGCACTGGACAGGCTGGACCATCTAAGGATGGCCTTAAAGGTGGTCTTACTGTTCTAAGGACTTGATACTTTCTCGAAGAATGTGTCAGGCCTGCTAGGGGCAAAATAGTTATTTTTCACCAGGACGGGCTAACAGACGTCGGTATTAACTGATCTGGATCTAGTCTAGACTTCTGTCTGAGAAATTGGTACTTTCTCGGTGGACAGGTTTGAAAGGGTCTTACCACCTTGAGGGATAAACTTTTTTGAAAGTCGTGCCGGACTTATACAGTCTTTCGTTCTTAAAGGGTTTGTGCTTTCTCAAGGATCGTGCCAGACTAGCGGACATTCTACTTTGACAGGCTAGCAGAAGTGATCTACTTTTTCATCTTGGGGACTTAGGTAGATAAGTGTGAAAGGGGCTTTATCGATCTGGAGAATAAACTTTCTTGATGATCGTGCCATACTGGGTTGAATGGTCCTACTGTCAATGGGGGATCAACTTTCTTGAATGACGGGACAATTGGATTTCATTTTGAATTTAAATGGACTTATCGTCTTATGGAAGACGTGTTGGGCTAAATTGGATTGACTAATGCACGAGAAGCATTCTAGTCATTTTGCCTCTATTGGGCCCAGTGGGCCCGCGAAGCAGTTGTTTGATTGGACTGGACTAAACTTGGAAAGTCGGTTTGGGCCTGAGTATGCTTGTGTTGGTTTATAGGTGCTTTTGGTTAAACTAGAGTTCGTCGAGTAGCCAAAATGGGGTGCTAAAAACCATTCAAACCTTAGAAGACATGTTACGGTTATGTATCCTCAACTTCCAGGGAAGTTGGGAGGATCATCTGTCATTAGTGGAATTCGCCTACAACAACAGTTTCCACGCGAGCATTAGGATGGCACCATATGAAGCGCTTTAAGGGAGGAAGTGTAGATCTCTAGTTTGTTGGCCCGAAGTTGGAGAGAGAAAGATTCTTGGACCAGAGATTGTGCAACTGACCACTGAAAAGATCAAAATAATTCAGTAATGACTGCAAACTACTCAAAGTCACCAAAAGAGTTATGCGTACATACGAAAGGGGGACTTAGAGTTTTAAAAAAGGGAGCCACGTGTTCTTGAAGGTATCTCATTCTAAGGAGATAAATCTTTTTGGTAAGAAGGGAAAGCTTAGTCGAAGGTACATTAGGCCATTTGAAGTTCTTGAACGGGTTGGACATGTTGCTTACCTTATTGCTCTTCCACCAGAACTTTCGCAAGTTCACGATGTTTTTCATGTTTCTAAGTTACAAAAGAGTTTTCACGACCCAATGCACATGATTAATCACTATCCTTTGGTCATGAATGAAGATATGAGCTACGCTGAGAGATCGATAGAAATTCTTGATCGTTGTGACCAAGTTCTTAGGAACAATGTCATTCCATTGGTGCGAGTTTAATGGCAGAACCACATATGGGAGGAGTCTACATGGGAACGTGAAGATGAGATTCGGGATGTTATCCCTTTTTGTTTGAATGTTGGCTTGTATCAAGTTTGGGGACCAAACTTCTTTAAGGGGGGAAGGATGTAATATCCCAAACCTCTATTATCTGATTTAATGTGAATTTTTTTAAATTCTATATTATTCTAATGTGCCTTTAGGTCAAGATGACCAATGGTAATGCATGTTATAATATATGGTCCTAGTATGAGACACATGAGGTTAATTCCCATGTGTATCTCCTAATTACACACACCCCTGCTATAGAAAAGGAAGAGAAGAAGAAGAAGAAGGAAGGAAGGACGGAAAGAAGAGAATAGAAAGAGGTTGAAAAGCTTAACACAAGCTTGGAAGCCATTGTTGGAGCTTAAAAAGCTTGAGAGAGAAAGGTACGAACTCCAAACCTTGTGTATGCTTGTGTGTATATGTGTTATAGTTGTGTTAGATGACTCCTTTGAGTCCCAATCAGTTGGATTTTGAGAGTTTGTAAGCTTCCATAGATGAATTGGGAGTTGGGGTTGAAAAATTCCAAATTTGTGTATGTTGGGTTTGGAGATTCAAACCCTAGATCCCTTTGATTTACTTGTTGGTTTAGCTTTATTTTGAGATATTGTAGTCTTCTTGGGTCAATCTTTGAACCCTAGAAGCATTGGTGGAGTTTGGAAAATTTTGGATTTGGAAATCTAAGGTTTAGGGGACCCTCCCCGGTTGTGTGCAAGTGCTCTAGCCGTTCCAACGGCTAGGAGAATCGTTCATACGGTCAGAGACTTGAATTTTTCACTTTTGCCTGTCGTTCCAATGGTTAGGAGGGCCGTTCCAACAACCTAATGCCTGATAGCTCTAATACTCTTTAGTAAAATGAAAATAATTTGCTCTAGAAAACTTATATTGATTCACCGTTTAAAGAATTAGAAACTAGACTCATAGACATTTGTACCCATATAAAGTTTGTACTTTAATTCCTTATAGATTGGGAGACATTGAATTTTAAAATTGACCCAAAATTTTGTCAGCAACATTGTTCTTCAAAAGTTTAGTCCATTTTTTATGGGACATAACTTCTTCATTCGAAATGTAATTTCGATCCATGACCTATCAAATTAAAGGTTTTTAAGACTATTTTCAAGTGAAATTGACCTAGAATGTAGTCTCATTTTTCTGATAAGAATGAGATGCATTGAATGAACCGGTTTTGAGGGATCAATGTTTTAAACCTCGACTTGTATGATTCTTGTTTTGCATTGGGGTCTTGTGTTTGATGGTTCTATGTACTCTATATGTACGAACACCCTTTTTTAGCACCAATCCTCAAGGATAGAGGTGAGTAATGATATGCCATAAGTAAAACTCTATTACTTTCTAAATGTTTTAAGTTTAACTCCATATCATGCAATGTTTTCCATATGTTTTCAATGTATCAATGTTTATGTTCAATTATAAATGTCATACTTTTAAATGCATGCAAGTTATACTTATGTTATGAATCAAAACCCATGGACTATAATGTTTAAATGAAAGAAATGCAAGATTTCCAATGTATATTGACAACTCGAGGTCTTTTCATGGCAAGATCTTAAACTCGCTCGATAGTTCTACAGTAGGGGACATGAAATAAACTATCAACATGTTAGGAGATGTTCCTTGGCCTAAAGAGCCTTTGCATAACCTAAGAGGGTTACTATAGAGCCTTGCTCATATGTCAAGTTATAGCACACTTATGCTTTTAGAATAAGAACCAAGATAGGTTGAAATGCTTATGACAAGTTATGTTATGCTTTATCACGAAAAAAATATGTCGCATCTCTCTTTTATGATATTATGTTCTGAAACGATAGAATGTTTCAATATGATTCTCATGTTATCTATGATTTCAAGCCTATGCTTTCACGTTTTCAAGTTCATGCTCTATATGCATAAATATTTATCTATTATTTTATTCATTAGATATAAATGCTGGTCCATGGTATTTTCATGCTCGTGCATCATTGTTATTCACTAAGCATTAACTTACGTTTTCTTAAATATTTTCAGGTAGCCAATCCTAGAGGCGCTAGGAGGAGGCCATATGTAGATTTTAAGCTACGGTCCACGGGCCTATGTTATGTTATGTGTATTAGGTGTTGGCCCAAGAAGGCGACGCAAGAGGGGGGGTGAATTGGGTTTTACAGAATTTATAACAAATTATGTAACTAAAAACAGTTTGTGTATTTCAACAATAATTAATCAAAGTATATATCAAGCAAGCATGTATAGTGAGCAAATAAGCAAAACAGAGTAAAAAAAGGAGAGCACCAGATTTATAGAGGTTCAGCCAACCTTGCCTACGTCCTCTCTTCTTCGATCCTCACGAAGGTATTTCACTATGTAAAGTCCCCTTACACAGCAACTGGTTTTGCTACAAGGGCCCAGTTCACTCTTACAAGAGCTCTTCCCCAAGCTCTCACAACCCAAAATATTTTGTCTCAGCTTCTCTCAAACATACAAGTGATTTTGTACAAGTTTCACTCAAACTTACAAGTGTTTTTACCCAAGAACACTCAAACTCACAGGTTTACAAACTCACCCAAGTGAAATGAATAAAGGTTATACAAAGAATAACTCTCCTAGTGAGTAGATGAACAAGAATAGCTCAATAGATAACTTCAATCACTCAACAAAAAGATGTAGCAATTGGAGCACAGAAAATTTCAGCTTCAAGATGTTGATTCAACAGATACAATCACTCTTTCTTCTATTTAGAAGCTGTAGGGACCTTGTATTTATAGCCATGGATTAATTCTAGCCATTGGTAGTGGATGGGAGACCATTTGATGCAAGAACGGCAGAGTATAATGTTCAAAAATAGAGTCGTTGTTGTCAATGAGTCGACTCTTTTGCTGCAAGGGTCGACTCTTTTTATATTTCAACAGATTTTTCAAGGCTCTATCCAAAAGGGTCAACTCCTGAGTGGTAGGGGTCGACTCATTTGACCCGATTCTCAAATTTCAACTCTCTGTCTCAATAAGTCGACTCTTTTGTTTGACGGGTCGACTTTTTTCGAGTTCCATCAGAATTTTCAGCCTCTGTTTGAATGAGTCGACACTTGAAACTTAAGGGGTCAACACTTTTCATCAGAAAACTTATTTTTGCAGGTTTTCTTCATTCTTCTCCAAAGTCTCCAATCTTTTCAAAGATCATCCAAATAAACTGTTTGAGGCTTGCAAATACTTCTTCAAGGCTTGATGACTTCAAGAACATCTTCAATCCTTCAATATGAAATCAACTCCATTTTGATTACTTGTAGAGCTCTTCAATCATCACTGCTTCATCCATTGATTCAAGTTTTCTTTAAGATCTTCAAGAGAGCTTCCAAGACTTAAGATTTTCATGTTTCAACTAATTTTTTAGGATTCTTCAATAGATATGTGTAAGCACCCCATTTTTGCCCACTCGGCAATCTCCGGCCCGACCGGGCTCACTTTTACACATCACATGCATATCCAGATTCTAACCTACCTTTTAAACTTGAATTTAGTCCATCGGTCACTTCCCGGGCCCATAGGGCCCATTTGAAGCTAAATGACCATTTTACCCCTAGGTTTTCGAAAGCCCCGGGAACCACACCAGCTCTGGGTATCAAATCGGTAACTTTCCAAGGATGTTTTTGATAGCATCCCTGGCCTTCCATTACTCTTCTAGATCATTCCGAGCTAATTTCGACAAACATGACGCAAAATGACCGTTTTGCCCCTAGAGGGCCGGTCGCCTTTTCCAACCACACCGGCTCTGGGTATCAAACCGGTAACCTCCAGAAACATTCTGAGTAGTGTTTCTGAACCTTGAGTCTTCTTTCGGGACATTCTAAGTCCGTCCCGGCAGCTTTCCGGCCCGATTGACCATTTTGTCCCTAATGGCCCAGTCAACCCTTTTAACCAATCTTCTCATAATTTTTCAAGCCCTTTATCCCTGAGACACTATTCTAAGGGTTCCTATCCCTTTCTGGCTCTCCGAGTCATTCCCGGTACCTTCAATTCATCTCCAAACCTTTTGGAGCCACTCCTAGTGAAGCCAAGCTAAAAATTACATGGTAGTCACTAGTACAGGTGCCCAAATCTTCTGAAGATACGTTGCTTGCCGACTTAAAAGCTTTCCTAAGTGGTTGGCACCACTCCTAGTGGCGCCAATGTATTCTTTGGCCTGGCGCCAGGTTCATCATCTATCTATAAATACAGAGCCTCCTCCAGTGTGAAAGAAGTTTGTAAACTCAGTCTAAAAACCCTACTCTTCGATATACATAGCTCGTAGCCTCCCAAAAACCTAGTCTCCTTTAGGTTCTCTAAACCCTAGCCTCCATACACAAACCCTAGTCTCCTATATACTCACATACATTCTCATACACTTATACACTAGCCTCACAACCTCCATTGAAGACTTGAAGTGCTGCAACCCGAAGCTCCTGAAGGCCGAAGACAAGCTCTCGAAGATCAAGACGAAGATTGAAACGAAGACCGAAGCGAAGCAAGAAAAGCAAAGCGCGCAAAGCAAAACAAAATAAACATGACACAAGGTAGGCTTTCTCTTTAAATTTACGCATCTTTCCCCCTCTTCCCGCTCTTAACCCACTTGGGTTTTCTTCTATTTTAATCCCCCATTTTCTTCCCTTCCTTTCTTGCATGCTTGAAATAAGAGATTTCCCGGTCCATGTGTAGGATTAGGCTAATGCAGGGTCACCGTTTCAGGGGCTTTCTTTTAGTCTAACTAGAGACCACATGGGTTTGGCCCCCTCGATTATGTGGTGAAGCCTTAACCTTGTATATTCACGACCCCAATTTGCATTGTGTATATCATGATCTTGCATTCTTCTAAAATTCGTTTTCAAACTCGTTTTCAAAAGTTTGCATCAAAATCTTCTTTTTCAAAACTTGTTTTCAAAATCACAATCTTAAGATGATTCTAGTCTTTTCATGATTAAGGTTGCTTTAAGAAAGTGTTACATTTAAAGTGACCAATATAGTCCATATTTTCAAAACATTGTTGTTTTCAAAACCACTATCTTAAAGTGGTTCTAACCTTCTTATGGTTAGAATCGCTTTAAGAAAGTGAGATAGTTTATATACTTTCCAAAAACTTTCTTTTCAAAAATCTCTCTTCCTAAAAATCTCTTTTCCAATACACTTTCTAAAAATTCTCTTCAACCTCCTTTTCAAAATTACTTTCCAAAGTTGTTTTCTAAAACTTCCCTTCACGAAACTCACTTTCCTAAAAATTCCTTTCCAAAACGCTCTCTTCAAAATTCACTTTCTAAAAATGCTCCCTAGGTCTCCTTCCTAGAAAAACTCTTTTCAAAATCTTCTTTCTAAAACTCTCCTCAAGTTCACCTTCCAAAAATCCCTTTTTAAGATTTCTTTCCATAAATCTTCCTTTCCAAAAATTCACTTTTTAAAATCTCTTTTTCTTAGAGTCCAAGTCAAACCCTAGAGCTAACGATTAGGAAACCCTAACTTCTTTTCTTAAAACATGCTTTTCAATCTTGCTTTAAAACCTAGGTTTCCAAAAACTATTTTTTACGTCAAAACTATAGTTTTCCAAATCTAGGGTCTCTAAAACTTTTCCTTCTAAATCCATGTCAAATCCAATCTTCCCTTTAGGAAATCAAATCCAATCTTCCATTTAGGAAACTAGATCCAATCCACCATTTTTGAAAACAAAATCAAAACACATCTTTTAGAAATAAAATCCAATCCCTTGTTTTAGGAAATAAGAATCTCAATCCTTCCTAATCTAGTACCTTCTTAAACCATAAGTTTCCTTAAACTTTTAAATCTTTCCGTAAACTTTAAGCTTCCAAATCTTTCCTAATTCAACCCTTTCCTAGTTCCATCCCTTTCCAAATCTTAACTTTTCAAATATAAATCTTCAAATCTTCCTCAAACTTAAACCCTTCCTCATCTCAAGAATTTCTAAAACTTAAACTTTGAATCCTCCTAAAATTCTAAACTTTCCTAAACTTTAAATCTTTCCAAATCTAGAACTTTCTAAACTTAAAACTTTCTTACTTTCAAAACTTCCCTATTTCAAACCTTTCTAAATTTCAAACTTTCCTAAAACGAAACATTTCCTATTTCAAAACCTTTCTAAATTCCAAAACTTTCCTAAAACGGAACTTTCCTAAAATGACGCTTTCCTAAAACGAAACTTTCGTAATTCGAACCCTTCCTAAATCCTATCTTTCCTAAGTCTAGGTTTCTTAAACCTCAATCTTTCCAAAAACAAGTCCAAATCTTTCCTCCAACTTCCATCTTTCCAAATCAAAGTTCAATCTTTCTAATTCCAAATTTCAATTTCCAATATTCTATTCTAAGTTCAAAATCAAATCCTTCTTCAAATCAAAGTCTCCTTTTTTAATCAAATCTTTTATCTTCTATCGGACTCTTGTCCGAACTACGACTAACCTGATTCCTCTAAAGGGATATGTAGGCAACCCTCGTGGGTGCGGTCACAACCTTTTTTCAAGTTTTCAATTCCACGATCTCTTTTCAAATCTCCAATTCCATAGCCTATTTCAAGTTTCCAATTCCAAAAATCTGTTTTTTCAAATCTCTATTTCCAACTTCTAAAACTTTCCAATTTCAAATCTATCTTTTCAAATTTCTTTTTAAATCAAATCAATTTCTTTCCAAATCTCTTTTCCAACTTTCTTTTCTTGCACTTGCATATCATGTATCATGTCTTTGTAAACATTCTTTTTCTAAAGTGGATAGGATTGGATATTTGTTAGTTGAAGACTCTCATAGGTGAATCTAGGGTGAATAGACATGTAGATACCGCAAGAGCGGAGTAGGGTGATGGATTAGTACGTCTTCCCTACACGTAACCAACCTCCGAACCTAGATCACTATTTTCAAAGACCAAAATTGAGTTTATTTTCAAAAAAAGGGCTTAAATATTTTCTAAAAGTTGTTAAATAACCTGTTTTTCTAAAAACCCTCTCTTGAGGAAGTATTTTTAAAATCGTTTTCTGAAAACCCTAAGTGTAGTCTTCGGATTGTACTTAGTTTTTAGGTCACCTAACTCACCTTAATCAAGTTAAGTGATGACTCTAAACTTTTTTCAAAAGCCCTTTATTCAACTCTATTTTCAATTCAAACCTAGTCGCACTCATTCTTCTAGGAGGATGAGTTTTAACGAGAGAGTACAATATTTTTTCCGCTTGTGTGTGTATTCCTTAAGTACGAAAAAATCTGGGCGCAACAATATGGTTTTTTCTTTTTATTCAAGGCTTTGAGCATTTTCAATCTTCTTCCTTGACATCCATCATCTTGAAGTATCTTCATTCTCTATAAGATTAGCTTTGCTAAATATGTTCTCTCATCATGCTTATCAACCTTCATTCTAATATTTGCATCACAAGTTCTCCATTGTGATAAGCTTCAAGTCACAATAGAAATCTAATAATTAATCTACACACTTAAGTAGAATTATTAGATCATTAAACCAAGTTTTGTTATCATCAAAATCAAGGCATTGAGTCAACATTTGGGCTGAACCCTAATGTTTTGTAATGTTATAAATGATATAACTGTGACGGCCTCGAATAAGCCCATATATATGTTTATGTTATGGATTAGGCACAGCTCTATCATGTATAACACAAGTTACATTTTAAACTATAAAAATCCTACTTTTGCATCTATGTATCATTTTAAATGATTATGCACAAGTGTTCAACTGGTTTACGTAATGCGGCCTCGAGTAGCTTTGCTATTGGCCGGTCCTGTACCCTAAATCTGCTTAGGCTGGGTTACGGGGCGTGACAGTCAGTCACACTCATTTTGTAGAAATATGGGCTTATGAGTGCTTCCCACGCATGGCCCTACGTTGCATGGATGACACTACTGATCGCCAGTAGCCATTACTTATAGGAGGGGTGCAATTCCCTGTCAGACCATAAGAAGCTAGGTATGAATGACTGACTTATGATTCTTACCTAGAAATATATACGCATTACAATAATTTTCATATTATGTTTAACATTTATGTCAGGTGGAGATGTAAATATAACACAAACACTACTTCCAACCATGTGGTCTGCGTATACTGAGACTAGCTGGACCGATTAAGGCCTGACGAGGTATGTATATAATATCTTCCATTTGTATTTCATATTACTTAATTGTACTATCATTGCTCACAAAATTGGTACTGTCAATGTAAACGTATGCAGTTCACCTGGAGGCCGTACGATGCTATCATTCATACACTTCCTGCTTATTACTGGGCAGGAAGCGATGTATGGGTGACTCGGTCCCCTTTACTGTGCTTTAAGGTCGTTGAATGGCATCTACTTGATTGTGTTTGCCATCAGTTTGGGTTCAAACAAGATGTACCAGAGAAGTGTATTACCTCAGTCAGGGTACAAGCTATCAACATGCGAGGGAGAGGCCAGACTGATTAGATCGACAGACACAGAGAGTACATGCAGCGACAGGAGCATAGGCGTGAGCATCCAGTAGTTGGGGTTCCTGAGACTGCAGTCATGCGATATGACGATCTATATATGGTGTGGTACCACAGTATTACACGCCCACTGGTGGGCAATCCAGCTCATCGCCCTGCTACCATATACCTTTAAATGGGATCCACCATAGAGATTGGGGTTAGTAATGCCTTAAAATTTTATTTATCTCATCGTGAATTCTTAACGTCAAATAGTCATAAATACATTCTTTCATTTTGCAGACTCGTCATATCACGTCCATACATCAGCTCGTTGATCATGTCATTTATGCATATGGCTCACTAGAGGCATTGCAAGATATATATAGGGCACGGGACCTGTATATCACGTCACTTCTTGTATTACGTGAGTAGAAGCAGATTGTACAATCAGCAGGTCCAACCGCTCCCCCTCCTGTGCGGCCACGCCCCCCAAGATCATCGTCACATCAGATGTTATAGTCTTTTGGTGCTACTAGGCCATACTCATCATATGTGACTCCGACGATACCAGCGTACACATATCACAATGAGTCACAAGATGTACCCTCTTCATCATGTGTGACTAGTTGCAAGGTAAGACCACGTCGCACTGTCTCCCGCCATATTAGCTCCCCTGTTGCCTATGACCAAGGATCTGGGTACTCAGCACTAGGTGATAACAAGGACTTTAATGCATATGTGGACCCATTGTTAGCATTAGGGAAGCATATCGAGATGCCTTTCATGCATACAGAGGGTCGCGATTCACTTGCCATGTCGTCCCAGTATGCACCTCCATATCCACCATCACACCGAGAAAGGCCATCTCAGGAGGCTTCACAGATCACGCAGGCAGAAGCACAACCACAGTCACAACCACAGCCACAGCCACAGCCACAGAGACTACGTCAAATCACATGCGTTTACAAGAACTGTAGGCTAACGAGAGATAGGAGGCTACCCCAATATGGTATAGAAGGTCATGTATAATAATTGGGGTATTTAGTTTTTTTCTTCTTTTTTTTTTTTTTTGGTACATTATAGGGTTTTTTGTGGAAACTTTTTTTGAAGTAATTTTATATTAGAGTTTTTTTGTAAAAAAATATTGTTGCAACAGAAATAAAGTATAGTTCATCTTGTATGTCAGCCTTTGTTCTGAGGTGTCGTATCAATGCTAAAGTTTGACTTGTCCTTGAGTCTTCATGTGAAGGCTATTCTGAGATGTCATGTCAATGCTAAGGTCTGACTTTTTCTAAAGTCTTCACGTTAAGGTTGCACAAAAGGCTTGTCCTGCAACCCAATAAATTCATGTGAACCCTTTACTTATGCATTATACCATATTGCCTATGTATACGTTGTGTAATTACGTGAAGAATTGCTAAACCATACTTCCAAAGATGCAGAATCGAAAAGGATTATTTAGGGCATCGTCCAGTGATTCGGTTCCAAGCGGCGATATGGATGAAACCCAATCCTGAGCCATCCATATGGTGCATAAATACACAGATCCAGTCGATAAGAAACGATATGAGCGAAAGCGTTGCTTTCTTAACAAACCTATCCTAATGCACGATACGATGGGTCTGGTCAGCCATATCTTCATCGATGATGTATCTTTACATCCACCCCGTAGGGTGATCGACGACCAATGCATAAGGTTGCCGTGAAAAGACTTATTCGATAAACGATGTGAACAAGAGATGTATTGCCGATGGCATAATCTACGTTTTCCAAAGGCCCGTTCAACTAAGTTGTTCGGCAGGTCATCTTACAGCAAGCTCATGAAAGCGCTCCAACGCGAGATTAATCAAATGCAATGAAGGTTGGATAGATATCATTTTATAGAACACGCAAAGAAAGAATGTGTTGAACCAACACAACGATTAATAGAAATTGTTGAAGATCCGTTACTAGTTTTTGACTCAGAACTTTCAAACTTCTCAGAAGAAGAAGGTCACGATGACTTTGTTAACTATCTACCTAGTAGCCTTAGCGTCGTTGGCAAACTACTATGTTGTTATGAACATAGTCCCTAAAGCTTGTTCCAGTTTTTAGTTTAGTATGATGTAAAATAAGTTATTGTGTTTTCATGTAATATATATATGTGAGCTTGGTTTAGGTCATATTTGTTATTTTATATTTCATGTCATATATATTCATGTTATGCAACTCCGCTGTTGGGGTATCGAAATGGGGAGGAAGGGTCCGAGGAGTTCGAAACTTTACGGGAGACACCGGTGTGACACGAGTGACGTGTAAGAGTTGACGGCACGTCAATCGCTATCTTGGTTTGGAAGTTATGCAAAGTTTTGGAATTTCAAAACTTAGGTTTTTAAAGTTTGGCCAACTCTGCAGTTGGGATACCGAAATGGTGAAGAAGGGTCCGGGAAGTGCAAAACTTGACGGAAGGCACTGGTGTGACACGAGTGACATGTGGGAGTTGACAACACGTCAATCACTGTCCCGGTTTGGAAGTTATGCAAAGGTTTGGGATTTTGAAACTTAGATTTTTAGAGTTTGGCCATTGGGATATTGAAATGGGGAGAAAGAGTTCGGAGAGTGCGAAACTTGATGAGAGACACCAATGTGACAAGTAACATGTGAGAGTTGACGGCGCTTCAATTGCTGTCCCGATTTAAATTTTATGCAAGTTAGTTCAACTATTTCACAAAGATAAACGGGGGCTAATTTGATGATATAAATGCCAATTTAAATGACATTTTTTTCCCAAAAAAATGCCAATTTAAATGGCATTTTTTTCCCAAAAAAATGTCATTTCAATTAGCGTTTTTAACAGGAAAAAAGCGCTAATTGAAATAGCATTTTTAGGTGGTGTATTTTTATACACTTTGTATTTTCTTTTTTACTTAAAAAAATACAACGTAAAAATATCATTTCAAAAGACGTTTTTATTAAAAATAGCGTTCAACTTGAGATGCTGAATTAAGTTGAATCAACATCGTAGTTAAAGAATAAACTTCAAAAAGAGCTATATCAGGAAAATTAGCCTTAGTTATGACTATATTTGATGTAAGCACTTTTACACAATAATCATTGTACAATACGTACTTGTCATTTCGGTTTATAATAATAGTAAATTTTTTAATCAAAGTCAAGTTTTAAACAATGGGTCCAATGAGTAAATTTTGAACCAAACCGAATCTTTTCTTGTTGGGTTTAAATCTACTACAGTGTCAGTTCAGGGTCTACAAATTTGGAATTAAAAAAGGTGAACTTAATTCTAGGTTTGATTCTAACTTGGACGGGACTGACTCATCCACACTCATACTTATTATATTTATACTTAATCTTGTCGACAAAGTGGTATTAGTCTATTTATTTTTAAATTTAATATTAGAAATAACCCTAAACTTTAAACACTAAAAGAGTACCTATTTGGTTTTTTCACTTCCCTGTTGAGTTTTGCAAATAAAATGAAAAGAAAGTAGAGACAGAACGAGAGAGTGATTTTTTTTTTCTCTCCTGTTTTTCTCCATTTCTTTTTTTTTTCCTTCCCTTTTTCTCCTAGGTAAAATCAAATAAGGAAAAGGAAAAAATTTTGAACTTGTTTGGAACTTGAGGGGGTAAAGGAAGGAAAATGAAAGAGAAAATGAATAAAAAATATTTTTCCTTCCCTACTTGGTTGTGTAAAGAAAATGAAAGAAAAGTAGAAGGAAAAAAGAAAAGAGAGTGAGAGTGATTTGAAAATTTTCATCCATTTTCCCTCTTCTTTCCCTTCCCTCTCCCCTCCTGCAGCTTCCAAGCAGGCTAAAAAATTTTCCACTTCCTTCCCTCCCTCCCCCAAGTTCCAAACATGCTGTAAGGCACAAACAAAGTCGATGCAATTGACATGAGTTGCTCTAATAATAAGGATACACAGGAGTTGAGTTGCTGTTCTATCAGAGACACAGTTACAAGTCCAAATCCAAATCCAAAATTGAAAAACTGAGCAAATTACATAAATCTGAAATCAGCTCCATCAGCTCCTTTATAAAGAAAATTAAACGCATAGAGGAAGCCCCTTGTATGGCCACCAGTGAGTTCGGTTTTCTCATATTAAATCAGCAGATTGAGAGAAGGCAACATAAAAGAGGCTAAACGCCCAGTCAGACCTCTTTTAAGCCAATTCTGCCAATGCAAATTCTAAATACTAGCAGCAGCAGCTCTTCTCAGAAATTGAACCAAACTCTTGACCTCGTATTAGTGACCCAAACCCGTAAAAATTCTATACAGGAATGAATAGCAGACTTCCATGATAGCCTACTTTAATAACCGACTTTCCCCAAGAGAAGGAATTGCCCTCGAAGTTTCCCTCCCAAATGAAGCACATACGGGAATGAAAAATCCCACGTCCTAACCACGGAGAGTGAACAAAATCGGTAACATTAAGGCAATCTGCAAAAGCAGATAATCATATCTAGAGTCAATTCTGTTAGCTGTTCATATCTGCTCTCATGCTGAGGACAATTTAAAGCAAGAATTGGACGTCATAAAGGGCTATTGGATTCCAAAATTCAAGCATCATAGAAATATGGTGTTTCACATCCTTTGGCAATCTACAAATATATTGTTGCCACAACTTATTTTCCTGAATTTAGCTTTGGGAAAACACATGATACTTCTATTTCAGGGGTACAACAGAATGATCCAGTGCTTCATTTTAAATGATCAACCTAGAGACTTCTTCATTTTTGGATCAATCTTTTTATTGTACATAATTGTGGTCATCTTTGAAACTACGGCTTTCAGGGATAGGCTTTTATGCCACCAACATATGTTGCCTTGACAGATGCAGATCCTTCTGCCGCAAAGTCATCCCATGAATCAGTAGACAACACAACAAAATCTGCCAATTTTCCAGGAGATAACGACCCCACATCTTTGTCAAGGAAGCATGCACGAGCAGCTGAGATTGTGTACCTGCCATTGGAAGGTAAAATATTCTGGATCAGATGGTGTAGACTTCAGATTTTGAAATACTGAACTCAAAATCCCCTATGACCAAATAGTTGAGAATGAATTATTGAAAAATGATCTCCTGGCACATGTTTCAAGTCAGACCACCACTAATAATAAGAAAAACTGTATAATATCACTTCTAGAATCCTGAAAATGATCCCATGGATAGTAACTCATTTCAAATACCAGAGTAAAATATGCTCATTGCCTATGGCCATATGCAGTGTAAGCCAAAATGCAACGCATTCAACACCAAGGGGATTTAACACATTCTCTAAAGAATTTAGGTAATCAACTGATTTAAATGTATCTCATGAACAAAAATCTTAATTTTGAGAGGTACTCTCTTTGAATGTTCTTTCAAATAATGGACAGTTTACACTTTACACAGCATAAAAATTAGGACTACAATAAATTGATTTTAGACCATCTTATTTTGTGCAAAATTAGATTCTGCTCGCAAATACCACGTACCCTGCCCGCTAGAAAATAAAATCAAGTGATAGAAAAACAAAAAATAACAAATAAGTCGAACAAAAAGAAACCAAGAATAATAAAAGAAAAACAAATAAATGAAAACAAAATTTTCATCTGATCCCATTAGGTGTCATTAAAAACATGCACTAGCATCCTGTTTAACACTTCGTGTGTGACAGTTGATGATGCAAATTTCCCCATTTTAAACAGTGTCCAGGCAAATTACATAATCTATATTGCCACATATACGGGAACTTGGCAAAGAATGAAAGCAATGAATAAACAAGAGCTAGAAAATAGAAGAAGAAATATTTTCATGAGCCATACGCATTTAATGCATCACTCAGATTGATGCACTCTGACGAAATCCACGCATGTTCCCAACCAGGGGGTATCCTTTTCATTGCTGTGTTTACACTACTTAAAGGATTAATATCTACTACCTGAAACAGTAACAATATGAACATTATGAAAACATGTAACTTGCAAAAGCAGTCATTTCTAACAACATATCTAAATTTGGATAAAATTAAACACAATCAAGAAAGAGTGACTCTAAAACTTCTCACTGGCCAATCAGAACCAAATGCCAATAGTGCCTTGCTAGCTAGGAGTGACTGAAATAGATAAGATTCTTTCTGAGCCCTTTCTGCTCCGAGCTTTCTCATTGCAGAATCAGCATCATCCAGTAAGTGATCTGGCTGTTAACAGCTGGGATTCAATGATCAACAAAATAAAAATATGCTCACACAGAGTGACAAATGAAATAAAGCCCACGAGGAAATAAATCATAGAGAGATGGTCGTTTGCTATTTTATTCAATAGGTCATTACTAAATCATTTTAGAGTTTGGGTGTCATGAGCCAATCAGAAATGAAAAATATAATCAGAGATGGTCCACACACCCAGATAAATTCATCGAGGTGCAGAAAATGAGAGAGAGAATAAGAAGGTCACATCTTTGATATATATTTAGAATATCAGCATGCTACATCAAGGGTATATGGTATCTTGCTAAACATTGCTAAAAGGACAATTTTAAAAGCAACCATGTCCATAATTGAACTGGATAGCCAGTGCAAACGCCGAAACTTCCAAGAAAGTCATGCCAGATAAGTGCACCCAGCAGATCGCTCAATGACAAGTCACGGTTGACAAGAAAACTTGAAGCCAACCTTATACTATATTAGGGTTCCTTATAGGAAATCATCACAGGTAATGCAAGAATGGAGCTTAAAGAACCTGCACTGAAGCAACAATTCCTTCTATACCGAATCGAGCTGCTGTCCCAAGTGCCAAATGCTGAGCATGCTCAATCTGCAAGTGTTTGTTCCAGTCATGGAAGGCAATGCTTCTATATCTTAAATAAGAGGAAAAAAACCTATGCTGCATTGAATCTTGTCCTGTAATAAATTTAGATTCATTGCTGAATGTCTTCATCTATTAGTAATAATTTACCCTAAATCTTCGGTCCCTCATCCCATTTGTAGAAATCACTGACTTGTACATATCCAGGATCAAGTCATTTGCTCTATCACCTATAGCATGAATGGCAACCTGGAACATCAAATTTAAAGTTATTGATTGCAAACGTGCATGGTTACACAGACAGATATGAAGGTGTTTCTATAGCAAGAAAATGAAGCACCTGAAGCCCAGATTCGTCCAATGCAAGAGTCATGTTAAATAGACTTTCAATATCTGTAACTTGTAGGCCACAATTCTGCGGGTCATCGACATATGGCTATGGAAACACATGAATAATGCCTTATGTCAATAATATTTTGAATAGTTAGACAATTAGAAAGTGTATAATACCAGTGTCATAAAACACAAGTAGGCATCTGACAAGCAATGTGCAATGAGAACTCTTGTAGAAGCTATGTTCATAATGAAGGGCATCAGTACTACGTGAATACCCTCAGATGTGTTAGGTACACACAGGACATACTGAACAGCTGACCTAATCCTAACATATCCATTGCCATTCCCCGTGGACTAATGGTTAAATGCACTTATTCACCTTGCACATGTCATAGGTTCAAGTCACTCCACTAGCAAGGGCAATTGGCGACCCACATATCCAGATATGACTTTTTCTTCCAACCCTTTTTTTAAAAAATAAAATAAAATGAAAAGGCATAATACTCAACATTTCAAAACATAATAGATTTCCAAGAAAATTATTAAAATCTTGTACCAATCAAAAACATAATTGACATATAATGACGATTTCATAGAAACTTTCACTCATACACTACAGTTCAATCACGACATCTAGGATTCTCAATTCTAGTTCTTCTAGTTTTTTTTTTTTTTTTTTTGGGACCAACACAGCTTTCTATGTCAAATGTTTTATCTTACAAGAGAATAGTCTAAAAAACACATTAATCCCAAAAACATGTCCAAAAACAGCAAGGGGAAGTGACTGTAGCATTTGGATTTCACATTTATGGCCCTCAGCCTATTAAAAGTTTCATGCATCCTAAAATACTAACATTCTCACCTCATAAAAGAGTGCACTATTAGATCCCAAAGATCCATCAGCAAAAGCCTTAACGCCACCGAGATAAAGCCATTGGCTCAGCTTATGACCTTTCTCTTGGATAAGATCCTACGAAGGAAATTAAACCCATAAGAGAGAAAACCAAGGATAATTCTATTATAGTGAATCCAAAGCAACAAGTAGATTGAAGAGGCAAAAAAGGACAGAAATGCCTACAAAACAAATTTAGCATACAAAGTTAAGGCAGACAACTGCAGAGATAGTTTGCTAAAAAAAAAAAAAGAATCCAAACCATCGATTGCATCTATGATACATGGACTCGAATATGAATGTCGGTGTGGGTATATGTAAATGTCGGATTCATCTAATTCTCATATCCAAGGACACCTGCACATGGCTAGATTTCATATTTCTTAAATATTGCTTTTATGTTTTTAAGGTAAGATGGTGTTTATAAACTAAAATATAGTACTGTACGCCTAAAATAGAAGTTTTATGCATAGTTCTATAGTAAACTTAAAAACTTAAAACATACTTTTTGAATACACGTCCAACTAATCATATCGGACACATATCCTATACCTTTATCTAAGTGTCAAGTGTCCAACACAACTATTTCACAAATTTAGAAGAGTTCAGGTAACATAGGATAGCATAAAATAGAAGAACAAGAATAGTCAAAAAACATGTAGAATTGAGAGAGAGAGAGAGAGAGAGGGAGAGAGAATTCTGCTAATATGGAAAGGGAATGTTGCAACACTTCAATGTCTTTGAAGCTTTCTCTGGTAAGCAAGTTTTTTATTATCAGAAAATAAGATATTCAATGAAGCTCAGGACACAGCCCCAAAGGCACATAATGTTAAGAGAGGATAATCCAAGACACTGATACTACAAGGCCTAAGGAGAGCCACTTACCCCTGAAGAGGCTAAGCAAGGAAGAAACATATATTGACGAGAAGTAGGATGAGGGGCAGTTTTCTTTCTTTTTTTTTTTGGGGGGGGGGGGGGGGGGGGGGGGGGGGGGGGGGGGGTGTTGGTTGGGTTTGGGGGGTTTGTGTAATCAGTTTAAAGTGCTAAAGGGCCATCTGATCCCTCTGGGAATGATCAAAGAAGTCCAGCATAATTCAAAAGAGACTCAAGTCAGGTCAAACTTCAAGCAGTTAGATTAAGAACCTTCAATGTAAAGTCACATGTTTTCAAAACTACATCCTACATCAAAAGTGAAAGAAGTTCATCCGGAATGCAAGACAATGAACCTTCATTTAAGCATCATTACAGTGAACAACCCTAATAGCAAACCCCCATTTTCACAAGAAATTTGAATTCAGGGGCACCAATCCTAGATGCTCGGTGTATACAAAAAAGTCCTTGTACCCTTAAATCTGCACAGCAATTCGGAAATTCCCCCCAAAAGAGTGAAGAAGAGACAGAAGAGAAAAGGAAAGCCTCCCTGAGCCCAAAAAAATATATTAATATGTATAATTCCCTTCAAAAATAAAATAGAACTCTCCTCGCTCTCAAAAGATCTTCTATTCCTCTCCCTGCACAATCACTAAATTCTGCACAAAGGAGCTGCGTCATTGCTGCTACCTTTAGGGCAACCCCTACTCCAACTCTCCAACAAACAAACAACTACCTAGCAGAACAAGACAGCGCCCATGCAACAGTAGACACCAAGAGAACCAAAGATCACATAAAGAATCTTGGCAAATTGGAAATTGCATTTAGGACCAACTTGGGATCTCATACAATCAAGTTCAGGTTTAATTCAAACCTCATTTAACATTAGTTTTGGTTTACTATGTTGGCGAAATTGGTTTACTTACATTTTATTAAGTTCCAGGAGTAGAGGGTAGTTTGGGTTTACTGGACATGTACAGCGGTCTATGAGTCCAATAGTCTATAACTATCTATGCTATCTCTCTGTGCAGAGTTGTGTTTAAGAAATTTCAAATGTGCGTGTAGCTTAACCCTTGCAAGGTGAAGCCTAAGAAATTTGAGTGTGTTTCTGTACTGTGGGTTCTTCTTCTTCATAAACATAGATGAAGTTGTAACAACCCAGATTTTCCAAATAATAGTTTTACACTACGTCGCCAAAGAGCATAAACTCCCAAAAGAATAATAATTAAATCTCCTCCGCTCGAAATAATTATAACTCCAAATTTACAATTATAATTGACTCTCAAAATATATAATTTCAATCAACGCCCAAATATGCCTTCAAAATAATCAAATCAACGTAGCACAATTAACTCCCAAAATTCCTGAAGGGTCAACCTAATAATTTGAGCCACCTCATTCGCTTCCACCTGAAAAATAAAATTAAACCTGGAAGTATACAATACGACAGGAGTACAAATGCTCAGTTTAGGACTCAAAGTGAAGCTCAACGAATAAATTAGTTCAACAAACCGAATAAAAAAATGATAATCAAGAGCCGGTCAAAATTACAACAAATCACGCTGGTAATAATCATTCAAATATTTTCAATTAGGCATAATACCTGACCCTTCTCAGTACCATGCCAAACGCTACCCGTGCCCCGTAGCAATACCAATTCCAAAACTAACACCCCCTAGGGTCATCATTCCACAACCAACACCCCGTAGGGTCACCATTCCGTAAACATTTTCAATAACAGGCCAACGGATGTGTTTGTACATGTACTAATGAGTTCCACGGCACATCAGCCAAAACTAATCCATCAATTTTTAAAAGTAATTTTTTTTACCAATGAATTTATCAAATATTAAAGGATGTGCCAGAAGAATTTCAATAGATCTAACAATAAATATAATCATGGTATTAAACAATGAGCACGAATATTCAAAAGGAATGCAAATCAGGAATGACAGGAATACACTCTTTGCAAAGATATTTAGGAAGGTGCATATTGTATACAACTGATTTACCTCAAGTATGTTCCACAAATTTTGCCAAGATCACTACACGACCCAAATTAAATTAAAATCAAAGTGATAGAGTTGCCCCCTTTTTTTTTTCAGCAGCCTCTCCCCTTTTTTTTCCCCCTTTCGGCAGCCTCTCCCTCACCAATCACTCTTCTCACTCTACTCCCACTCAGTCACGGCTGTTGGTGCATCTCTTTGATGCAAAAGGCCAAAGAAATCTATATTTATACAAAAGAAAATCGTGATGGCCAAGTTTGATGTGGATTTAATCCCCTACACACACATCCACAAGTGTTTAATGATTCATCCAATAAGAAAGAGTATAGATGTGTTGGTGCCCAAGTTTGATTTAATTTGTATCCTATACACTCACACTCCCTTGTAGTATAGTGATTCCCCCAATGAGAAGAAGTTCAAGACACATGGCACCCTCTAATTTGTGCCCAACATTAAAGGCTAGGATTAATTTTTCAACCAAAAGAATAAATCTATATGTTTTAAAAATATAATCTCTATAAACATTAATTTGGATAGTACTCGTAAAACTACCACGGGTCTTAAGATTTAACAATATATAAATAATATTAATGACATAATATTTTTTTTGAAAACCATAAATTATTTTCAGGGTATTACAATCCTCCATCAGAAAAATTTCGTCCTCGAAATTTACAAACCTTGCACCGAACCTTCAAACTGCCAAAACAAACTTCCCTTGCGAACTCTAATAAAAATATTTTATGACCCTACAAGTCCATATACCTTCAAAACACCTACTACTCCCACACGATCCCATATAAGATCTAATACCTAAGCCCTGATACCACCTGTCACACCCCCGTATCTCCCCTGGTGGGGAAAACAGGGGTGTGGCAAAGGTACTATTCAAAGGCTACTGTAATTGCCCCAAAATAGCCCCATTTCATGACCAAAGCCTACCTTATCATGCTACAAACAACCCAAACCTTTAAATGAAAATAATACCCTAAAGTACTTGCTGTACAGAATTTCCAGCAGCTAATTGGCTGCAATTCCAACAACCTACCACTTTCTAAATCAAGCCAATGACAACATCTTTCCATCAAACAATGCAACAATGCTTTGAAACCCTAGGCCTACTAGATTTCCATAACTGTAGCACAGCATAGACTCAATTTTAGGTGTTACTAATCTAATTTCCCTATTGCTGTCCTAGAACAGGATCATCCCACCATTTCAATATTTGGTCTCCTTGTTAATCATCATTGGAAGGGCTTGCTTCCTACCTAACAAAATTTGCAGGGCCATTATCGTTCATAACAGCTAGCTACGTAGAGTAGTAACATTTGTACTAAAGCTATTGATCATTAAGGGCAAATGCACAAACCATTACATGTTTACTTCAATCAACAAGCAAAACATTAAGCAGGAAAGAGTGGCAATCTCAAAAGTAGCAATATAATTAAAGTCATACTTGTAGGCGTGACCATGTATTCATTGGAAAAAATAAGCAGACCCTGATCTTCATTTGCTCAGAAGAATCAGCCCATCTGTACACTTCTGCAATCATCAGGAAAGCGTAGAGCAAGTGAGTGATTGTTCAAAATGGCCCACTCCTGCCCCACAGGAAATTTTTTTCCTAAGCAGTAATTTAGCTGCAATACTCAATTGGAGTAAACATAATGTCCAAGTGGTGCATTTTGATGTCCCATGAAACTTGAATTATTGCCTTATGATTTAATAGCATTTGAAACAAGTTTATTGAGCTTTCTATAGCATTCAAACAAGTCCACAATCCACATGTTTTTTGAAAACTTACTTTAAGATGTCGTATTGTCTACTATTCCTATAATTTTAGCAATCAAGATGATGGTTCCATCAAGATGATATATATTTTCAATTGCTACAGAAAGCACAATAAAAGATTTCTTTCTGAGAAACATATAAAGATTGCTGAAAGTATGCAACCAAAACCTGAAAAATCTTCCCATGGAACCTCCACCGATGCACCAGGAAGATATCTCCCAAAATCTACAACTGTTGTCACACCCCTCGTCAAGGCAAGATTGCTGGCTCTTAGCAAAGCTTCCCTCCTTTCATCTACTGAGACCTCCGGGATGCATGAGAAAACGAGCTTCATTGCAGAATCAATGAGCAACCCGGTTGGTCCTACATGTGACGGTGCAATAGAAATAACTAAATGTTCCACTACTAACTTGCTTAAACATGTCAGATGCTGGAATCAATTTCAGGAATAAAGTTTACATATACTACCGATTGCCATGAGACATGTAGTGATGAAACTGAAAAGCAACAGATTATATAGAAGAATGAGAGCAATTTAATAGACAGTAGAAATGATCAAACAGCTGGAAAATATTGTGCCCAGTAAACACACAATAGCAACTTATCTGTTTTAACAGTAAGAGTCACTGCATGCAAGAGTTATGCCACATTGCGATTAGTTATCTACCTGAGAGTAGAAGTATGACAGATTGTCTAGGTTTAATGCCAACAGATTAGAATATTAAAGCACCAACATATAATAACCACTTGAAAATGTTGAATATAATGAGAACCTGGATATCTTAAGCCTGGAATCAGAGGAAAGAAAATTGGTACAAGAAGAAGTTAAGCTCAAATGCCTTCTTACACAATCACATATGAGCAAACAAATTCCCTAAGGTCTCATACCAGTTTTTAGCTTTTTATTATCTCACTCTTTGAGCGGATGTTACTTTACAAGTGGAGGAATTATTACCATGCTGCATGTGCCTAAAAATATATATAAAAAAAGAAAGGTCTAGAATTAAATATTCATATGCAAAAACAACATAATCATATTAGAGGACACGCCTACTTTGCATATCCGATGTATGAGTGTTTGGATTTATTTCCGTAGCATTTAGCATAATACAAAACTTAAAAAACCAGAAACTACACTGGTCATAGCCAAAGGACAAAACAGGTATCACATATGGCATGGTTAAAACCTCAATTACAATATGTGGGCCCTCCCTCACCATGTTAAGATGAAATTGCACAACATTATGCCCTAACTGAAAACGTATGTTACATGGACTCTTCTAAATGTGTAAACTGTAAAGTAATCATGTTAGACACTTGACAATTGGGTAAGAGTATGAAATATGTTAAAACATAAGTCTTTCAGATAATTAGTTACAGAAAAGAACTACCAAAGTAAACAATCTGTCTCTCTCTCTCTCTCATGAAGATGCTTGAATGCTTTACATGCAACTGACGCATACATGCATCTGAAGCCAACACTAACATTTTCTACGCAAGTTCAGTGTAAATAACGAAACGTAACTCAACTTGAATCATATATGAGTTCACCATGACTTTCTTCACTGCTTATCATGCCATCCAGAAGGCATCTTATCTCACCACCCATGTTAATAAAATAGGTATCGGATGCCCTTATTACCCTCAATTCCCACCCAGATAATGATTAGCAGTGATGCTGACTTCTCAACTCTATTTCTTTGCAATCAGTTTAGTGTTGGTAGAAGACTCTAAAAGTTCTCTTATCCTAGGAGACTTTATTTGTCATATTGATTGGAATTATGGGTAGGTTAATATAGTTTATGAGAATCAGGAAATAGAAAAAAAAAAAAAAAAAAAAGTTTGATTGTGTTGGCCATTCGGTCCATTCCTGCGTTCTGGTGTATTTCAGGTTGTCAGTGTTTGTGCATCAGAGTGATTCAGCGAAAGCGCTCAAATTTTGTTCTTTCAGAAAGGAAAAAAAACTGCCTTATTTTTCTATAAATGTTTGTACATTCGCAAGTCATAAAGAGAGTAAATAGTTCTATCATATTCGATAAATCTGAGTATAATCCTGATTCTGGTTCAGCTTCAGATATTGTCATTCAGCCAGACACCATGTTGCTTCATTCAACAGAACAAATAGAGAATGGAAAGTAAATATATGTAGCTAGAATATAGTATTTCTGTTTTCCTTTTGTTATGTATAAGCGAATACAAGCTCAGTTTCCAATATTCTAACAATGGTGGAAAATCTGACCTGGACATAACCTTCATGTCTTCATCCAATGTCAGTACCCAATTTATTTGGGTTGTTAGCATCAAGAATGGACCAAAAAATTACTAATACAAAAAAAAAAAAAAAAAAAAAGACAAAAGAAGCTCAAAATTGTTGGTCTGAGAACCAGAACAGTTTGGTTGTTAAAGCACTCAAAAAGCATCTTCACACACAAAGATACATTCAACACTTACTTCCATCAGTGGTCCTCATGATAGCTCCACCACTTGGATCTTCCGTGTAATTAGTAATACCAGCAATTTTCAGTGCCAATGAGTTAGCCAAGCCCATGTGACCATCCATCCTTGATAGCCAGACCTGCATATATTGTATCTTAAAAAAATGCCCTTGTGAATGCCAATGCTCATGTAGGAACAAGTCCAGGGAAGTTAAGATTCCTTACAGGATTGTGAGGTGTAATATCATCAATCCAAGAGGCCAATGGCAATTCTCCTCCCCAATGATCATTATTCCAACCACCACCCAGTACCCAGGAGCCATGTTTCAGATCTAGAAAATTTTGTTCAAAGATAGCCATGAAATCCATTAAGAATTTTGATACAATTTGTAAAGCCAGAATGTTAATTCTAAAGAACTTCTTTTCGGGTATTGGTCTAGTACACAGCTTCTCTTTTCTGACACCTATAATCTCACTAATTGAAGAAAATCAATCCACGATAATGCATGTTTAAATGGTTGAACTCTGCTATAGTAGATGGCTGACCAGTTACCCTAAACCCAAGCGAATAGTCATGCAGTTTTACAGGAATTAAGTACCTTGGCCATCTATGTGAAATTTCAACTTATATTCATTTGAATAGTTTTTCAAGTTTCAACAAATATTTTGCTGAACTTGGCCAGAGAAGTACATGTAGATAGTAATCTATATGCCAAAGAACAAAATGAAGTGAAACGGCATATTGTTAAGAGAAATACAAAAGGAAGGTACAGCAGATTTGCCGGGCTATTAAAAGGTTCTCCCAGCAAGGAAGAAGTGGAAAGGGGCTGCTATACAAGTCAGTGTTGTCAATTACTTCCAACACATGCCTAATTTGACAAAATGATTCCCTTATTGACGGGAACCACAACATAGAGGCCTTATTTTTCTGGCCTGTTTCAGCAATTTTTACAAACAGAAGATCATTCCTATACATCCTGACCTATTTCAGCCCAATTGATTCTTAAGCAATAGTTACCATTTTTTGACATTCTAACACTTGCTTTCTGATTTATTTCTCCCTCTTTTTCTGTTCACCTCTGAAAAACTCTTCAAGTACTTTTTATCTTCACATAGAGGACGAAAAGAAAAAAAAACTGCCTCGAATTACATAAATTTCCATATTTCTGCATATATATATATATATTCGAAGGTGTTAGTCTAACTATGACACACACATCTATTAATACCGAATTTTTCCATGTTTTGATAGACAAATAACTTAACAACAAAGAAGAAAGAGGAGCTGAAACAAGTCTCCTAAAAAATCAAAGAGCATAGATATACCAAGGAAGAAGAATGAAGTGAATCAAGGCAAATACAACAAATGACAGTCCCAAAACTGAATAGAACTTGAATGCGGCTGATATCAGCGAAATCCAATTGTGCCTTTTGACCAAGAAATCAATGTTCATTTGCAACTAGGCCACACCAAGAAAAAATTTCATCCTACAAATGAATTTCATTTTCTTATATTCGTATACGTTCCTTGCACATAAAATAGCTAGAGCTGCTTTAATATGGCTTTTTTAAGACTGCATGCAAGCAGCCAGATGCTCCTCTTTGCATGAACTGCAACAAATGCCGAGCTAAAGAAAGCAAAGATGATATTTCCCCAATAACCTCTGCATACAACTAGCCTATTTCACCATGACTGTTTTCTTTTTTAGTAAGTAAAGCAAATTTGAATTAAAAGAGTGCCAAGGGGGCACCACCCAAGTACAAAAGAAAACAGAAGAAGACTTCAGCGATCAAGCCTTCAAGAAAGAGAGAGAAGAAAAAAATTGGCCACTCAAAAAACTAACCATTAACCCGGCTCAATCTCATTTCCCTCCAGCCCCTATAACTCTACCTTCATAATTGGTAGTACAATCCACAGTCTTAAGTTCCCTATCACTTCTAACTGTGCTCCTCCCACTCCTTGTGGCAGAATCATCATTTATCCTTGGCCTCTTATCCACTTCAATTTTTAGCTATCAGTTTGGTGCATTTCTTTATCTACCAAAGCAGCAAAAAAGGACCCAAAAAAAGCTTATAACAATATTCCACCGACAACACATTGAGAAACTATATAATCGCATTGGCCGATTTTGAAAACCATATGGATTCCTTCTTAGCAAGTTATACATTTCAAAGACTTTCTTCAATCAAAGGATCACCATTAAGCCTTTGATTGAAACTTCTTTTAACAAATGCACTGAAGGAATAAGAAGACAAAAGTTCTAGCAGATTTACAGGTTCAAAAATTATTGTTAATAATCAAGAATGCCTAATTAAGATACATGTTTTGGACCCAGGGATCAGAATGATACAATTCATGACAATGATACAAAATAGGCAAGACAAATGGAGCACTCACTTGTTACTGCATCCTTGACCTTTCTAACGAACTCATCTTTTCTGTTCACACCTCGGAGTTCCACCTGCACTATCTGTTTTGATTTGCTAAATTAAGACCAATAGATCCATATCACAATAATAGAACTGCAATAGTATGAACAAAAATCATGTAAGAAGAGAAAAATAATGTCAGAAGGAAAAGAATAGCAGCTTACCATTACACTAGAGCGAGAACACAGGCAATGCATGAGTCCCATACAGGGGCTCTTTTCTTTTTTACATTCAGTTATATTGGAGTTCCCAGTAAATTGCAGTTCTTTTTATCTCCTACACAGCTAAGCCAGCCAAGAGGCGACCACTTGAAAATAGATAGAACAAAAGAGACCAAGAAGGTGTCCTGGCTTAATACATACGAATAGGTTCAGCTACACACTTATATGGTCTCTCCTTCAAAAAAAATCAAATTTTCACACATTACGAACACGTTTGAGGACGGAATTGTATTTCAAAGTCAATTACCCTGATTTGATGCTAAGTCTTGTATTTATCATATTATTCAAACCCATGGACTGAATAATTCAAATGCTAAACTGATAGTGCATTTAAATCTAGTATGTGCCATTCTCGAGGGTCCTACACCGGGGGAGACTTAAATAAGCCGGAAGCTTGATATATTATGATTAGGGAGACGTCCCCTACGACTCAATGTCGTTTTGCTACCCGCCACTAGTGGATGTGTTTCGTTATGGGTCTCCCGTATAGCCGAGGGCATGAATACATTAAACTTTATGTATATGATTTGATCCTTAGATGCTTTTGCCATTACGAACCAAATGAGCATCTTATGAATGAAATGTCTATATGAGATTCTTGTTTGTATCGTTATTCATCCCAATCTCTTAAGTCATAATTACTTACATGTATTGAAATCATGTACATGGTATTTTCAAGCTTTGGTTCTCTGTTATGCACTGGGCTTTTGGCTTATGCTTTTACTCTAACAATTTCAGGAAATCAAGAGAAAGAGTCTGTGCGTGACGGCATGTTTTGCTGAAGTTACCTTATGTGGATGCTTGAGATTTTTGCTATGTTTTGGTCAGAATTACCTGATGTACTTTTTGGAATCCTTGGGGACTATGATGAACCTGTAATATACTTTTGAGAAACTATGCTATGTATATATAGATGCATGGCCTTGGGATAGGCCTAATGTTTGTGATGGCTTTATGTAATGCGATTGGCACACGTTGATGAAGACATAGGCACTTGCTCTGATATGGGAATGCATGCACATATTACTTTTACTGTGCTTCCGCAATTATATTATCGACAGAGGTGATCAATCGTTTGATTAGTTTGGCCTTTGATAGTTAAGCTACTGGCCGGTCATGGTCTCTAATTTGCAAAGGGTGGGTTTGGGGCCATGACATTTGGGCTGGGTTAAGGTGTCCCACCGCTAATAGCCTAAGTATATAAGGGTTGGCCACGGTATAGAGTAGCTGGTTATCTAAGCAATAAAACAACCAAGGCCATGAAGGGCCTCCCCTAACCATCCGATCTATTCACCTCTATCTTGCCAATGATCGAGATCAGCAATGCTCTCTGCTCCTCACCTTCAACTGCTGCTCATTCACTCTCTGTAACAAAGAAATACAGACACTCACTCCTCTATCAACCTTAATATAGTCTCTTAAGTCTCTGCTTCTTTGTCTTAAGAGGCAAGATAAACTCGCAATTCATTGCCGCTGTTGACAGATGTGACAAGTGTGGTTATGTAGTTCACTTAAGAAGGCAGTCAGCTTCATGGATGAAACAAATTTTGTGACACAAAATGACTACTCAATTAAAGATCTTCACCATGCAATCAAACTAAAGGGCAGTTGGAAGAAGCATTGGTTGGTGGAGACAAGATTTCACATTGGCTTTTACACAACTGTCAGTAAGTTTAGATCACTTTGTTAAGATTACTCACAGTGCAGTAACCCTGTTATTGTTGTGGCTTAGCAACCAAGAGAATGAATTGATCTAGTTCTTTTAATCATTTTTATCCACCCTCAACTCCAGTTTCATATTTTTGCAGTGCATATTCAACAAAATCCACTGATGTAGGACAGGTTTAATATGGTTTTATGGTGGGTCTGGACAATGAAAGACTTCTAATGTTGGGGATTTAAAAGGAAGAAGAAAGTCTCAACGGTTTAGAGACAAATAGGTGTGCAATTTGGCTTGACATCCAAGAGGACAGATTGCAGGATTTTAAAAAATTGTGGCTGCTGGAAGGTGTAGACCATAGGTCTTTTAGGTTATTTTACTATGGAATTAAAGGCCAAAGTCTAGGGAAAAGAGTTAGGAGTTATATAAGCTTGATCTGATTCTGTTGTTGGGCTGAATTAGGGGCTGTTCTATGGCTATGAACAGTAACCCTGGAAACAATAGTTGGTTTTATTGCACAGAGAAGAAGGGGAAGAAGAAGAAAAGAAAGTGAAGAAAAGGAAAGGTCCTACCCTCACAAGGGACTAACCAAAATCACACAAACAAAATCCCAAATTCTCTATTACTCAATTTTCACCGAAAAGAAAGATTAGATGCATGTATATATGTATACATATGATTAAGACTTCCAATTAGGAAACTAATAGATTTTATATTCAGAAGATTCTAGACCTATTGAACATGTACTCAACAAGCGTTTGTCCAAATTACTTGGGGCTGCTACCTGGATCCATTTCCTCTGGTTGGCTCTATTAACAGTCTTATTCTTAGTAAAATGTAAGGCAATTATATCATTCCTTGTTGTGGTGTACATGTAAGACTCAAAAAACATAACTTCACCGGTAATATGACCCATTCTAAAGTCTTAAATCCAGCAAAACTGGATACTAGCAAAAGATTCTCGACTCTCAAAACTTCAGAAAACAATAACCAAAAAAAACAGTAAACTAACTCTAAAGAAACTAAATTTAAGACTCCAAGCAATGCCACAAACACGTTCTTTTGGTTCAAAAAGTTTTCTTGCATGGTGTGGGGCCCATAGGCTTTGTTTTAGGACAGTTAGATCATTCTTGCAGTAAAGGCACTCTTCAACTTCTTTTAGCCTCCAATGTTCTTAAAGAGATCAAAAACATTGTGGACTCCAACTCTGAACTCAAGGTGACAGACATCAAAAACATTGCAGAAGTGAATGAATAGGTCTTGGTCAGATTGCATGTAGGTTTTTTTGGTGGGTTTGATAATGCTCTCAGTTTTTACAGGTCAATCTCCTAGACTAAATTAGAACCCAAGTGTGTTACCAATTGTGACTTCAGCAGATCATCCATTCCAGTGATATTAGCACTAGCTTGAAATAGCCACATAGGTAAAGAAAATATCCTTGAAAATAGATCAGAAGTATTAAGGGACATGTAAAATGTGATTGCCTGAGAACCCTTGTTGCGATAATGGTTTCAGCTCTCATGTTCTTTGTATCTTCATCGTCTTCAACTTTCAACTTCTTAATTCCCTTAAGCTACACAATGTTACTGTCAATGAACTTACGCCCTTTCCCTGACTTCAAAAAGGTTGCCCCACAGACTCAGCCTACTTTCCCAACTAGGAGGCAAAACTCGTCTACTAGAGAGAGTTGATATTGAAAGGGAAGATTCTACATCAATAGATAACGACAGAGTAAGTTGCAATGCCTTCAAAATGAAATCATGGAGAACCATCAGCCCATTACACCCCAATTTCCGTTATGAAACATTAGGAAGAAGAAGAAGAAAAAGAAGAAGCTACACGCACAAAAAGAAGACAGCATTTCCTCCTAGCAAATAAACACCAGGAGCTACTAGAACTCATCACTGGAGACCATAGAGACAAGTCAACTCGGCAATGGAAGCCTTGGCACTTATTCTGTGCATTAAGTGCTACTGGAACCATTCCTGGAGATGAGAAATCAACATAGAATCCTATCATGCCTCATCCGTAACTAAGGGGAGTAAATGGCCTTTAACAAAACCATGGACTCCGAACACAAACAATTAAGTATGACTCTGTCCAACCCTGACAAAACTACACAAAAACAATTGTTTGCTCCGCCTCCATCCTATTTTCAAGCTGCCAATTAGCCACACAAGTGGTGCAGTAAGAATGAAAATTTCCATCACTGATGTTACATCCTAACCTATGAAGACAAACATTTTTATTTTTATTATTACTATTATTCATGATGGCAAAAATAAAAGACTTTATACTCTACTTTCCCTTCATACAAAACACAATAACTTAATACCGAAACAAATATTATCTGATGCTGTAGTTACATGAGAACCCCGAAGTCATAAAGAAACTGCATATATCTCATGAAATATACACACACCCACAGACACACACAAAGATAACAGAATTGCACAATCAGTCAGGAATGGAATTAATTCATATGGACAGACCTGCAGTCCTCCGAAAATCAAGTGCACATGGGAATCAATAAATCCAGGAACCACAACTTTCCCCTCCAGATCAATCACTTCAGTTCCATATCCTGCCAAATCCTACATTCGAATCATAATGCATAACAGAAGGTACTTTTGAATTTACAAGGTCAGGGCTGGCTTACAAATAAGCAAAGTAATTGAAATATTTTATTTCAATATTACAAAAAAGTGAATAAATTAATTAGGATATACCAGAAAGTGCACAGGCTTTGCATCACAAGCTGAAAACAACAAAGATGGATGTAATACCCTAGGTGATTACTTTACATCTTACGCATTTTATGCATTACATGTATCTTCTATGTGAGCATATTTTATCTTTGGTGGAAAGGCTATATGACATTCTTATTGATGCAATGAACTCCTAGTTGGAAAATGCCATGTAACTAGAATATCGTGACTTACTTAAATTACAAATATGCTTTGTACTTTGGATAAAATGTGCTCAAACATGAGAGATATATAAATTATTCTTGAGAATATGTTTGAATGGTTAATCAAAGTTCTTAATCAAATTGGATTAATGAACCACTGTGTTGTCAAATCATATGTGACTGACTAATCATAATTAGTTAAGGTTAACTGAGGTTAATTAATTTTAAACATGATTAATAAATACAAGCATGATTAATTATGTGAGTGTGATTAATTATTCCTCCTCATGGTGAATTAGAGTTCATCTAGATTAATTGTGAATTAATTAAGGTGATTAATGTGGAGTGACGAAGCATGCACCTCACTTATTTTGGTGAGACCTCCTACTTAGGGTTACACCTCACCACTTTGTTACAATACATATGTCTTGCCAATTTTGGTCAGAATTATGGGAAAATATAATTATAACTTGCGAGAGAGAAGGGAGCTTCTTGCTTGTGCAGAATTTTACGTTTGGTAAGGGAGAAACTAAAGTAAAATAAAAGGTAAAGTGGAGAAGAAGGGAAATATCAAAGGAATATTATACAACACTCCAAACCAAGGTAAGATTTCTTATTTGAATTGATTCCTTCCTTTTTTTGGGGGTTAAGTGAGAATTTTATACCCAAAAATAGGATAATACAAAAGAAGCTCAAAACACAGGCCACAAGCACACAATCTCTCAAAGAGGGGACAAACTAAGAAAACATAATAGGATTATATTTGCAAGTGGTTTGGATTGAAATGAGAGAAAAACATAATAGGAGTAAACCAAATTTGAAAGACTTAGAATTAATGTTATTTTGAGATCTTGAACTTAATGTTATTTTGAGACTTACGTGAATAAGACCAGTACTTGTAGTCTTGTAGAGTATTTGCATGAGAGCTTAGAAGATTCTAGTGTGAGTTTTGAACCTAGATTGATAGTCTAACCTTTGTGAAAAGATAGACCAATAACCCAAAACAATGGGTCATCTGACCAGCTTGTGCTATTCTGATCATATCTCTCTCAATACTTAGAATTTTGCGATGAAACCAAAGACATTAGAAACTAGACTTCTATATTTCGAATGAATAGGTCATGGGCAAAAATCTGAGACTGGATGAGAGAAATATGTCCGTTGAAACTAGCTACACCTAATCTGCCAGAGACCAAACCAGTGTACTTGGCTCGAGCTAATTGCTATTCATTTGAAAATAAGTTTTCAAAAAATAATGGTGCAACATTTTGATTACTATGCATGTCCTACTTGGGTAGGAGTAATCTAAAGAGAAATTCAAAGCAAGAAATTCCAAATTGATACTCATAGCAAGTATGATTTGTGTAAAGAAGTATTTGCAATCTCCAAATGCTCTTATGCTCATTTGATGAATATGTATGATATGATATATGTTTCCAAAGAATGTTATGAGCTCCATGGACAGTTGAATGACTTTAATTATGTTTTTTAAGGTAAAATATATACCTTTCTGTTATACGCCTATCTCACGGTCCCACAAGAGTGAGACTGCAATCTAAACTCGGCTTGTTATCTACACGAGACAAGTCTCCCCGTCATTTCACAGGACACTTCTGCACTATTCAAATTGTGTCTGTTTCTGAATCTCAGTCGACATGAATCCTGGCTTGTTTTTGTTATTGTTTAATCCGAGATGATATGTAAATAGTGTTTGATTTCGCTAACTGAGGTAGAGCAAGGAAAAGTGTCAGCTAAATTCCTAGTCATTTTTTTCTTTATATACTTCTCTTCTTGTTTATTTTATCTTTTGTGTGAGTGAGTTGGGCTCTGTTCAGATATTATACGTCTTTCCATAGATTCCAGGAGATATCTTTATAGGGTAGGAGTCTTATTGGGTAGAGATAAAGGTCAATTGGTTCAGATCTGTTTTTCAAGATTTTAGGAGTCTTAATTATAAGTATTGGGTGTCAAAAAGAGGGAACCAAGCAGATGACAAGTTCAAAAATCCAATTGCAAATTGTGCAGAGCTTCTACCCCCAAGAAGTGGGAGGTTTATAGTTCTCTTCTTTCTTGTGCTTGTATATTGTTTGGCATTAGAGCAGGACATCCCTGGCCTCATTTGTTACCATGTTGCATGGTAGGAACTAGACAACAGTCTGCCAATAGAATAGACGACAAGATCAGGCAATTCAAGGAGCAGCAAGCCTCGGGCTTCGAAGAGATGAGACAACTGATCTCTGCCATGGATGTGATGTACAATCGACTCTCGGAGTCTAGTATTGAACAATGCTATGGGCCAGTGAACTCAGCAAACATCAACAGTAACCGCAGGCCCTTGTATGACTGTGCCAACTCGATATACCAAAGTCGAGTATCCTAAGTTTGACAGAGAGGTACCATTGGGTTGGATTAGCAAGGCTGAAAGATTCTTTAACTATAATCAGACTCCTGAAGATTGGAAAGTTCCTTGTCATCGTTGCATAGGAAGAGGAGGCTTTGATATCAGTGCTACATAAGAAGACCCAGTATCAGCACATAGAATGCGTTTTCCCATAATCTGTGTTTGGTTGGAGCAAACAGATATGAAGACGTCACTGGGGTATTGACTAAGCTTTGGCAGACTACTATAGCGAAAGCTTATCAAAAGGAATTCAAGCAAATAGTTTATAAAAGAAATGGGTTTCGAGAAGAAATTTTTTGTAAGTTTTTTTAACAGAGGGCTTAAAGAAGAAATTAGAGCTGGGGTTCAAATGCTTAGGCCTACTAATCTGTCTCAATCCATTGGGTTAGCAAAACTCCAAGAAGAGCATGTGGAGGGCATCGGTAGAAAGGGAGAATCAACTTCATCTCGGGCTCAGCCAACATTGTCGAATAATTCAAAAGATGCAGTCCGAGTTGGAGTGCTGGCGGTGAAGAAGTTGTCTCATGGAGAAACGAAGGCAAGACGAAATCAACAGCTTTGTTTCAATTGCGATGAGAAATATACTTTCGTACAACGTACAACTGTACCTGATGGACACAGAATCATATGTTGAAGACTTGAACCCTGCTATTATTTAGATAGATTCTGGATCAACTCATAATTTTTTAGATCATTTAGTGGCCAAACGAATAGGTTGTCAAGTCACAAGCAACCAGCCACTACAAGTGACAGTAGCAGATGGAGCAAAGGTGATTAGCAGAGGAGTTGTCAAAATTCCATCAAGGTCCAGATCCATATTTGTGTCCATATCCGTATCGATGTCCGTATTTGTGCTTCTTAGGGAGCAGTCTTAATGCAAGAAGGCAGGCCACTAGTTTTTGTTTGCCCCAAGGTTTTCCAAGAGTTATGTATTTGATTTGATGTAACAAACCATTAACGGAAAATTCACACAGTAATGTATGTCCCCGTCTGTTTTATGCATTATGTTTTTATATTGCATATTGTATACTCTTAATAGTATAGTATTCTGATGCATATTCCATAATATTACTTGAAACATAATATTATTTACACATTTAATTATTTTTTTGCTATTTTATTGATATGTATTCTATGTAATATAGTTCTACTATTGTTAGGGATATATAATTCATATATGCTTATAACATACCGAACATCGCTTTGGGCAATTTTGTCATGTTATCTGGCTTTTAAGAAGAACGGTCATTGACAAGGGTATGGATACGGAAATGGGACAGGGCAATTTTTTAAAATTAAGGATACTAACATGGCGGGGATACAATAAAAAATATATTATTATATACTTTATTTTCTATGTATATGAACGTAACATCTACAAACCCCTGAAAATATTAAAAAAAATGCTAATTTAACATTAAAAACACCATTGAATCCATAATTTAATCATCATTTAACATGAAACATGATGAAAAAAAAGTTTATAAATTAAAATTGTAATGTGTTTTTATATGTGTGTCTAAGGGATGAATGTGTCTTTGATGCGTCTTTGACATGTCCATTGAAAAACAAATAAACAAAACTATAAGACACGCCAATTGGCGTGTCTGAGGAGCATATGTGTCCATTATGTGTCTCACACGAATACGACACCCTCTTAGAAGTGTTTGTGCTTCCTAGTCTTGCTTATTTCCATAGAAAAATTGAATCCTAATCCCACTTCTATAAGTTGGGAATAAGAATCCCTTAACTTTGAAAATGCCATTACAAATACTTAATAACTTTGTCATCTATTTCAGATCAGCGCAATATACATAACATATTGAATGGAGTTTTGTTGGAATTAGTGGCTCATATGGTTGACACTAAGTATGGGAAACAATAGGACCCCCGCAGTATGAGATGAGTATTTTGGATATTTTGCCATTGTATCCAGAATTAGGGTTTCATTTAAATTTGTGCAACCCTAATCAATTGTAACACACTTTTTCTTCAGAAGTAATAAGAGAACTCCGTTGCCGCTATGGACGTTGGTAGTCACACTAACTACTGAACAACGAAAATTCTAGTGTTTTGTGCTTGCTATTTCTTTTTATTGCATCGCGTGTGTGGAGTCGTGTGATGGGGAGAGTAGTCAAACCTGTAGAGGGTGACCCTCTGGGAAGTTAACTGCAGGGGCTGTCTTAGGCGAAGGACCACCAGAGGTGGAAGAGAGAGAGTTGAGGGCAGCCCTAGAAAGAGAGAGGGTGGTAGTGTCCCAAACGAATTTGGAGAGACTGAGAGAGATTCTCAAGAGTTGGTGGTAAGCATTGAATGTGGAATGAATGTCTCGTCAATGGAGAATGAACATCCCTTTATATAGGTGAGGGAGATACTTCATAATTGGTTATTTAGTTGTCGAGATTTTCGGTGATTGACTCCTCAGACTTGAGACAAAACATTTTGTTAATTGACTCCCCAATTTGAGGCTTATCGAATACCGACATTCTGAATGTCAACTCTGTAACTCTGCAGGCGTGAGTGATTCAGTGATTCAAATGGTTCAAGCATTAAATGCGCTTTGTCGTTTGCTTGGAGATTCCTCTCTCTCTAAGACCGCCCGGAGGGGCGAGACCCCTCGGAGAACCCTCAACTCTAGCCTTCAATCCACTTGTCTCCTAATGATCGCGCACGGAGTTTCCTAAGTCCTGCTCCCAACCTAGGTTATGGAAATACACTTGGTTATAGAAAATTATGCTAACTATGGAGATGCGCTCAGCAAAGAGGTTTCATAGCCGAGTCAAGAGGTGCCGAACGTTAAGCTATGAGCGAACGTCGCAGAGGAGGTATCCCGAGGTCACCTGTAGGTAAGGGCCTCTCGATCTCTTAGCTCAGAGGAAACGCTCTTGGCGCTATCCTCGGTGGGTGAGCTAGCTTGGTGCACAAATCGCCTCGGTGGGCTGCCACGTGAAGCTAAGCGTGACAGGAGGAGTGGTACGGAGAGTGGTGAGTTGCCTAAGTGTCCTTATACAGAGCAGAGTTGAACACTTGTACCTACACATCGCTTATAAATTTCTGCACAACAAGTGGTATCAGGGTTGCAGGCTGCAATGGCAATGAATGTTTCGGCTACTAAATACGAAGTAGTGAAGTCCCATGGCACTGGTAACTTCAGGCTATGGTAGAGACGAGTGAAGGATATGCTTGTTCAACTGGTGAAAGCGTTGTCTGGGAAGAAACCAGAGAAGACGTCCGATGATGATTGGGAAGAACCCGAGATGAAAGCCATGAGTGCCACTCAGCTTTGTCTTGCTGATAAGGTTCTGTATCAAGTCATGGAAGAGGAGTTACCGGTTGGTATCTAGGCGAAATTAGAAAGCAGATATATGTCCAAATCCTTGACAAACAAACTGTTCTTGAAGCAAAAACTGCAAGGGTTAAAGATGGTAGAGGGTTCAGATCTGGTTGAACATGTGAATCTGTTTAATCAGACAATCAACAATTTATTACGAATTGATGTGAAAGTTCGATGCAAAAGACAAGGCACTGATGCTTTAACTTCTCTTTCAACATCATATGAGCACTTGGTTACAACCTTACTGTGGGGTAAAGAAACCCTTGAAATAGAGGAGGTTATTGCGCCTCTCTTAGCATACAATCAGCGAAAACAAAATGTTGTTGAAAGTTCTCAAGGGGAAAGGTTTGTGGTAAATGGAAATCATGATCGTGGATGAAGCAGTGGAAGGGGTCAATCTATTAGCAAAGACAACAGATCACAATCAAGGAACCGAAAGTGTCATGAAAAACAACATATGAATAAGGACTGGCCAAAGAGGAAGGAGGAAAAAGGCGATGAAAAGAAGAAAGGGGAAGCATCCAACACTGTGAACGTGGCTGCAAAGAATTCTGATTACAAGGATGGTGACAAGCTTTCAGTTTCATCAAATTCAGAGCATTTTGCGGATTCATAGATTATAGATTCTACATGTTCCTATCATGTCTCCTAACAAAGAGTGGTTCGACATCTACAGTTCGGTTAATTGTGGTTATGTTGTAATGGGCAATAAAACATCTTGTCGAGTCATTGGAATATGAACAATTAAGATTAAAATGTGTGATGGTGTGGTGAGAACACTCAGTGATGTTAAGCATGCTCCAAATTTAAGAAAGGGTCTAATTTCTTTAGGAACCTTAGACTCTAATGGCTTTGGATATAAATTTGGAGGTGGAGTTTTAAAGGTAATCAAAGTTGCTATGGTAGTTATGAAGGGTCAGAAAGTTAATGGTAACATCTAAAAGCTGTTACGGAGTACAATTGTAGGTGGAGTCAATGCAGTAAAAAAATTTGATCCTAGGGATGATGACACACTCTTATGGCATATGAGTAGAGAGAGGAATGTCAAAGTTGCATAAGAGAAACTTGCTAAAAGGGGTTAAATCTTGCAAATTAGATTTTTGCAAATTTTGTGATCTTAAAAAACAATGCAGGATTTCGTTCAAGTCTGCTACTCATAAAATAGAGAGAATTATGGACTATGTGCATCCGTGTGTTTGGGGGCCAATCAGAGTAGCATCAATGGGTGGATCAGTTTACTTCTTGACTTTTATTGATGACTACTCCAGAAAAATTTGGGTTTACTTCATGAAGAACAAGTCAAAAATTTTTATAAAGTTCAAATCATGGAAAGTTAAAGTGGAGAACCAGACTGGAAGATAGACTGAGTGTCTTAAAACAGATAATGATAATGATACTGAATACTGGAAAATAACATTCTTGAAGTTATGTGAGAAGCATAGTATTAGAAGACACTTCACAGTGAAAAAGACAACACAGCAAAACGGAGTGGCAAAAAGGATGAACAGAACTATTGCAAAAAGGGCGAGATGTCTGAGATTAAATACTGCGCTTCTGAAGAGTTTTTGGACAGAGGCAGTGAACATGGCATGCCACATCATCAACAGATCACCAAGGGCAGCAGCATTGGATGGAAGTAAAAAAGTTGATTACTCTTTACTGAAAATATTTGGTTGTTCCACTTGTATTCATGTTTTCAGTCATGAGAGGTCAAAACTCGATCCAAAATCCAAGAGGTGTATCTTTCTTGGATACATGAAAGGTGTAAGGGGATACAAGCTTTGGGATCCAGAAGCCAAGAAGGTGGTAATCAATAGAGATGTAATATTTGATGAGTCTACCATGTTAAAAACACTGCAGGATGATCAGAAATCTGAGGCTGAAGGTACCAGCAGTGATGAGCAAGTGATACAAGTGGACATGGATAGTTTGGATTTGGAGAATATCCACCCACAGGATGAGTTAGATCAGCAACATCAGAGTATAGCTACCGATAGACCCAAACGTAATACTAAACCACCAGTCAGGTATGGTTTTGAGAATCAGGTTTTTTATACATTGATTACTAGTTGCGGGAATCCTTCTACTTTTCAAGATGCAGTTCAGAGTACATAAAGGGGTAGATGGATGGAGGCCATGGTGGAAGAGTTGGAGTCTTTGCACAAGAATAAAACCTAAGAGTTGGTGAAACTTCCTAAGTAAGAAAAATAAGGCAATCGGTTGCAAATGGGTATATAGGAAAAAGGAAGCAATCTCTGAAAAAAGATGTGTAAGATTCAAGGCTCAGTTAGTAGCAAAGAGATACTCACGAAGAAAGGGAGTTGATTATGATGAGGTCTGCTCCCCGGTTGTCAGACACATATCCATCAGAGCAGTTTGAGCTTTAGTAGCAAATCATGACTCGAAATTAGAATAGCTTGACGTGAAGACAACTTTCCTTCATGGCGACTCGGAGGAGGATATTTACATGGTGCAACCTGAAGGGTTCAAGCAATCAGAAAGCGAACATCTTGTTTGTAAGTTGAAGAAGTCTCTCTACGAGTTATAGCAGTCTCCATGGCAATGGTACAAGAAGTTTGATTCTTACATGATTCAGATTGGCTACACATGTTGTGAGTATAATTGTTGTGTTTATGTTAAATGTCTTAAGGGTAGTTCACATATTTTTCTACTACTTTATGTGGATGCTATGTTAATTGCTGTAAAGAGTATACTTGAGATTGACAGGTTGAAGTCTCTTTTGAGCAAGAAGTTTGACATGAAAGATTTGGGTGCTGCTAAGAATATACTTGACATGGAGATTCACAAAGACAAGGGTGATAGAAAGCTTTGGGTATCTCAAAAGAGCTATATTAGCAAGGTGCTTGAAAAGTTTAACATGCTTGGCACAAAACCAATGAGCACACCATTGGTGAGTCACTTTAAGTTATCAACTAGTCAATGTCCAAAGACAGAACAAGAAGTTAAAGACATGTCAAAGGTGCCTTATACAAGCGTAGTGGGTTGTTTGATGTATGCAATGGTATATACTAGACCAGACTTGGCACATGCCATGAGTACAGTCAACAAGTACATGGCTAATCCAGGTAAAAAGCATTAGAAGACAGTAAAGTGGATTTTTAGATACTTGAAAGGTACAACAGACTATGGTATTATGTTTGCAAAGCAACAAGAAGAAGTTTCAATCATGGGATATATTGATGCAGACTATCCTGGGGATGTAGATGACAGGACGTCTATGACAGGTTATGTGTTTACACTTACAGGCGGGCCTATTTGTTAGAGATCTACATTATAATCCCTTGTAGCATTATCTACAACATAATCTAAATACATGGCAGTGACAAAGGCAGCAAAAGAAGCACTGTGGGTGAAGGGGTTAGTTGAAGAGCTTGGGTTACAACAAGATGGCATTAAGATAAATTGTGACAATCATAATGCTATTTATTTAGCAAAGCATCACGTATATCACGCCAGAACCAAACATATTGATGTAAGGTTTCACAAGATTAAAAAGTTGATTGGTAATGGTGCGGTGAAGCTGGAGAAAATTCATACTTCAAAGAATGCTTGTAGATATCTTGACAAAAATCATTACAGCTGACAAGTTTAAGCATTGGACTTGCTCAGTGTTTCTCAGGGCTGAAGAAGGAAGCTACCCAACCTGTTGTTTGAGGTGGAGACAGTTATTGATTTTTCTCTCCTAAGGGGCAGGATATTCGCCAAGGTGGAGATTTGTTAGAGATAGTGATTCATATGGTTGACCCTAAGTCTGGGAAATAATGGAGCTCATGGATGAAACAGAGCGTAGCGAGAGGAGCGTGAGCCCATCAAGCAAACTCCGCTGCCATTGTGGACATAGGTAGTCACACTGACTACAGAACCACATTAAATCCTAGTGTTTTGTGCTTACTATTTCTTTTTATTGCATCTCAAATAGATTTCTGCACAACAAGTTTAGTAGAACTAGATTCCATTGATGGTGCCATGCTAGTGCCCATACCATTTAAATCAAATGGAGCTTAAATGTCATGAAAATCTGTTCAAAATCCCAGTAAGGTCAAACGTCTAACCTCCTTAATAGAGCTTTCCGTGATATTTAAGTTATAAACCTTAATCTCAAGTATTTAGAAAATCCCCATGTAAATGTGTAATGTGCAAAGCCACTATAAAAACTTTGGATCATCCACAAATTCACTGTGTGTCACCCACTCCATTTGGACATTAGTTCCCATGAATTTAATCACACTGGCAATAATAGTAGCTTGACTAACTCCAAGGCTACCAAGGCTCGAAAAACTAAGGAAGCAATCCTATAAAGAGTCAATTTGTTTGCCTTGTTGAGTTCTATAAGGGAAGAAATAAAATAAAATAAAAATCAAGTGGGGAATTCAATCGATTGCTATGATAAGATTGCTATAAGCATGATTTCCTTTTAGCTTTACTGAATAATAAATACTTATAAAGGATCTATCCATTCCAATATTCACTAGTGGAATCTTTTAAGGTTTAAGTGGACTAGTTACATTGAAGAGGAGCTGCAGTTCACTGTCAAATAACAACATTATTTCTTTCTTGCTTGAATTATGTAAATTGGAAACAAAAAACATCAGAGAAGTTAATTTGGTATGGAGGTCTAATATCTGCCTATGAAACTTTGAAAGGCATGCCCAACAATCATAAATGTTTATAAGTACTCCCTGGAATGTACATAAGTATAAAAGAGACAATACTAGTGGTGATCCAAAGGCCAAATTAGGCAATCGGATAATGTGATTAGACAAAATCACCAAAAGTTGTTGAAGCTAATACCAAGAATTGATGCCAACAAAAACAGTAGATTAGAATTTTAAATTATAAGAACAGCAAAGATTTCACATTTCCTTGAAACATAGAAGGAAAAAGAAACATAAAAGATTTGTTAAAAAAAGCAGAATGTAAAGGCAGATAATTCAGATATTTGGGTACTTTATTTTAATCCCACTTTTCAACGATTTGTCTTTTGCACCACTCTACCTCTATGCACCTTCTACAATTTTTCCCATACACATCCCTGCAAGGTATTCACAGAAATAACTTCGTTATTGTTTTGAACAGTCTATATTTTTAGTGCGCTATTCATCCTCATTAACCCTAATTTCCAGTGACTGCCCATGAGTCATTTTCATTGGCTATCTAATTTGGATATTTCCTAATCACTTACGGATACTAGTTAAATTTTGAAAAACTCCATCTCTTTCTACATCATTTGTATGTATAGATTGAATTTTTTTTTCCTCTTTTTCGTTTTGTTTCCTTTCTTTCTTCTTTTTCTTTTTCTTTTTCTATGGTGGGGGATTGTTCAAGTGTGTGTGCACAGAGGTTCTTTTTTTTTCTTTTCTTTTTTTTTCCCCGATTTGGACCTATATGTACATATACTAAACATACATGTGTACATGAATAACCAAACACAAATTGGATAAATCATTCTTTTGATGGATAACAAAAGGAGTGAACAGAGATCTAGGTATGAAGAAGAAGAAGAAGAAGAAGAAGAAGAAGAAGAAGAAGACAAAGGAAAATGAGTTAAAAAAAACCTCAACAGAGGAATAGTTGCCAACACGGAGAACCCGTCCGCCGCGAACAGCCATGGAATCAGCGAATGGGAGAGAGGCATCACTCGTATAGATGATCCCATTCGTCACCAACAAATCTGCAACTACCGAAGACGAGGACGACGACGATGGTATTCTCAAATTCCACAAATCTGCCAAACCAAAAAAAAAAAAAAAAAAAAGGAAAAAAGGAAAGAAAAAAAACACACACACACACGAACATATTGTGTATGCATATATATATATATATATATATATATATATGCGTCAGTATTTGAATTAGACGTGAAAATGGTTAAAATGGAATGGGTTTTATGAAGTGATGACTTACAGTTAGTGCTGAGCAGAGGGAACAAGGCTATGGAGACGAGGACTACGATTGAGGCTGAGAGGATGATGCAGAAATTCATGAGTGATTGAAGTGGAGGCCACTAATAACAGAGATAGAGAGAGAGGTAATGGGTAACTGCTGAGACTGGTGAGAGTAGTAGGTTCTCTCTCAAGCTAGAAGTATCATGGAATCTGGGTTTACATATATATATATATATATATATCTGTTGTTTGTTTATGGTGGGGCCCAATAGCGGGTGATGCATCATCCGTCAAAACTCCAACTCTCTGAAAGGTCTTCTGGTTGTCATGGTCGGAGAATAGTCTCCGAGGAGGTGAGAGCACCAATTTTTCAAATTTATAATGTATTAATTGTTATGAAATAGTTGACAGGTAAAGAACATGTGATTTGTAATCTATTATTATATTTTGTTTATATAAATAGAAAAAAGAAAGAAATAAGAAGAGAAGAAAAAAAAGAGAGAGAGAGAGAAAGAAGAAAGAGACAGGAGAAAGAGAGAAAAGCAAGAGATAGAAGAGAGAGAGAGTAAGAAAAAAAGAGAAAGAAGAAGAGAAAAAGAGAAAAAAGAAAAAGGCAAAGAGTGTAGGTAAATTATTTATATTTCTATTATCTTTATATTTTGTCTTATGAAAGTAACACATGCTTGGATGATCAAGAAGATTTATCCCATAGTTCCAGAAAAACTATTTAATTATTATTTGATAATTCTAGAAGAACTCGTTTTATTCTATACTATGTTTTGTTTGCTTCCAATTCATTTAATTTATAACACGTTATCAGTACGAAACTCTAAGTACTTATATATCTGGAACGTATTTCATTATATTAGTGAAGATACTTCATTAATATTTCAGTTAATTTATTTTTATTTTAGGTTCTTTACTGTTCACTCTTCACTTTATGGCAAAATTTATATTTATTATATAGTTAGTGAATAGTGATGCATAGTAATTTTTCAAAACTTTATTTGTTTATTTATCTCAGATTGTAAATATTTGATATACGATATTTATAGATCTGGAATCCTTATTTCAATACATTTACATAGATATGTAACTTGATTATATTTTGATATCTAGATTGAAAGTTATAATGGAGACAAAAATAGTGATATTATATATATCGATCGAATGAAGTTTACCATTCATTCTACTAGTCATGAACAGTAATGAATAGTAATTGCATAGTAATATATAATAAACAATATGTAATTAATAGTACGGTAATATTTTTCACCATTCTAACGGTTACCATTTATCATAATACTCACATAATATTGATATGTTTAATAGAGGTTTCACATGATCAGTAATGTATGATTGTCAAATATTATTATACTTAAAAAAAAAAAAAAGCAATTAAATAGAAGAAATCAAGTATTCTTATAGAATGCTTATTAAAGCTTGCACGCCGTTTATTTAATTATTGTTACTTTATAAGGTCGGTTTGCTGCCTGCTACTGCTTTCATTTATGTTGTTACAATTATTTAATTATATTTATTATAGCCGCTGAATGTTTCAAAAGCTTATTATGATTTAATATACCTAGAGTTGCAACATAATCAATAAATGCACTTGCAGTTGCAAGATTATGGTTGAATGTACTTGACGTTGTAAGGTAATGATTTAATGTACCTGAAGTTATAATAACAAGGATGTAGTACAGTGTTACCAAATAAAAGAATGAGTATTTTTCAAATATGGCCACAATAAAAATGATGTGAAATAAATCTTCCTGATGAAGATATGCTAGAAGTAATAAGTGAATAATATGGATCCAGCGTGGTATAGTGCACGAAATCGAGTGCTATGATTAACTAATATATTTGACCAATTTTATATCATTTCCTGAAGTGAATGTAACTTTCTTTGAAAATCTTGATGAAAAAATAGATCACTTAATTGGTGATGGAAATGTCCACACCAACTAGTTTATATTCTTGTCATTTTAAGTTTGTTGTCATCTTGTGTAATATTTTTCTAAGCATGTTTATGTTATATGAATGTTTTCGTTTTCTTATCAAATAAGCAATTTCATATTTTGTATAGAAATATGAAATCTACCAAAGTATTAATAGCTTCTAAGATGAACGATGGAAATATATAGTTAGTAGACAGTGCAACAACTCATACAATACAACGTTAGCTTAACGTTAGCTGAAAATAACGTTAAGACAATAGCTGGCAATACAAAATTAATTGAAGGTTCTGGAAGAGCCAATACATTGTTGTCAAAAGGAACAAAACTCTATATTGATGATGCTATGTATTCAACTAGAGCTACAAAAAATTTACTCAGTTTTAAAGATATACATAATAATAGATATCATATAGAGACAACAAATGAAGATAATAAGAATATCTATACATTACTTTTATTGTTTCATGCTAGAAGCATATATTAGAAAAACTTGCTAACTTCTCTTCTGAATTATATTATACAATTATAAGAATTTTGGGATCACCTGAAGTGATGCATCAGAAGTGTTTTGACCCAAAGAATTTTATACTTTAGCATGATCGTCTTGGTCATCCGGGATTAACATTGATGCGACGAGTAATTGAGAACTCTCATGGGCATCCACTAAAAAACCAGAAGATTCTTTTGTTAAGTGATTATACATGTCCTGGTTGTTCACAAGGAAAATTAATTGTGAGTCCATCCCCTTCAAAAGTAATAGTTGAATTATCAACCTTTTTACAAAGAATTCAAGGGGATATATGTGGGCCGATGCACCCACCTTGTGGACCATTTCATTATTTTATGGTTTTAATAGATGCATCCACTCGATGATCACATGTTTGTTTGTTTTCCACTCGTAATGTTGCATTTGCTAGGCTTCTTACTCAAATTATCAGATTACGAGCATAGTTTTCAGATTACTCAATTAAGTCGATACGACTGGATAATGCTGGTGAGTTTACATCTCAAGCTTTTGATGATAATTGCATGTCCATAAGGATTGATATTGAACATCTCATTGCACATACACACACACAAAATGGTCTAGCTGAATCATTTATCAAACGCCTTCAGCTTATAGCTCGACCTTTACTTATGAGAACAAAATTACATGTTTCTGCTTGGAGACATGCCATATTGCATGCTGCATCATTAGTCTGAGTTCGACCCACTGCTTACCACGAATATTAACCATTACAACTTGTTTTTGGTCAACAACCAAATATTTCACATATAAGGATTTTTGTTTGTGCTATATATGTACCAATTACGCTACCACAACGTACTAAGATGGGTCCCTAACGTCGATTTGGGATTTATATTGATTTTAATTCTCCATCTATTATTAGATATCTTGAACCGTTAATAGGAGATGTATTCACTGCACGTTTTGTAGATTGTCATTTTGATGAAACACTTTTCCCACCATTAGGGGGAGATAAAACACAACTGGAAAAATAATATGAAATTACTTAGAATGCTTCCATGGTATCTCATCTTAATTCTCGAACAAATCAATGTGAATCAGAAGTTCACAAGATTATTTATTTACAAACGATCACAAATCAATTACCTTAGATGTTTACCGACACCAAGAAGATAACAAAATCATATATACCAGATGCTAATATCCCAACACGTATTGATGTCCCTGTACGGCAATCTGCTAATATAGCAGCAAATGAATCTCAAGCACACATGAAGCGTGGGAGACCTATTGGTACCAAAGACACAGTTCCTAGAAAGAGGAATGTACAAATGTATAAGCAAGTCAGTATTCTTAAAGAAACCATAGTATCTAAACCTGCAGAAGAAGGAACACCTGTAAAAGAATTCCTGGAAGAGAAACCTCCTGAAGAGATTTCCCTGTAGAGGACAGTAATGAGATTTTAATAATTTATGTGAATACAGGAGAAAAATGGAATAGAAATAAAATTGTTGTCGACAACATATTTTCATTTAAAGTGGCTTTTGCAATTATAATAAGTAATGCGGAGAATGAACCACAAACAATTAACGAAATATCAACATAGAAGTGATTGGCCAAAATGGAAAGAAGCTATTGAAACAGAATTAAACTCATTAGCACAACGCAAAGTATTTGTACCCGTAGTCCAAACACCAGAAGATGTAAAACCGGTTGAATACAAATGAGTATTCGTGCGAAAACGAAATGAGAAAAATGAAATGATGCCATTACGTTCAAAATTTTAATTAGTTTGTCAGTCTTAGAAGGATTGGATATGCGTCTGATGGACGTTGTGACAGTCTACTTGTATGAAGAATTAAATAATGATATATATATGAAAATTCCTGAATGATTTAAAATGCCTGAAGCAACTAGTTCAAAATCTCAAAACTTATATTCTATCAAGCTTCAAAGATCTCTGTATGGGTTTAAACAATCTGGACGCATGTGGTACAATCGTCTTAGTGAATATCTATTGAAAAATGAATATGTGAATAATACAGTTTGTTCATGTGTTTTTATTAAGAAATCAAAATCTGAATTTGCTATTATTGCAGTCTATGTCGATGATCTAAATTTTGTTAGAACTTTTAAAGAACTGACAACATCTGCTCGTTATTTAAAGAAGGAGTTTCAAATGAAAGATCTTGAAAAAACTAAATTTTGTCTTGGATTACAAATTAAGCATTTATCAAATGGAATTTTCATCCATCAATCTACATATGCAGAAAAGGTTCTGAATCGATTTTATATGGATAAAGCTCATCCATTGAGTTCTCCCATGATTGTACGATCACTAGATGTACAAAAGGATCCTTTTCGCCTTCAAGAAGACGGTGAAGAACTCCTTGGTCCTGAAGTACCATATCTCAGTACTATTGGGGCTCTTACGTATCTTGCAAATTGCATAAGATCTGATATTACATTTTCAGTAAATTTATTGGCAAGATATAGTTCTGCACCAACTCAAAGACATTGGAAAGGGGTGAAACATATATTTCGTTACCTCTGAGGAACAATAGATCTGGGTTTGTTCTATTTAAAGGAACCAGAATCAGAGTTCGTTGGCTATGCAGATGCTGGTTACCTCCCTGATCCACATAAAGCACGATCACAAACCAGGTATGTATTTACCTATGATAACACTGCTATATCTTGGTGATTTGTGAGACAGACACTAATTGCAACTTTTTCAAATCATTCTGAGATCATCGCAATTCATGAAGCAAGTCGAAAATGCATTTGGTTGAAAGCAATGATCCATCATATTCAAGATAGTTACGGACTATTCTCGATCAAAGATACCTCAACAATATTATATGAAGATAATACAGCATGTATTGCACAAATCAAAAGAGGCTACATCAAAGGTGACAGAACCAAATATATATCGCCAAAATTCTTTTATGCACATGAACTCCAGAAAAACGGTGATATTGATGTCCAGCAGATACGTTCAAGTGACAACTTGGCAGACTTATTTACGAAAGCACTCCCAACTGCAACATTTGAGAAATTGGTACATAACATTGGCATGCGTCGTCTTAAAGCTCTGAACAATTGAAGCTAGAAACTTCAACTTCATACCAGATGTATGAATGAGGGGGAGTCTCAGACTGTACTCTTTTTTCTTCGCCAACAGTTTTTTTTTCATAGGGTTTTTTTTGGCAAGGTTTTAGCGAGACAGTTTTAGCGCATCCATTTTTCTTTCGCTATGATTTTTATGAGATTTCTTGTGGCGGTTATCCAAGGGGGAGTGTTATGATATAGTTAACTGATGGATGATATGTGATTTGTAACCTACCACTATATTTGTCTATATAAACGGAAGAGGGAAAGAGAGAAGAAGAGAAGAGAAAAAAGAAAAAAGAGAGGGAGAAAGAAGAAAGAGACAAAAGCGAGAGACAGAAGAGAGAGAGAGAAAAGAAGAGAGAGAGAGAGAGAGAGAGAGAGAGAGAGAGAGAGAGAGTGTGAAAGAAGAGAGAGAAAGAAAAGAAGAGAAAGAAGAAGAGGAAAAGAGAAGGAAGGAAAGGCAAAGAGTGTAGGTAAATTATTTACATTTCTATTGTCTTTATATTTTGTCTTATAAAAGTAATACATGCTTAGATGATCAAGAAAATCTATCCCCATAATTCCAGAAGAACTATTTATTTATTATATTTTGCCTTATGAAAGTAATACATGGTTGAGTGATCAAGAAGATCTATCCCCATAGTTCCAGAAGAACTGTTTAATTATTATTTGACAGTTCTAGAAGAACTCGTTTTATTATATATTGTGTTTTGCTTGCTTCCAATTCATTTAGTTTATAACATTAGTGTGTTATATTATAATATTTTTTATTTTAATATATTTAAATTTTGTATTATGAAATACATTACAATATCTATATTTTATTATACAGTTTCTATACCAAAATGCTTTTTATATTTAATATATAGTATATTATAAACTAAACATCAATCGGAAGTAATTTTTTCTTACTTACATTTCAAGTCTTAGCATATATGTTTAAATATGACAATCAACTACTGGTCCAAATTAGAATTTAAGAATTTAACTATTTGATTTTAAATATTTGACCATTTGAATTTGTGGATTTAATAAGAATTAGCTCTTAGCTCATAAGTTTGAGAACTAGAGCGTAGTTTGTCTACTTAATTAGAATAATTGTGTAACTTATGTTGGCCAGAAAGAATCTATTACCAATGTTGCCTGTAATTTCTTCTTTTTTTTTCTTTTGTTTTTTTAGAGTTACTAGACAAAGCAATTAAACAAGTTCAAGTTTGGCTCGAAAAACTTGATGGATTTAGTAACGTGTTTAAATTTAGTTTGTTTAGTTTTTAAGCTTAGTCTCAAATAAGTTTTAATCTAATTGATTACAATTCGAGGTGGATTAACTTGATTTATTTATATTAGTTTAGAGAATATATAAACTTATTGAGTCGAGTTCGAGTCGAACTTGAAAAATTAATGAGTTTTAAAATGTATTTAAGCTTGAATTATTTACATAACGAGCTAATCTCTAACAATCTTGAATTAGTTCTATAACGAAACGATCTCTAACAATATTTTAACGGGTCGAATACTAGTCAAACTCGAATAACTTAGTTCGTTTACGGCCCTAATAAGTGGGACGATTTTGAAATGAAAAGGAGGCATGAATATACTAAAAGGTACTATCTTTTTGTAGAAACTAGCAATATATTTTTATTCTCTTTTTTTTTCTTTTTTTACCACAGCTAATGCCAAAGTAATTTAATTTTTGTCAATAATAATATAGAATAATTTAGTAGTTAATGCAAAACCAATCAATAAGTGCTATATATTTTACCACGACAAAAAAATCATTTCGAACAACAATATTCGATTGTGGGAGCAAAGCAAGAGTTCTCCAAACCTGAGTGATTGGGGAGAGACTTGACAGGTTGTTTTGAGGATCTTAGCTTAGAATTAATTTTCATAATGCTACCTCGCTTTTTGGTAGGATTTTGACTTGTTAGAGCGAGCAAAAGCTTTTCTCTTTATTGTTTTAAAAGAAAAAAGTTTAGCGGGTTTTTGCCAATTGTCATGGACCATAAAATGCTCAGATGAATAGAAAAAATAAGTAAGAAAATCTATAGTAGTAGGAAGGTTAAGGTTTTCAAGTTTTAGATGGAATCTATACTATTATAAATAGTAAAACGTTATTAGGTTTTAAGAGCCAAATTCTCAATTCATTATTCTTACATTTTTAAATTTGTAAAATATAGATAATATCACATGTTATTACATGCCACAATCTGGTTGTCCCCAATAACATTGATATTTAAACTATTTGTTGATAAAAAGTAATAACATTGATTTTTTTAAAACGAGTTAAACTATTTGTTGATAAAGTATAGTAAAGGCATATCTTAATAGTTAGTAACCCAAGATTTTAATTTAAAATTTTTGTTACATCTTTATCCATAAAATTTTAAACTTATTTATCCAAATCAACAAAATAAAATAAAAAACTTACTTTATCCATTTGTAACGTCTTTACATGTTTTAAATTTTTGTTTCATCTTTATCATACTATAAACTTTTAAATTTATTTTTTGTGTTTGTAGCATCTTTATATATAGAAATATACTCCTGTAATGCCAGTCGTCCAGCCTATGGGCTACAACCTCTTTGTTTATCCCTTTTTCCTCTTTGTTTCTTTCTTTCTCTTTTAAAAACCTCATGCACCCTACTCCATTGCCTTTTAACTTTTTTGGTTTTTTTTTTGTTGAAGATTTCTGCTTATAGGTGATTTAGATCGTTTATTGTTGATTCAATTTGCTTCTAATATTCATATACTTAGTTCTCCAGTTTATTGTTTTTCAATCATTTAATAGTTGCATCAATATGAAGTGATAAAAGTAGTAAAAGAAATTTAATTGTGTCAAAATTCTTGCATTTTAGATTTTGTATATTGAAGTTTAGGTAAATAAGAGTTAATGTAACTTTCACAATTAGGTAGATTTATTTAGATGAATCAAGAAGTGCTTGATTGAATTTTCAAGTAATTAGATAATATTTTTTGGATGAAGGTTTTATGTTTTTTTCTTTATTTTTTCTTCTTTTTGTAAGAAAATGATAAAAGTCTGTTGCTTTTTTGTGTAGTGTTAGAAGAATTCATGGGCCTAACTCAACTTTGAAAATCAGCTTAATAAAGTGAAGTTGTCCAAGAGCATATATGAAAGTTAGTGAGGAGAACGTGACATTTTTTTGGTAAAATGCTTTTAGGTGATCAGTGGTTGTCTTTGTTATAAGTTTTATAGTTAAAAATAATTTATAATTTTATATACATTTCAAATAACTATATGCTCATACTTTTTTTTTTGTTGTAAATCTCCATGCTATGCACAGGTTTACTGTCACACGCCAAAAACCGGAGTTGATTTATGATAAAAATAGAATAACTTTAACAAAATAAAATAAATTTCTAACTATTTGAAAGAAAATTAATAAAGTCTAAGTTAAAAAGAGTCCAAAAGTATACAGAGCAACTAAACATCACTCATCTGACAATAATCTTAATTCCAAAGTCCCAAGCACAATTGGTATACAGTATACAATAGAGAATTCTCACAGTATCGATGAAATAACAATAGGAGGATTCTAAGCTAATTTCTAATTCTTCCAAACAATTATTAACTCTGAATCACTTGCTACAGTTTTTTTTATCTACAGTAACACCTGCAAAGTTTGATGGGATGTGAGCTTATGCCCAGTAGTTCGGAACATCAAACATACAACATATAACATACAAAGCAGATTATAGGCATGTGAACAAATATATGACAACCATGCATCATAAATTCATTTCAATTTAATTCAATAATATTCTTCTTAATCCTCTATTTGATTTCCTTACCATTTCGTTTGTTCAACGCGATATAATTTTCTTATCCAACACATCTTTTTCAACTTTCACATTTTCTTACTCAGTGTCGCATACTAATTCTTTGGAGAAACAATGGCTTTCGGAGCTCAAATTCATAGTGTCATCCACCAACTCTATTTTTAGAACTTTTATCTGTGGTACAAGTAGACCAACACGTCTCTGAGAACGCTAGACACGCTTGACCAAGACTTAATTCCGGACTTTTCAGCCAAAGAAGGAACAATTCCTGCTTGCTTACATTTCCATACTTATTATTTCCACAGTTTCCAATATCATCTTATCCATGATAGTCTATTTTTTTTCACATGTCATAATTCTTCATAGTTCTCGTTCAATACCCCAAATTTATGTTATCATTAGCCCATTATATCTATACCACTCAATATGGTATATACCTCAACAATGCTAACGATCAAATTAAGCATACTGAATAAAACATGGTATTATCGAAATAGTACTAATATGCAAGTCATGGTATAACAATTTTAAACAATATCATTCATATCTGATAGTCATGAAAAACAAGGGCAATAAATCAAAATTCATCATTGTTTATGTTTCGAGCTGCACCTAACTAACGATGTCGAACACATTATTGATCCAAATAAAATCTAGAACATCACTCTAATGAGTCCAATCCATTGGATCATTAACATTTATTACCAAGATCATCATATAAAATTTTTATAGCAATCCGATTACGTTGACCATCGAAAGAGTAAAACTGCACTTTTGACCATCCATTTGTTATTATTCTAGATCACCATCCTATGATCAGCATTTGATCAAATTGACATCATAAATGGATTTAGCACATCAAAAAACCAAAGGTAAGGTGTTTTGATGAGCTCCAAACCAGCAAAAGGTCTCGACTGAACAAAGGTGCACCATAGCACTTGTGAGCTTGACTACACATGATAAAATCTTATATCATCTTCCACCTTAAAGAACCAGTTCGTTTCTCTCACTAAAAATTAGATTCTCTCTCCCTCAATCACCAGTAAAAACACAAGGCCATTACTGGCCATCCCTTACTATGGCCAAATGGCCCAAGAAAAACCAGCAGTCCAGCCATGGTGCTGCTTATTCCCTCTATCTCTCTCTCTAGGCTTTGAGTTCCTCTCTCTAGATAAGACTTCCTCTTCTCTTGCCTTCTTTTTTTCTTTTTGTTTTTCTTTCTTTACCTCCCCTCACTCTTTTCTAACCCAAAGAATCAATCCAAAGTACACAGATAAAAGCACGCGGTGACCATAAATGACACTGCCAAAGTCTCTCCCTCCTCCATTATTTAATTCATCTTCTTTCTTATTTTGTATCTACTATATTCTTACAAATAGACCCACAACCATTATATATGAATATAAACATACACATCTTCATATCTACACAGTTGCACATGTATATATACACACCAACACTCATATTCAATTATTTCCTTCATATCCCATTATATTTCTTGCAATACGAAAACAGTTTACTATACGCCAGCACGTGAGATTCACTAATTGTCAATCCTTAAATCTTCATCAATATCTTTAATACACATAGATATATACAATGAAACCTAACCCGGCACTTCCATTGCACACACCTAAACACCACACCTAAACATTTTTATATACATATATAGATACACAACAAATCTGTATATATATAAGTAGATGCACAGTCAAAATATTGCAACCAAACGCAATAATGCCCCGTCTCCAATTACACCACGTGCCTACAAGATCGGTCATCACAAACTCACTCACGGCAGTTCACCTTACCACATCCACACCCACACGCAGAGCCTATTATAATCTTTGTTCAAGGAAAACTGTATCGTATAATCACAAATCTACAGATATATTTACAATAATACGACGGTGCATTGGGATTAATAAACAACATAAGTGGTTCCTTCACCCTACCTATTCAGATGGCCGCGGGAAAACTCGTCCAAGGTCTCACTTGAGAACTCCACACAGACGCACCATCATGGCTTCCTCTCCAAGCTATGGACCCTTCTCTCTCTCTCTCTCCCTCTCTCGGGTCTCCTCTCTGTTGTCTCTCACGGCTGCCTCCTCAAAATAAGACCTCAGACTCAGAGCTACTGCCCTCTCTCTATGTTTTCTATTCTCCAAAAATCTAGATCCATCCTCCATCTCCTATGCTTTATTATATATATAAAGACCCATATATTTTATCCTAAAAAATTACAAGAATATCCGTAAGCTTACAAAATGTAAAGTTCCCACACAATAAAGTTAATACAATAACTATAATACAATATAGCATTGGAAGATTTAAATTTAAATATAAGATAATGAATCATAAAAAAAAGGATGTTGAAAATTTTGGGGTTTTACATTTACTGCTAGTCTTACTTGAATGTAAAACTCAATGCGGTAACATCAAAAGTGATCTCTAGCTACTCGGGAGGGATTACGTACGATTGGGATTGCATTGCAGTTAGGCCTCACTTCTTTGATTCAAGAAGAGGATTCTCAAAAGTGCTATCTTTATGCTCAATGGTCTGAGATAAATAGCTGTAATTGGGGATTAGTTTTGTTGGAATAGTAGTGCTTGGATGTCTACTATTCCGGTATGGCTTTTGATCCTCTCACGAGTGGGTGGAGGGATTCTTGGTGTATTGTATGGTTGTTTTCTTTTCCTATCAATGAACTTATTTCTACTAATTTGAAACCCTAGGTCAAATAGGACGCCCTACAATATTTTCCAAATCTTGAAAATCCATCACAAAAAATTATACATGATTAGAAACGTGCAATACACCATTTAATATACACCATTTGCAAAAGTGCAAGCACAGCCTGAGCTCAGATATCTCATACCCTTCGTTGTTCAGAATTTCAACCTCTCTCTCTCTCTCTCTCTCTCTCTCTCTCTCTCTCTCTCTCTCTCTCTCTCTCTCTCTCTCTCTCTCTCTCTCTCTCTCAAACTTGTCTTCTAACCTCTAGAAGCAACTAAAGAGAGTACCCTGCATCTAAGCCTTGTACCAATTGCCACGGACCAACACTTTCCAGTAGTACGCTAGGCCATGTGATGCTTGTCTCAGGTGGCGCCAAGCAAGCCAGCCAGCCAGCCAGCCAGGGGATTACCTCGCAAAAAAGCCAGCACATGCACCCAAGGTGCACAAGTAAGCAACTAAGAAAGCAACTACCATGACCAACATGCACAATTTGAAAGCAACAGGGAAGATGAAGGCGGCAAAGAAAATCCAGGCCATAGAGCAAAGATGTAGAAAGGGGCTGCAAGCTCCCCATTTACATTTGGGATGAAATGGCTAATAGATTACAACTAAGATGAAAACATGAACTGCTCTCAGTTTGAAATAAGAAGGGAGGGCAGTTCATTTGGGGTTACATTTCAAATGTTTTCACAAGCATCTGCTTCCTATATATACAAATCAAAACAGCAGATGATGGGAGTGTTTTCTGTACCAAGTTACATTAGAAAATGAAACTGCAGAAAGCTCAATAAATCTCTCTGCACGAAGACAAACAGTCAACAAGAGACATCAGCCTACTGCCTATTTTCAGGCCCTGCTTCCTCCGGAGCAACGCTACGTTCCCTGTTCCAACCGGAACGGGGTTTCTTGAAATACTTCCCCATGAAAGATTCAGCATGGTCGGGGTACTTCCCCTTGATGAAGTTCTCCATACATTTCCGGTAGGAGAAGTCTTCTTTGCGACCATCTATTGAGACGACATAGAAGCACCTGCTCTCTTGGAAACTGCTGTGCTTGCTTACCTGTCAAAACAATTCTTGGCATTTAATCATTGGGTGAAAAAAAGAAAGAGAAAGCAAATAATTTCACAGCTATAATGTAACGCCAAAAACAGACCAAGTGCAGGTATCCTGCCAGCCTTGAGATAAAAACGAGAATAGAAAGGATTTTGGTTGAAATGGAAGTTAATATAAGACCAGCAAAAGGTTAACTAACGCAAAATTGGCATACATAATGTCCTGGTTAGAGCCCACATGTTGCACACTACAGACTTGGGGACATCCAAAAATCGGATGGTACTGGACTAGCAACGATAAAGTATCTCAAGTATTTTATACATGCAATAGTTGACGTGGAAACTCAAAATTCAAAGGAAAAAGGGTTTCAATGTTTCTTCACAAGGCACAGGATTGTTAATTCAACTTGAACCCCCATGAAGCTAACAACTTGCCAATGCATTCAGAAAATTCTCATCCACTTCAACCCAAAATCAGTCAGATTAACGCCCAACAACCAACTACATATGGACCAAGTAAATAAATAAATAAGATGGGGAAATACCATTTTCATTTTTCTAAAAAAATGTAAATCTATTAATCGATAAAATGAATCAATTCTAAAAAAAATTAAACAGACATAATGCACTCAAGAAGTGTGCGCGCAATGATACTCCTAGGATAAAAGAAATAAACAGAAATGTGAAGAGAGAAGATGCCTAAACATGTATTTACCAAAATCATAAAACAGGTACTGTATTAGCCATTAAATAGTGGGAAAATGGTATCAGCTTATCAGACTTGCCGAAGTGGAGCGATTAATGTCCAATGTGTATGCCACCTGTTTGCATGTGTATGTGCATTCATACAACAGTAGGAGTGCTCCTAATTACATATTCATATTTCAAATTTATTAAGTTTGCAAGTGGAAGGTAGAAATCACTGGACCAAAGAAAGAAAAAAAAAGTTCCTGAACTGCCAACCTTAAAACTTTATAGAAGAATAGCCCTTTTTTTGGTGTACGAGCATCTAAAATCCAACATCCAACGTAGTATGAAGTTTATGAATGAAAATACACTGTAACTAGGTAAGATCAATTGAGCGGCATACCATGAAATAGTCAATTCCAGCTCCCATCTTTGCAGATCTATCTGGATGGTGATTAAACACATTGTCAAGCACATAGGACTGATCATCAGCAGACAATGGATCCCCATCATTATACCTTGAGACAAAGTTGCTCAATTAGAATACAGGTTGTACTGGATAATGAATTAAAATTTCATATAGAAAAAAGAGTTACATTTTTTTTCTTCTAAAAAAAAAAGTCATGGAAAAACCTTACATATTTTAAAAAGTTCAAAAATTATGCACTCAAGAAGTTAACATGCCACTACCCAGTTACCAATAGTAGCATTTAGCGCCAAAGTCCCATTTTGCCGCTTAGAAAGCAAATGGTTGTTTGCTAATGTGTTTGCTTGAAATGCAATATGCCACAAACATAGAACATCAAGAAATCTTCTTTCTCCTTTTTGAGTTTTAGTTTTCTTTTCTATTTTTTTTTCCCAGGGGTTGGGGGTTGTCTAGTGTCAGAGTTGCAAAAGGTTTTCAAACTTGGGGGAAGGGGGGACCTATTATTTCTGGAAGAATTAGTCAGAATGTTGTATTTTGACATTTAAGGAAGTTGACATTCTTATTCAGAAAACTAGCAGAGATCCATTGAGGTTACCCTGTCTGATGCATTATTCTTCTGATAGACTGCATAATAGGTTCGACGTCCAAAAGAATATCCTGTTCCTCTGATGTGAACATATCCAATCGCTGTCTGGTTGCAGTTAAATTCCCACTTGCCCTGTTTCTCCATTCTCCAGCATTAGAGGAACCCCAACCACGTGAGCTTTCATTCTGCTCTCTCTTAGCAGAGACCCGTCTTGGCTGACCCCACTGAATCTGGCCACTTTCATTGCAACCACCACTAGTTGCAGAATCCCAACCATTTTTGCTTGCTGGTTCATTTGACTGTTCACTCCTTCCATTTAGACTGGGACTCCAGGAATTGCCAGGAGATTCTTTCTGCTGTCCTGTCTCAGATTGTAGTTCAACTGTGCTCAGGCCCTCATCACTGGAAGCCCAAGCAGCAGATGTTTTGACCTGAGTTACCTGTTCCGCCTCTTGTGGTCTTGTAAAGAGGTTATCCTCTGTCTGTGCTGTATTGGCACCCCAACTGGACCACCCACTTGGCTTTGACATTGTTGTGCCAACCCCCAAATTTGGCTTCTTGCCAGCAACCCACTCTCTGCCATCACCGGACTCATCATTTTGACTGGAGTTCCAGAAATTGGAAGGTGACTCTCTCTGCTTTCCTGAATGAGATTGTACTTCAACTTTACCTGGATCATCACTATTCAAAGAGCCCCAGTCAAGGGAAGCCTTTGACTGAGAAGCTTGTTCTGTTTCCTGTGCTGTTATAGAGGGCACATTGTCTGTCTGACCTGTACTAGTCCCCCAACTAGACCGACCACTTGTTTTTGACATTGTTTCTCCAGCCACCAAATTTTTTTTATTGTCAAACCCCCATTCCTTGTCACCACTGGGACTATGATTCTGACTGGACTTCCAGGAATTGACAGGTGAATCTTTCTGCCATCCTGTCTGAATAGAGGGCACATCATCTGTCCGAACTGTATTAGCCCCCCAACTGGACCAACCACTTGGCTTTGACAATGTCTCTCCAGCCCCCAAATTTTGCTTTTTGTCCACCCCCAATTCCTTGCCACTACTGGGCTCCTCATTCTGACTGGATTTCCAGGAAGTGACAGGCGAATCTTTCTGCCATCCTGTCTGAATAGAGGGAACATCGTCTGTCTGAACTGTATTAGCCCCCCAACTGGACCAACCACTTGGCTTTGACAATGTTTCTCCAGCCCCCCAATTTTGTTTTTTGTCAACCCCCCATTCCTTGCCACCACTGGGGTCCCCATTCTGACTCGACTTCCAGGAATTGACAGGTGAATCTTTCTGCCATGCTGTCTGCGACTGTAATTCAACTCTACTCTGCCCGTCCTCATTGGAAGAACCCCAACCCTCCCGACTGGACCAACCATTTGGCTTTGACACTGTTGTGGCATCCCCAAAATTCTGTTTTTTGCCGACAGCCCAGTCCTTGCCACCAACCGACTCACTCTGTTGATTGGAACTCCAGAAATTATCTTTCTGTGTGTCATACTGGAAGTCAGAACTATCTTCAAAGATAGGCTTATCAGAGCTACGCTCTGGGGAGAGGCCCCATTCCACAGCATCACCTTCCAGTTCAAGATTATCAATTTCTGCACCAAGACATGCACTGTTTGTTTCCTCTCCTTTTGAGCTACTCCTCACCAAATGAAGAAAGTTAAAGACATCTATTCCATCTTGTTGTTTCCTCCCCACCTAACAACAATACATCCATGTCAAACTGTCACAATAGGAAGAGCAAAGCAGCCGATTGATCTAGGTTAAATATCAAATATGTGAACTTCCAAAAAATTCGGGGCAAATGGGCAGAAAAATCAGACTGGATAAAATACCTCTCTTGTGTCCCAAAGGACATCAAACCGAGAGCCAGTGCCAACAGTGACGTGTTTGCCCCAAGAACAGGAGGCGACTATGCTTGACAGGGAATCAACATGGCACTTTTCAGCAGCCCTTTCAAAGCACTTTTTTGGTGTCTGGAGATTAACATAAAAAACATAGAAGATAGATCAGAGCAATGGATCATCAAACCCAAAAATAGGTACAACCTAACCATAAGTAACAATAAAACAGTTAAAATTCCTTACAAACAATGTAGCCTCCATAAATGGTACTTGGACATTTAGTGATCGAGATAATGCTTTTATACCACCGGTATTGAAACCAATCAAACTCCCAGCACATGTCATACTATTGGCCAAGAGAATAAGATGCTCTTTAAGAACACCTTTTGCAACCATAGACACTGATGTTGAGAGGCGCTGCAGAGTCAAGCATAAAGTTGAGTCCTTTCAGAAAGTCAAGGGACATGGAATTTTAAATAAAGAAATCATTTTATCTCAAGTCCTAGCCACAAATGTGAGTTCCTTTTCTGTTTAGCTATGCCAAATGTAATGCATCATATTTTGAATATCTACACAATGTAACAAAAAACAAAAAAGTAAAGCATTTAGATTTTAGACAAGAGATACGCAACCACCAATACAAAAGGATAATATCACCACAATGGTAAATTGGACCAATGCATTAAAAAATCTGATAAAAAGTACCAATTTATTCCAAAAACTGCTTATGGAACAAAAAGATTAGACCAATTATCCACTGTGACCATTTACAACTCCAATTTCTACTGTTGTTCTGATGAAGAGAAATTTACTATAAGAAATAACATATTAAAAAGAAATTTCTAGCAGCTTGACCTATGCGTGCATCAAGAGAGAGAGAGAGAGAGAGAGTTGGAGAATCAACTGCACAAAAGCTGCTCTTCTTTTTTGCAGGTACAGTCAACACAGACATTTATGTCTCCAAAGAGTATAATAACAACATACTATTGTATGACATCATTTAAAGCAGCAAACTGGGGAAACAAAAATGTGTTGTTCATGAGAAAACTCTATGGATGATAAAGTCCCAGCACACTTAACGAGGAGTGGTAGAAAAAAAGGAAACAAATGAACTTTACAAGTAAAAACATAAGACCAAACAAAAAAGTTGAATATCAAGTCAGTTCCAGTTGACATTAAGCAGATATGTGGAAAAAATGCCAATGCTGGGACTGATAACAAGGAGAATCATCCAAAGTTCCAGTGGTAAAGTGGGGGAGATGGATATAATTGGTACCAACAATAATACCTATTTGGGTGTAACAAAAAAAGCAGGACATCCAAAGTCCCAAAAAATGATTTCCAAATGCAAAAACCATCAATACTAGTTAAGGTCACTGTTCATACCAGCAAGAACAATGTGTACAAGTACTAGCCATGTTAATGTGCGGTTGCATGCTTGTGTAGTCATGTGTGCGCACGCGCACACGTGTGTGTGTGTGTGTGAGAGAGAGAGAGAGAGAGAGGGAGATCCATCCATAGTATTCTACAAGCAAAATACTTACCAGTTGATGAAAAATCGAATAGAGAAATTCAGATATACCTGAACAGCTTGTTCGAAAGCGCAAGAAATTCCGAGCAGTTCCTGAACTTGCCTAATTGCATGGGGGATTGAGCGACTGGTGTCAATCAGATGAATGACAGGAAGACACGAATCCAAGACGATCCTCCAAGTGTCTCCGGACTGCTTAACAGCCTCTTTCTCCAGGACAACATCCAAAGCCAATTCACCCTTCTGATTCTTGCAAGGGTTTCTTATCCAAGTGGTTGTGTCAGGACTAATCCAAATAATGTTTGCCATGCATACCCGAGGGTCACCTGTCCATTCATGGGAGCCCCACCAGAAATTAGAAATCAAAATATCCGGTAATTCTCAACAGATGATAAAGTATCCATTTCCACTAAATAGGTGAAACGATGCATATAAAAGATTAGCACGAGGAAAACGAAAAGCCTAGTAGACCCTTGTAAGAACTACAGTTTGGGGGGACTACAATAACAGCCTGAAAGATATCCGAAGTACTTGCGTAACTACTTTATAAAATTATACTACCTCCTATTTGGCAGGCCTCTGGCCCAAGAGCAAAACAAGGGATATTTGACTTGACAAAGTTCACAAACGTTTCATAAAAAGAGCAATGGTGCTCTTGCATTTATAATCCATCACTGCTATATTGAGTTGATTTGTGATTCAGTTGCAAAGAGTTTTGAAGAGGTTGAGGTACAGAACAAAAAAATTTCAGAGAACCATATAACTTCAAAGAGCTTGTCAAAATTCTAAAGACCAAATCTTCATTTTTCTTTCATCTTGGTAGGTTTAGCCATATCAATTCTCTACTTAGATAAGCCAGTACCTAGGAAATTCTTAGCTTTTCCGTACAGTGAGGCACTGTTCAATGCAACTGAAATCATCAAGGCTTGACAAAATCAAATTCCTGTCATTTTGCCCAACCAACAACTTTCATGCATGGGGATCCAGAACCCAATTCTCACAATTAATAAATAACTGTGACAGTGATAGTTATCTGTAACAATGAAATAACACGACATTCACAACCACTAGCATAGTGATAGTAAACACAAGGCCTCAAAGGTTGCACAAACAGCAATTGTAATCAAAATAAAGAAAATGTGGAAACCAAAACATCTGGGCTTAATGATATGCGCGCAATACACAAACACGCATTACCAATAAGGCAACTATAAATTGAATAATATTGTGAGATCTATTGTAGAATTTCCTGAAAAATTGGACCAAAACTTGCCCAATCTAATCGAGTTCAGGCTAACCTAATAAGTCACAATTGGTTAAACAGAAAAGTAACATTCTCTACTCCTCTCTGTGGTGCCCAATCCTCTACTTGACCCCCAATCCAGTCTTCTAATTTCCACTTTATATATATATATATATATATATATGTATGTGTGTGTGTAAGTACTATTTCCATCTTGTTACTACTACTACTTTAATGCTAACAATTAGGTTAAGCGTTTTTTAATAAAACTCAAATAAGCAGTGTCAAAAAAGAGGTGATTTTCAGAAATAGAATACAACTTGGATTGGAAACTTAGGCTGAACCCAAGTAGGTTTACTGAAAAATGAATGGGCAGTAGGAATCTTCAGACTTCAAGCACCTCTTAGGGAGGGTACTAACTTAAAGCAGGAAACCAGGAAACACAAGACCTGAAAATCCCTTCATTTTTTTTTTATAGTATATGGACATTTGAGTCAGATGTTTGAAGCTTGACCCCAGGTTTTCTGCATAAAACATCAATATGGAGACTGGGGACAACAGAAAAAATGTTATCTCAAAATCATGCTCCAAAAATTACCAATAACCAAAAAAAAGTTATTAATCAATGACGAACTGTTATATTTGATTCCAATACAATAGAAACATGGTCCATCTTCACTGCACTGATTATATAGTCAGATTAAGAGAAATTTGTTCCTAGAAAGGCCTATCATGGATCAACCTGAACCCAATCCGGCAGATGAACAGATCAATAACTATAGACAATGTCTAGAATCTGATAGATATGTCCGCAAACAGATTCAGCACAGATTAGGCATGATCTAGTCCAATGGCAATTGAATCTCAGTAAAATTTTACATTTTTATTTTGTGAGAGAGAATTGAAATATCATATTTTTACTTTGTGATGAAATATAAAAAGTTATAGTATTATCTTCTTGGGTGTGAACGCGCATGTGCCATAATGAATGTGTTACCCAAATATCCAGCTATACATCTTGAGAGATCTAAGACTTCATGCTGTATATATAAATAAAAGTATGTATACACATACATACATACATACAAAGAAAGCACTCATGAAAATATATTAGGCTTAATTACATTGACCTCCCTTGAGGTTACTGACAATGGCAGGAACTTCCCCTGTCGTTTCTGAAATAACACTGCACTTCCTTGCTTTATTTGACAATATGCATCGACCTCCCCTCCCTTAACAACAGTTAATAGGATTGACGACAAAATATGGTGTCAGCATTTTTAATTTTTAAAATGCCAATTTTGCCCTTTCAATATACAATTTAATTTATGTTACTTCTATATTATTAAAAATAAATTACCTTGCTTTCTCCCTCACCAATTACAATTTTCCATAAAATCCTTATTACATTGAATATCAGCACCTAATCGTCACTACACTCTCTTGTATTCTCATAACCAAACACCAACACCTTCTTCTCATTTTTACAACTTAGCCATCAAACCTAACCTTTACACCACCGGTTGAACCGGTCATTGGCTTACCACCCATCGCTACCATAGAAGCCGCCACCTCCTCCCTCCCTCCCTCTCACTATCCGTACACCCAACCACTGGTCCACTACCCATTGCTAGAGCTCTCTCAGACCACCGCACTACCGCCATAGCCCCCTCTTCCACAATCACCACCGATCAACACCCTCATCTCCTCCCTCCACCTCCCTTCTCTTTTTCTCTTTGTTACAACCCAATTAATTAAACAAATGAGATTTATGCAAACCCAATGCCAATAATCACGGTCACAAAATAAAAAACACCATTATATCTCCTCCAAGTCCGGCCCTCTTTTACCTCCTGTTCATTGTAGCCATCACCACCATTGCCACAAAACTCATCTGAAAACTTGTAAAATTACATAGGTGTATTTGTATTTGTTTATGTACATGTTCATACGTATATGCGTGCGTGTGTGTCTGCCGACATAGATGTGGAATTGAACCCAGCCCTCTCCCTCCCTCATATTTTCTGCTCACCAACTGACACAAACTGTAACATCCTAGGCTTTGCATTCCATTATATGCATTTGAATGTGTTTTGTATGCATAATTATACTCGAAATGTGAAATGAGTTCATTTTGATTGATTGAATTGAATAAAATTGTATAATGCTTATATTTGATTAGGGGTTTTTCATAATTAGTGAGAATTGGATGTTTCATGTTATAGATATGATAGCATACTTTAATCAAGGTGCTTAGTTAAGTTTGTTTAATGTTAATTGCATTTTGGAACACTTTTGTAAAAAGTGATTTGATTAATTCAACTTAATCGTAATTAAATTAGGGCTAATCGTGATTAGCCTTAAGTACGGATTAATTAGTTTAAAGCTTGATTAATTACTTCTTAATCATGATTAGTGTGTGAAGTGCCACCTCACTTGGAGGGACATCTCACCTATTCCTTAAGGGACATGTCCTTCTCATCTTAAATGAAAGATGTGTGTTTATATGTGGACATGTGTGTGTGCGTGTGTGTAGCATGTCATGCTCTATCATGTGAAGAGAGAGAAGAGGGAGAAGTAGAGAGGAGAAGAATTTCTGCACAAAGAAAAGAAAAGAAAGAAGGACGTGTGTGTGCGTGTGTGTAGCATGTCATGCTCTATCATGTGAAGAGAGAGAAGAGGGAGAAGTAGAGAGGAGAAGAATTTCTGCACAAAGAAAAGAAAAGAAAGAAAGAGGAGAAGTGTTTGGTTGAAAAGAAAGTGAAGGAAATAGCTTAGGGAAAATCCTAGAAAATTTTCAAAGGCTTGAGAGAAGGTGAGGGATCTCACTACCATGATTGTGTGCTTGCATTAAATTAATTATTGCATTTAGAAAGACTTCTTCATGCTTTTGAAAGTGTGATTTGGACCTTAAAATTGCAGACTTTAAGATAAAGACTTAGAATCCTTGTGAATTTCATGTGTTGATGTTTTAAGTTTTGCTTGAGACCTTAGAATCTCATTTAAGACCTTAGAAAGGGCTTGGAAATGTATTGGGCTGGTTAAAGTTCCCTAAAACCTCATAGGGTTGCACCATTCTCAAACTTGAGGCGCGTCGGTGACTCAGTGCGCCCATGAAGCGCTCCTAGTGGCGCGGTTTGCTGGAAGGAGGCGCGCCAATGCACATCTTAGTGCACCTAGTGGCTCACTTCTTAGGAATTTTTCTTATTCCCTTAGAATTTACCCTCCATCCTCGATCATTAGCTATACTTAGAGTTCCTTGTTTGTAACATTGTTTTATGCTTTAATTGTAGTTATAGGATAACTAGCTTAAAAGGGTTCAAGCTCTTTTTAAATAATGAAGCTGAGTGGTGTGGATGCTTGGAGTATTCCTTTCAACTTAATTTGTCTCCAAACGTATATTATGTTACATTTCAATAACAAATGATATGTTTTTTCTAACTCAAAATGCTATATTTTACAAAGAGCTTTGAATTCCATGAGCATTAAACTTGTGAAATGCTTTGAAAATGTGTTTAAATGTATTGTATAACACACTCGAGAGACTTAAAACAAACCGTTACATGAACTGGGGAGACATCCCTTAGGGACTACATGGTTCCTTGTGGGTTCTACACATGTAAGAATCAATTATGAGTTTTGGCTCATTGTGCGCAAAGAGTGTGAATACAGGCAAAGAAGTGTAGATTATTTTGAAGTACAAATGTTGCATTGTAATAAATACAAGAATGATCCTCCACTATTTCAATGAGAAGTCATTATTCTTATATAACGCTTTGAATAACAATGTTTTATGATTTGTCCATGGGATTAACTGGAATATATTCGTTGTATTTATATCATTCATTGAGTTTTACTCATACTATTGATTACCATTTCAGGTAATGGGGAATAGGATTATGCTTGAAGATGTTTTGAAAGTTTATTTGAAAGTGTGTTTTGAGAGGTCAATGCTTTTGCTTTTGTGAAGATGAAAGTGCCTCACTTTTCAAGCCTTTGACAATTTGTGAATAGATGGAAGATGTTGCTTCATATATATTGTTTTGTATGGCCTCAGGAAAGGCCTAAAACTTTGTGATAATCTTATACATATGGTTTAACTTTAAAGTTGTTGAAACATAGGCATTTGCTTTGAAGCTAAAACATAGGCACAACACTATATTATGCTTCCGCTATCATCTATATTATGGATGAATGCACAAGTGATCAATCTAATTCATGTGTTACGCCTTGGATAACTATGTTACTGGCCAATTATGACTTTAATCCACATAAGTGGGGTTTGCGTCTTGACACAAACAAACCCCTTATCATCACTGCCCCTTTGCCAAAACACCTCCCACAATCGCCATCACCACAACTACAACCCCCATTGAATTTATGAAATTTTTATTGGATTTTGAGAAATTGGAAATATCTTGAGTTTGGTTTCACCAATTATTGTGTGTGTGTGTGTATTTATTGCATAGATGGCTAGGTAATTTGTATGATGACATAAGTATATATTTATATTTATGTACAATTGTATATATACACATGTACAGGCGGGGCCATGTAAAGGAGGAGAGAGGAAGGCGGAGGAGGAATAGAAGGGTGGAAGGTGGAGCTGTAAGAGGGTGGAAGGCGGAGCTGTGCGCGACGTGATGGTTGCACAGTTGGGGCGGTGGTGTGGTGGTCAAAATAAAAGGAGAAGAAATTAGTAGCGTTAATGTGCTTGGAGGGAGAGGGAGAGGGAGAGGGAGAGAGAATTGTATGTGTATGTAATGGTTCAACGGTTCAGCCTTCAGGTTTGTGGAATAAAGGGCGTGGGTGGGTAGGTGGCTGGCGATTGGTGTACTAAATAATGGGTTGGTTTGTTTGGCTACAGGGATAAATGATAAAATGAAGAAGATAATTAGTCAACGAGGGATAAAACAGTAAAAGACACTCCGATAACGCCATTCTGGAGACAAATCTGACAGGGAGATCAGTGTCATTTCAAAAACCACAAGGGAACTAGTTGTTATTGTCAGTAACCTCAAGGAAGGTCAGTATAATTTACCCAATATATAAATATATACATAAAGAAATCAAGCGCGACAAAATTTCCTGATTCAGCTGCAAACTATTTATTCCTAGACCAACCCACCACTTTGTTTTCTATCAATTTTTGCATAGGCCTTATAAGCAAAATCCAACCATAACGTGTAGTCTATTCTTCATCAATGATCACTTTGTAACCAATATACGAACTAAAAGCATCTGTATTTTGGGCTCTATTACTCACATCACGTTTATGAAAGCATAAATTCCAGTTACCTCCCCTAAGGTTTGGTAATTGGGCACTTAGACCCATATGTTTCCAAATGGGCAGGATCCTCCTTGCAGTTAGGTCAAGCAAATAGAATCTTCATTCTGAACAGGATTGACCTAAGTTGAAGAATTGAAACGCCTATATTACCCCTTCCCAACATTGGAAACGAAAAAGGACCAACATCAATGGGACAACCCACGGAATATCGATACTAATGGGCAAAACCATCGAGTAATCCCTCCCCTCTCTCCCACTGCACTCTCTCTCTCTAACCCAAAACCAGCACCCATCACCACCTGCACAACCACCACCATTCAACGTGTCCCTTCACCCCCCACCCTCTTACCATTATAGTTTGCTTCTCTGTACTCTCTTTAACCCAACAACACCAAAACCCCATCCCTTCTATTTCTACTGAACCACCACCACAATTCTCAAACCTTGATCGCCGTTGCCACAGCACCAAGCTCCACCATCACTGAAACAAAGCTCCAATATACCACTACCCAAGCTCCTAAAATTTAGGCTCCCCTAGAATCAATTTATTTAGAAACATGCTATCTTTGGCCTTAGCCTTAGGGTCTAAGGCAACCAAAAACAACCATCATCACCAACCAGTCCAACCCAATGACTGCTGCTGCCATGAAACTGCCACCCAGCTCACCTACGTTCTCATAGGATCAACATCAGACACCTTCACCCAAAGGCACTACTTGACACAACCATGCCATCTCTTGCTAAATAATTCAAATATAGAAATCAAAAATATCATACACATGCGAGTAAGTGAATGCATTTGTATGCATATAACATAGATTGGATGGAAAAATGCAAGATGCCTATCCCCACTTCCCCTCACTGACGAAGATGATAGAAATCAAACACAATAGGGCAGAGAGGTGGGGGAGTTGATTTTTTTTAAGTCTTTTATATGCTGCAAAAAGATTTCTTCATCCTTTCCCATTACATTCACCAGACAGTTTGCAACAGGAGAGATTTCTGCCTGTTTTACGAATCATCCAGGATCTAGTTACTCAGTTCCCGAAACTCATGGAAAGTAAGTGGAATTTACTACCATCTTTAATCCCCCCGCCCAGACAGGTGCATCATCATTTTCAGCATGTTGCAAAATTTTCAGATCAAGAAGATAGTCAGAGCTATAGATCCTATGGCAAACCACCTACTATTATGCCCAATTAACATCGGTTAGTTGATTTCTATTGCTGCTCCCCGATCCAGCCCAGGCAGGTGCTTCATCATTTTCAGCATGTTGCAAATATTTCAGATCAAGAATACAGTTAGTGCTGTAGATCCTGTAGGATTGAATTGAAAACAATCCATAAAAACAATTACAACGAATTCAGAATCATATACTGTCCTCAAGGGTCCTGGTCATACAAAAAGGATTATTAGGAAAAATGGCTTCCATGCTTGTAGACTTCCTATGGAGGGTTTTGCAAACAGCACCATACCATCCTCATTTGTTTCTCAATAAAATTCACTCATCAATACCAAAGACGGTATCAATTTGTTTATTGTTATTTACCATGGACAACTTTGCGGAATTATTCCAGGACTGGGCTATTCATAGTATTTTAAATGGGACGTAATGGCCACTACATAACGGTAACGCTGGCTGCCATTCCCATTACAGTCCCGATATCTCGGCTAGAGGAAAAATACCACAAAACGGACGTTACAACTCTAAACAGTGAAATTGCAGCAGTTACGCATCTGTAACGACGTTGCACCCGTTAGGTAATGTAAGGCTATTCTGGAACACTGGAAGACGATGATGTTTGGCTACTCCGTTTCAGTTGGATTGACTACTCTGCTTCAATGGAAGGCAGCGACGACTCAACAACAGGCTTGCTCAATCCCATCTTAGCCCCAACGCATAATCCTATCCTTCAAAGATCCACTAATCGATCGAGCAAAAATCACAGATGTAGAACTAGATGCCAACACATACATACATATATGTACAACGGAGTGTATGAAAAATTAATGCTATGGAATCCGTGAGATATTTTGGAGAAGAGAGAGAAAAGAGAAAATGGGTAAAGCCATGTGGGTGGAGAGTCGAGAGGGGCAAAGGACACGTGAGGTTGATGCGTGGGGGTGGGTTAGATGGACCCCACTCATGAGAAAATCAAAATTTGAGGAAAGGACAGAATTGAGTTCTTTATTTCTCTCTTTTTATTTTCAGGTTCAGTAATTAGTTAATTTATGCATCCGCTTAAAATGATAGTAAAAGCTACAATAGCTGGTTACCAATAATTAATTTCAAAACAGGATAATACTATATTCATACTAATAAGTTGATTTAAATTCATCTACGATTATCTCAAATAGTAGTATAGATTATTTTGAGGTAAAATACATGTAACAATAAATTTTACTGAAATTTACTAATTTTAAAAGAAATTCACGCCTGCTGTGCACCACGCCCTGTTACGTAACATCCGCGATGCCTGCATTCGTTACACTGCGACCTCGTCCACGTCTTGGTTCGCAACCCCAATTTAGTTCTATGGGTTATTACCACAAAACAAAGTTCAGCAAAAAGCATGCATCCAAGGAGATGATGATCACCGACCAGCTTATATTGACACATCACAATAAACTTAAAAAGAATTGTACAGTATGCATCATATACATCCAGGAGTCCACTCTCAGTACTTGTAAATGTAATTCAATTTGACAAAAAGCAAGAAAGATCACATGTGCTTTCAGCTGATCAGCTACCAACACAATGGAACCTAAAGAAATAAAGGAGAACATTTACACAACGACATATAGAAAGATACCAAGGAAAGGACTAATTCACCTCTAGGTGAAATCAGTATCTCATTTATTTAATTTGTTTTAAAAAATGTAATTACTCTCTAGAAACATTTCCAGAAATGAAAAGAGAAACAACAATCCATAAAATACCTTTTATAATTGTTTCTAACAAAACAGGGCAAATCGTGTCGGCAAGAATATGAGCAGTCCTCTCTAAATGATGATCACTTGTGTCTTGCCAAAAGAACTTCAAGCACGGCACCTCAATATCACAGGGTTGCCCAAAAGAACAACCTTCACTGCCAAGAAGTAAAGGTAAAAGAGGTCAGTATCTTAGCATTTCCAAGCATAAATAGTTAGTGCTAGGTCTTAATAAATTTGTTATGGAATATAAGTAAAACTGAGCAACCTAAACCAGTGGTCAGGCACCTTACGTGAATCTTAAACAGTTAAACTAGAAGATGCTAAACTGAACTTTTAAAACGACTTCGAAACTAAGCAGAAAATAGGAAAATTAGAAAAAGTCCCTCCTTTATTTCAACGTTTTGAGCTGCTAAGCTGTGGTGAATGCAAGGGATGCCACTTTAAAGATGCATATTCTTTAACTTGCAAAGAATGCAATTCAGACTGACCAGAAAAGTCCAGCCCTAGTATCTTTAACATGGTCTACATGCACCCCTAAATTTAAGTTTTATAACTTAAAACAAATTTTGCATTGAAATTTTTAACATTATTTAATCTGACAAGGCCTGCAAACTACTAGCAACACATACTCTGAAACAAGCTTTTACAAAGGCATAAGTTTTTACAGTGATTTAAACTATTACTTAATGAGTGGTAACATTGCATCTAACATTTCTTCTTGTTTATTCCTTAAACTTGGTAAAATTGTTGTGATTGTTAAAAAGTGAGACTGTATTTAAAATACAACAGAAAATGAGGTAGCCACCTGTAAATTGGCCACAAATTCTTTATCCTTACTTTCCATGCCGGCATTAGTCTAGTCAAAGCCCAATTGTTTAACCTTCCCAAAAGGAAGTAAGGAATAGGCCAAATACCTGCCTTGTACCTAGCTTGTAGACAAATTTTCTGACAAGTTCCTTGTCCTGCTAGACAATATACATGTGCACTGAAGAAGAATAAGTTGTCCCAACTGTGCCTATAAAGTACAACTAGAAATAACAACCCTTCTTTTATTAGCCAAAAACCTTATATCCATTAGTCTTGATTTCTAATTCGCATCGCTTTTTAATTTCCCATAAAACATCTCCCAGCTTTTTAGCATTCATCGTCACAAGACTCCCAACAGCTACCCAAGCTAAGTTAACCATCTATGTTAGGCGAGTGAGATGGATTAAGAAAGTATAGCTCTCAACAATTGAGGGTGAAAAAAATCAGGAACAAAGTGAATAATCAACTGAACATCTACATACAATATAGAAAAAGAGGCCACTATTGTTGTGGTTGCAACAAGTGGCTCATTTTGAGGGGCTATGGGTTGTTTTTTTTGGTTTACACTTTGTAACTTTCTGTTGATATAATCTACTATACTACCTTTTTAGATTCATTGTATTTGTATTGGTTCATTTAGTTTAGATTCATTGTATTTGTGTTGGTTCATTTAATTTGGATTCATTGTACATACATAGATACTACATGAGCATACATAGAGACATAGAGTACTACTTTTTTGTGATTAAAGTAACCTATTTTCACTGTAGCTGTTACAAGTGGCATACTTTGCCTTTAATTGCTAATTTTAGTCGATTAGTTCATAGTGAAGCTCAGCCGGAGGGACGGTCTAAACATGGTTTTGTCTTCTTTGACTGACTCCTCTTCCTGTGCTATTGATCAAATAGCTGCCCTGTACTGAAAGTTGAAATAAATCTTTATTTTTTTTTCAATATTAATTATTCCCCTATTGTATACCCCAAGAGGCCTTTTTTTTTTTTTTGGTTAATTTCAGTATTCAAATTAACTTCTTATCGATCTTTGTTAATATTATATAATTTGTGTACAAACAAAATATATACGAATTCCAAATGTTAGTAAACTAAATATTATATAATTTGTGTACAAACTAAATATATAAAAAGTAATTCTGATTCATGTTTAGCATCTATCTTCAAGATGACAAAAGATTTAATTGTTTTCTACAACAAATAAATAAGCATTCGTGGCTTTGAAAGTTTATCCTTTTACTAGATTTTTTCTTCCTGGTACCACAGTAATTGAATAAACATAAATCCTTGACCCTCCTTGATACTGAATATACAAAAGCTCGACATTACACAGTGAAATTGATCCCTCCCGCTACCCAATGCAGTCGCCAATCCCAAAGATAAAACTACCAAAGACCAAGTTTTGAAAAAAGTTCAGCCCATAGCACGACAAATTAAGTACCATCAGAGAGTATGGTCTTTCACATCACAAGCTCTTGAAGCCCAACCTTCTATTAAGTGTCAAAAGAACTATGGAATCATGCCAAGCACTGAAAGTTTGTACTCAAAATTTTCCAATAGAAAGAGTACTGATATGAGAAAAGACAAGCCATTTCCTCTTGAGATATAAAAAGAATCCAACAGTTGGGGATTGTGTAATTACAGAACTTTTTCTACTTCAACTTGCTCGGGAAATATCAGCACCAACGGTAAAAGAACTAATAAAATGATTTTATTGTACAAACCCCACACTTACCAAGTGCTGATAGTAGTTCAATAAATCTACGTTCCAGTCAGAAGTCAGAAAACAGCCCTAATAAGTTCTAAAAGATTCAACCTCCCGATCTTACAATTTTGAAGAGAAGATATCAGAACACTATTCTATTATGCACTCAATGCAACAAAGACATGTCCCTGCCATTTAGGGTCAGCCACAAATAAATCTTACATTTTCCACTACCCACTATCAATGCTCATAACTACAATCAGACCACATGCCACCATGTCCTTCATTATCTCAACCCATGATACTTTTGGTCTTCCTCTTCCCCTCACATAATCTCAGTTTAGACAATATCACTCTTCCTTGCCAATGCTTGCATTGGTCCAAATTGCACATGGAGAAACCTACTTCATCCATATTATTCCATATCACCTCTAATAGGTGTGTTCTAGGTAGCACAAACACTTCAAGAAAGGAGTTGTGCCCACATTGGACTCCAACACTTTCTGACACTTCCTAGAAACATGTCTGACCCTACTTGAACTTGTCCTAACTTAAGAATGAAACTTCATAATTATGGACCTTTCAACCAAACAGCTCGAACACTCCCAAACCCAACTTATATGGTGAGTATCTTTATAGGAACAATGTTCAACATTCTCATGATGTAACTCATGCACCACAAAATTGGCTTCGAACATTTCCAAAAAGAATACATCTTATGCATGACCAATATAAATTGCAAAGGGCAACTACTAGCATAGGAAAATAACATCATAATAAAGATCTAAAAAAAAATTTGAACAAAAACTACTAAGACTGTGCATCATATACATGATATTTTTGGACCTTTGTCATCCACATTTTGCTATTTAAAGTAGAATACTATAGTAAATTAACATAACATTTTCTCATATATTATACATAAAAGATATTTATATACATTATATTTTGATGTGTACATACCATGTTGTGTCTACCTTTTTTCAGTTTGCCATGACAGTGTGTTTGTATCATGTTGTATCCATGTCTATTCCACATAGGGTGTTATTCCTAATATCTCACAAGTTTGTTCATTCATAAACTTATCTTCTCATTCACCGCACATCTAACATTCTTAGTTCCAACTAGGCTCATTTTGTGAACATATCAATTCCCGATCATTTTGTCTTAGCATAGCTAATCTTATATTCATCTCATTAAATTTAACTTTCAACTTCATATGCCATGACCAAAGATCCATATGGTACAATATTATCCATTTTATAAGGCACTTTACTTCCCTTCACTTCACTTCACCAAGCAATGTGAGACTCAACTCACCGCACCACCCCACACCACTTAAAAAAGTCTTTGTGGTCTGTGACCCCTCACTTCACCCCACTTAAGAGGTTTTTCTAGACTTGGGTATCATAGTCCAACCCTTAGAGGCCACACATCCTTGTGTGGGTTTGAGTCTGCACATTTCCAGCTAGTCTAAACTCTGATACCATTCTATAACGACCCAGGATCCACATTGTACAATATTGTCCGCTATGGACCATGACCTGCATGACTTTAAAACGTGTTATACCACATAGATGTAAGTGCCTACGTATATAGCATTTTGCTTCTACTTCACCAGGCGATGTAAGACTCAACACATAGTACCACCTCACCCCACTTAAGAGGTTTTTCTGATCTTAGGCATTACAGTCCACCACTAGGTTCCACACATCCTCATGTGGGGTTAAGTCTGCACACTAGGCATTGATACCATTCTGTCACGACCCATGATCTACTTAGTACAATGTGTTTTAAAACTGTGCGGGTCAAAGCTCAAAGCACACAATATTGTATCATGTGGATCTTGAGCCGTGACATCATAGGTGAACAACAATGTCATCATAGACTCACTTCCACCGAAAGCCCTCCTACACTTAGACTCACCCTAGTTTAATCATGAGTAACATAATCATCAATTTCTCTTACCTATGTATAATTGAGCCCAGGTAGCAAATGTGTTAGCTCTTAGGCATCTCTTAGCCTTGCCCTATTGTATTTCTAGTTTTACTAGAGTCACATTTACTATATCTATAGATATAATCCTAATTATGTCAAACCCATTAATTAAAACATTATCATCGACACAACATGTACCTCGGAACCTCATCTTGAATAAATTCAACCATAACTAAGGCCTCATGTTAATCTTTAATATAAAGCCCATAGTGAAAGAAATTCCTCCTATGACTGTCCATATTGCGTCTTAGCTCGACTGTTTATGTCCTTTATTGGTTCCAGACATCTATAAATGACCCCTTCTTTTAATAAAGCACAGTATTACAACTCTAGGAAATCTATCTTAGAGGATAAATCCCCTTCATATATGTCCTTCATTGTGTCAAGAAATCAACGTGACTACTTTTTACAAACCCACCACAATAGACTTTCAAGGACTCTCCAGGGATTTTTTGAAGGTGATAAGAATCATATGAAGACTTTCTTCAGTACATTTTTCCTTAATCTCCCCACTGAAGTAGGTAGCTTGCCTTGTCGACATCCTAATCATTAATTCAAACTAATAATTGTTTCTAGTGTCAATCTATACTAAACAACTCTCCCCTAAGTTTTCTAAGTATGACCTAAAAGCCTAATACCACACTAATTTTTTCCAACTTCGATATTTCCTTCGACTCGATGCTACTGAAATGCTTCTTCATCTAGCATTTTCTAGACCATGATAATCTTGTTAAAGAATTTTCTAAGCAAGACATCTCAACATTCCCTTAGCACTTCAATAGGACACCGTCACTCCTAAAACCTTCATCTTTCCAAAGAACTTTTTACTACGAATATCCTAATTCTAAGCATGCGTGTGCGGCAAACATGCACATGCTATATACAAAAAAACATATGTGGACAAATGTTTGAGACAAACTTGAATTTGCCATTTCATTACATAAGAGCAAGCAAATTTTGCATAAATCATTGGGCATATGATGAAATAAGAATTAAGAGGTTGCAATGAAATCTCAAAAAACTTGGAGAACGTTTTATCTAATTATGAATCAATAAATTCAACAAAAGTTTGGGTCCCCATCCCTTTGCCACCCAAAGCATAGACAAATGGCGTTTGCCAGGTTATACATAAGAGAGATGCCTTGGATTAATATCAACAGTAGCAGAAGAAGAGGAGAACAAAGGGACCTTGAAGTTGCTCTCTCTCTCTCTCTCTCTCTACACTAAGCATTCAAAGGGAAGAAATGGGCAAACATTTTAAGTTGTCGAGGCTCCAGTTCACTTGAAGAAAACCGTGCTCATTATATCATTTTGGCCTTCATGGAAATCCCTGCTGCCATAGATGCTTTGCAGAGTGCACGGGTAATTTAAAATTTTTGGAAGCAACAAATTATTGAGTCAGGCCCCCTTTAACACTTTGTTAGTGGTTACCATTGGTTGTCTGAAAGAGAGAAGGCAGACATAAAGGCTAAGGAATTCCCCATCAAATCGGGAACAAACAAAAAATGTTGTAATGGCACATTACTTTTACATTTTTTTTGTAAAGGAACAAAGAAGACTTTTTTTATTTTTTTCCTTTTTGCATAAGGAATTCCAAGTCCTTACAGAAGACAACAAATCCTTTACAAGCACAGAAATAGGAAAATAAACAGGGAAAAAGGAACCTACAAAACTAACCAAGAAAAAACCTCCAGCGTAACAACTTGACAAGGCCTAAATTGCTCTATTGTTTCCATTCCTCTATTGTCTAACGTCCCATTCTCCCAAAATTGGCCAATCCAGGCATCCATTTAAACTATCCTCCAATTTTAATTACTCACTCCCAAACTTTTTCTCACATGGATTATTGTATTGCAAGGACTTATAACTAGGCAAGTTACCTTTTAGGCCTGATATTGTCTTTGAACATGTTAACGTTCAATGGAGAATGCTGAATTTCTAAATTGATAACACCAACAAGAAATGAGATGCAAAACATAAAAAGGCCCTCTAACTCCATCTACACTTCTAACATAGGAAACAATCACAATTCCAATGGACATGGTTGTCAGCCTTTCCCTTATTAGCTAAAGACAAATTTCCTTAGAAAGAAACAATTCCCTCTTGTATCAATGCTTTCATTGGAGATGAGAATACATTACATCATTTATGTACATCATATCAAAAGCAATGCCATGTCATACCTCCTTTAATCTTAAATCTCCGTCTTTCAGACTTTGGCAATTATAGGGTATAAGCTTCTCAAATCTCTTTGGACCTTTATGCCAATATCCCTTGGTTATGTAGGAACTAGCAAGATGAAATAGCAAACAACTTGCACAAAAATCTCTCCAACAAATTACATCCTACCATCATTCCATGAGGTCCATCGCAATTAAATACAAACTTCTCTTTAAATTATGCTCTACCATCATAGCCTTAGGCTTATCCCTTTTCTCATTCTAATGTAGTGCCCAAAAAAAATACTCATCCCAAATCTCATAAAGTACCCCAATCTTGTTTTGTGCTCTCAAAATCCAATCAAAACACACTCCAACTAATGTAGACCACTCTACTCCATCTCTACAATATAAATTCTTTGAAAAGTGTACCAATTTCTAGCATTCACCATTAAATGAAATAATCGTGAGTTTCTTTCACCTTTCATTGACCATGAAGCGCTTCAATTCTATTTTCAACTAATTCTTCCTTTCCAGTGATACTCCTCCAAAACCATGTCAAGCCCATCCAAACTCCAATTTAAAGCCTACAAATTCCCACACCACCCCCCCCCCCCCCCCCCCCCCCCCAAAAAAAAAAAAAAACACCCAAAACCCAAGTAGCCCGAAAACAAAATTCCAACATTTTGTGTAATCCCTGCCTTTTTTGCGTCCCACACAATGGTAAAACTTAACTGTCTAGATCACCTAGCTCTAGAACTTATAGGTCACAAATTAGAATCCCTTGACAGTGTTTAGTTTTCATGTTCACACTTGCACATGTCACACAATTTCTTATGTAACTAATTCAATAGCTTTAGCCAGTGAAAAAAAAAAAAGAAAAAAGGGCAGCTGAAAGTTCTTTTTAATATTTTTTTCCTAGTCTTCTTTTTGCTTTTTGGAAAAGAAGGAAGGGGAAAGAAGAAAGGCAAAGGCATTACAAATCAAGTAGCTTGAAAGTAACAGTTGAAATTTATTATGTCAACAACAAAACAATTAACACATGGCAGTTGAGTTCTTTTTGTGTGTGTGTGTGTGTTTAGGGGTAGGGTTGGGGGGTGGCAGCACACTACTTCCATAACAATCTTTTCCTTGTGAAGGGGAGTGGGTGGTGATTATCTTTGAGAATAAGTCCCATCGACATTGCCAATAAAATAAAATAAAACAAAATCCAAGGGGGAAAAAACAAATAAATAAAGAAAGAATGGGGAACAGAGGAATTACTCATCAAGTGGTTCAAAGGTAATTGCGAAATACAACAAATCAACTAACACATCACGAATTTAGAAAATACTCATAAAACCCAGTCAATGCCCTGAGCTCCGAGAAGATCAGGAAACATTTTTACTCCTCAATAATATAAAGGCTATGGTAAAATTTCACAATGCTGATATAGCAACAAATTTGTAAAAAAATAGTAGGGGAAAGGGCTTTTTTTATAGAGAGAGAGGTTGGGGGTTTTCTGGGGCTTTGAAGCAGGGCCACAGATATTGCAAAACTTTCGGAGACGGGATGGAAACATTTTCGTGAGAAGAGATGGTAGGCTTGATACGGATACAGCTGCTTATCACCCACTTTAGAATCAACCAGTTCATCCTTTTAATGCAGCAAAAAAATTAAATGACCAGCAGAAAACATACATCTGCCCCTGGACCTCTCTTGCCATGTTATATGCAAAGTATAAGGCATAAAGTTGGAACTCCCATTTGTAGGTACAGGCATCTAGTCTCCCTTGAATGTGCCACATCACCACCTCCTTCGCAAGTGTTGGTCCACATGTCAACCTCATGAGGTGGCACATGGGCCAGCAGACATCTTCACAAGCTCCCCTCCAAGGTCGACCAAATTAGTCGAGGATGGCACGCATTGCGCCTCGTCCTCAAGCTTAGGCATTAGGGCCCCTCGCCTGTGATCATGCTCAAGGCACACCCTTGGATAGGCCAAGGACATCTCCACCCAAGCACACAATCCCTTCCACCGATGGCTCCGTACTCAGTACCTCTGGATTGGCAATGGAATTCCTCCTCCGGGGTGTGCCTCCTTGTGCCTCATTGAATAGTTCAATACCTCGGTTGAAAACAGGACCTAGAGAATCCCTCAGGATCACTGTTTCATGGGACCATTAGGAGATTCATGGGTTGGAGGCCATAGATGAGGAGGGTTCATCAAAATGGCTCGCCCCACCCCCACGAGAGGTTGCACTTTGACTGGTCTTAGAAAGATAGAGATCTCCACCATAAGACAACTAGAAAAAGACAAATAGCAGTAATGGCACCCACCTACCTCTGCAGACGCGAGCTAAATCCCGACTACCTCTGACAAGTTCAACACAACAGAGGCTGCAGACCTTACCTCTAGATTGTTGAGCCAAGGAAGCTGAGCCACTTGTCCCAGTGAGTGACTAAAAACATTATGTCAGCGAGGTTTTCCACTAAAAACTGGTCAAGGTAATAGGTCACAGGTCAGCTTGCCCCCTAGTCCAACCCTCCTATAAATAGGAGGCATTCACCTCCATGCAAAGACAGACCACAAGAGAACTTCATGCTCTTAAACTAAAGCATAGATCTCCATTGCCACTCTCTCTCCATCTAAGACGCCTTCACTCTTTCTATCCTCCACCTCTAGTGGTCTCTGCTGTATCAACACCTATCATCAAATTCCCAAAGGACCTTCCTTAGCCAACTCATCCTATCGATTTGGCATCCCTCACCCACACCATTTAATAATAAGGCCCAAGCATAGGGCAAGATACATTTGTGCATGCTGTTTGTTTTTACCTTCTTCCTTTTTTTATGAAAAAGCACCTAGGCATGGGATGCTTCTCTTAAAATAGAAATTGTGCATGGTTATCACATCAACTTATCAAATGAAAAAGGGAAAATTGTACTACACAGCCTTTGGTGCATCAGACATTCAGCCCCATGCTGCATATTCGCTTTGAAGTATGAATTATCTAGTATCAACCAATGAGAATGAGATACCAATTGGTCCATGCCAATATAAGTGTTTCTACAGGATTGTGTACTTCAAATTCTTACTTTTAGCTAAAAATAAAAGATGTCTGCTCCCCTCCAAGCCAGGGTTAATAGTAATTAGCAACTTGCAAACATCATATTGATCTTCAATCGCAATTACCAGAACAACTAAAAACTTGTGTTTATGTAAATGTTACGAAATGAGAACCTTTTTTCAGACAGATTTTATGAAATGAGAACTTACAGACATGAATTTGACAACCTATGTGCAGTTGTGTAATGACAAAACCTTGATCTATTCTAATAAGAATGAATGATATACTAATGCAAAACAAGTATCAAAAGGCATGCCTCATCCCAATGATGAGATGCCAAACACCAATGTTCACTACATCAATGCAAAATCCAACACCAGATTTGGGAAACACCATAAAAACTTCACTTGTCACACAAACTAGAAATGTAAATTTAAGAGAATAACCTGGCAGATACTTTTATTCTCTTGAAGAAATGACCAACTTTTTTCTTCTTACGGAATGAATCGATAATATCTTGGCATTTCTCACAAACCTCTTCCATGCTAATGTTCAGGTCTTGGAACAGTGCCTGTTACACCAATATGTCACAAAACAATCAACTTTATTAGGCAAGCAATCACCACTTCAAACACAGGAAATGTCCCTTCACTATTTAAAAATAGGTGAACCAACCTTATTGAGATGAACATGACCAAGAAGGTTAGCATCAAATTCAGAACTTCCATTCACTGTTTGCTGTCCATTATACCTGTGAGGAGGAAGCCACCAAAAAAAAAAAAAAAAAATTGATTACCATGTCACTAGCAAATGCCATTCAAAGAAACAACATGAAGGCATTCAAGGCAAAAAGAATGAAACTGAAACAAGTAAAAAACTCATAGAAGATTTGGTACAATTTCAACGACAATAGAGTATACCAAGTTCAACTTCAACATCTCCCAGATGAAAGAAAATAAAAGAGAACATTGAAGCAACGGTGCTAATTTAAGGAATATCGAAAATTCGGGTGGCTAAAGCTGAAGCAGCTACTTTCGAAGTAACAGAAAGAAAAGCAATGACTGGAGTGGGAGAGTCAGAGTCGAAAAGAGGATTCCTCAATTCTCTCATTCAAAACCGTGCATGAGACTTTCATCTCACACGGCTCCTAAGTGATAAAAGAAAGAAGAACTCATCTTCTTTCTTTTTTGATTACCTTCCTCAAGCATAATAAGACCGAATCCATTCGATTTCTAAAAAGGATAATAATCCTTAACTTTTCAAGGAAAATCCTTCATCAGTGGTTGAAACATATGACTCAGGTAAGGAAATATTAAGGACAAATGAAAAAATATATTATCATGAAACTGATCATTTACGTGAGAAATACAAGCAGCTCAAAAATGAAACCAAAGAAAAATATCTTGAATATATTCTGACAGGCCGCCAGCTTGTTTCCTACCTGTAAACAGTTGAAAAATTCACATATAACTACCCATGGATGCCTTGGCTACGAACAAATTCCATTGACAGTAAAGCCAAACAACACTCCATCATTATGCTTGGATGTGAAAATTAATAATTCTTTCAATCAGGAAACTTCTCCCATGGGGATTATTTGAATAGAAATTAAGCCTAACATTTTCCAGGTATACTACCATTTCATTTTACTATTTAATCATTTTCTTTTATAAGCATAAACAAATATGGTACAGTGAAGATATAGTATAGATCTCATCTTCTTTTCCAGACAGATATCTAATATATAACAAAAAGCCCTATCAAGAATGTCACAAACAATAATTGGCTATGCTGATAATTACTGAAAATAACAACCGCAGCGAAAAATTACAACAAAATTGTAATGAACGAAACAAAATAACTTTTTCAGGAACGGATTTTAAAGGAGTGAAACTAAATGAGAATATAGAGTATTCAAAAGAAGGATGGCATAAGTAGAAGTGATGCAGCCAAAACGAGGCTTAAGGAAGAGTAGTAAAATCAATGCAAGAGATTAATTTTGGATCTGACATGATCCCATGGCAGCTCCCCTTAAAAGTCAAGCAAATTAAGGGTAATTACACTTTATCCCCTTGTGGTTTGAGTGAAAATCACATGATCCCCTGCAGTTTGAAGTGAATACATAACCCCCCGTGGTTTAGATTAACAATAAAATGGAATTAACAGCAATTCTGTCACAAGGGTATTTTATCATTTCATCTCTTCTTCAAAATGGGACATGAAAAGACATTCTGGCCTTTTTATGTCAAAATAAGGGTTGTCATTCGCAAGGGTATTTTTATCTTTCACTAAATCTGTCACAGTTCCATCTATTTTGCGGATAAGTCCAAACCATAAGTAAGTTATGTCATATGTGTTTACTTTTGAACCACAATGGGTCATCTGATTTTTGCTCAAACTATGAGGAGTAAAGTGTAATTACCCCTATTATAATTTTTCGCTTAATGGGGTCTTATTTTAACATAATCTAGGTTAGTTTAAATTCGGTTAGCTTTCTTTACGTTTGCTTTATTTATGCCAAAGGGAGTTTGGTATTTTATTATGAGCTATAGGATGAGTAGCCAGGTGGTCACTATTGCTGAGATTAGTTGTTTAGCTTTGGTCATATTTAGGGGGGTTGAGTAGACCAAAGGCAAGCCCAAGTCTTATTCGAATACTTGGCCACCAAGTATTATTTAATTATCAAATTTGACATCATAAACAAGGGATGTAATAGCTCATTTTGGGAGTGAAATGAACATATCTCTTGTGGCCTCTTATCAGAGGAGTGCAATGAAGTGTGATTAGATACAGTTCTCATCACCTTCGTCCTTTATGTGTCAAACGTACCAGGAATAGTGCCACATAGTCCCTTGAAGAGGATCAAGCCAAATTCAAACAGAATAATCCGCTTGCCTTAGTGACTAAAGAATCCAAAAAACAAGCTGCAGCTCCAGAATTAATTGTGCCTTACAATGGGGCTACGTGATATCTGAGCTCTCTAATAGGGCAAAAAATGTACTGCTTAATCAACCACCTTCAATTTGTAATGTTCAAGAAGCAAACGTATTTATATATCCAACAACGAAAGGCGAGCCAAATAGACAACCAGCTCTTGATACCATTCAAGAGAGCCATGGTTGAACCATGACAACATATTGCAAACAATACGAGGTCAAGGTCTCTTTTTTTGCAAAGGGATTTGGAGGCTGAAAGCCCCGTCTAAGGTCTCTTTTTTTGCCTGGTCTGCTAGTTGGGAAGCGATTCTCACAATGGACTTCTTGAGGAGAAGAGGCAAAATCATGATGGACTGGTGTTGCATGTGCAAACAGGATGGTGAATCTGTCGATCACCTTTCCTAACACTGCAAGGCTGCAGTAGATCTTTGGAGCCTAATTTTATCCATTTTTGGGGTGCATTGGGTGCTGCTGGGTCAGTTAAGAAACTCTTCTTGTGCTGGTTTAGAGGACGTCTGACAGGAGGTAACAAGAAGGCCTGGAATCTGGCGCCTTTGTGTCTTTTGTGGTGTTTGTAGCTGGAGAGAAACAGACGTTCTTTTGAGGGCAAGGAGTGCCCCATTCATGTTCTGAAGGGGATGATGTTGGTGACACTATTCTCTTGGCTTTGAGAGGATACTCCATTCTTACTTTCTTCTTTTGTTCACTTTTTGGGGGAATTGTACATCCCTGTTGATATGTAGTTTTTGGTTTAGGTTCTGGTTTTGCTGTGTAAATTGGCTGTATACATAGAGTGTATAGGCGGTGCCTTTCTGGCTCTTTTAATGGAATTTTATTTATCAAAAACAAAATTACGAGGTCAAGGAAATGACTTTTTGAATGGTGCTTACATGCAAGACTGAAGGAGAATATAATGAATGGCATATGACAGGATGGTGGTTCAAGTTAGAGATTAATTCAAGGATGTTTCCTCTACTCTTGTTGTTCCAACAACTGATTTGTCATTCCACAAAAATTATATTCAACTGTTGAGAAGAGTAATCTCCAAATTTCTTCCTTACAACCTCAAATGAAATGGAAAGGGCAGCACCAACTTGTAACTTTTTCTACCAAGTCATGGATACAAGTTTGAAGTTCATGGATTCTTATAATTCACCACCAAAAAAATTTGAGGTCTAGTTTTATCCAAACAGGTACAATGATGTAATCAACAAATGCTCAAAGAAGATTAAAATCAAGAAGATTAACTTTGGCATGATGTCGTGGTGGGCCTTATTAAAATTATGCATATTTTAATATTTTTGGCTTAGAAGTCTTCTATTTTGATTTTCTAGGTTACTTTTAAATTGGGCTAGCGTTTCATATGTTTACATGCTCTATGGCAGGGAAGTGTAATAGCTTTCATTATGAGCAACAAAATGGGTAGTCTCTGAAACCTCCATAGATAAGTGATTAACTGCTTCTTCTGGGCATGGAATGAAGATATCGTTTGCAGCCTATTATTTGGGGATGTCAGATAGATCTCCTCTTAGGAGTGCATGCCCATAGTTTGATTGCCTAGTTTCTCTTTTCTTCCTCCTCTTCTTCTTCTCTTTCATCCTCTTATTTCTCTCCTGATTTTGTCTACAATTATAGTCCAGATTGCTGGTTTTGATTTTAAACTCTTACTAAACCCTTCATTCAACGAATCAACGGTTATAAATCTAAATTAACCCACAATCCTTGCCCAAACCTTACCTAACCATTCCTAATCCCCAGTAACCAGAGACTCCTCATCTTCCTAAGCTGTCCATCCTCATTTGGCATTGAAAACTAAAGATACTGGATCAGCTTTGTCATCAGAGCTATTTTCTAGTTAGTGAGTGAAGCCGGTGAAGGCTACGCAAGGATGCAACAGAAATATGACACTTCACCTTATTCATAAAAAGGACAGGCATCTAAGTTCTCTGTATCACAATACCATACACAACACAAAAATAAATACATTGAAAAAAAAGTGAGTATTCATTCTGTATGTATGACAATACGTATACACAACAAACAGGTACAATGAGAAAGAGAGAACATACTCGATCAAGAATTCAACTGCAACATCCTTTAGACTGATTTTTTTCAACTGATTCTTAACAAGATATGCGGCGTTTTCCCGGCAATATTTTCTCCCACAATCACAATCATTCAAATACAATATTACCCGGCGGTCAGAAAGATCATTCTTGAAATTGACTGGGCAAAGCAATATCTCCTGTACAGCTAAAATCAATCAGATATACTTGCATCAAATTGAAACCATCAGAAAAACCAGAACCATGATTTTCACTATTTTAAAAATGATTACCTTCATCATCTCCCATGAGGAATTACTGCTTGGAGAAGAGTCAAGAACTGCCTTATATGCAGGATTTGACATGGCAGTTGCAGCCAACACACCAACAGGTTCGCCCGGAGGGAAAAAATTCTTAGTTCCAAGCTTGTCCCCATACTCAAATTGAATAATCGAATTGCTGCAGACATTCCTTACAGTGCCATCATAACAGATAACAACATCTCGAAGGATGGCCATTAAATTTTTGAACAATGTTCCAGGTTCTGTCAACCCTCTAGATGAACGGACAATAACTTCCCTGGCAGAGATAGAATGAACCATCTCTTGATATGGGTCCAATCCATGAAAAAGACAGCTTCTCACCAACCCAAATTCCTCAGACGGGTACTTAGCACGAAAGGGATACTTGTTCTGGAAAAGAGAAGCCATATCCCCAACCAAGTTTCTGGAGTAAAATTTCCCCTTATCTGAGAGTTGTAGCCCCAAGAACCCAATTTGTTGAACCACTTTACTAATGGCTGAATCACTTTTGGAGTCAATCACATTACCCATTGCTGAGGACTTCAGAATGAAATTAGCGACTGGCATTTTCAGAAAGCGCAAGTGATTCTCCAATTGCAATTCTACCAGCTCATTATATGTCCTCCGCAAGTGATACAACAATGGCGAAATATCCTGAATACGATTCTGTATATCTTCCATAACCGCTCTAGAAATGGAAAAATCTTCCAAGCCCACACTAAAACCTTCTAAAAATATATATTCCATGAGCAGTGGCTGTAAAGAGTTAAAAAACTTCAAAACATCCTTTGGGCCCTTCTCAAAAAAGATAGAGGTAACAATGTCACTAATAATTGACTGCATCACATCCCTATTATAATCAATTCTCAATATGTCACTTTTACTAACTACGTGTCTCTCCCCACAACAATCAAAGCAATGGGGTAGAGCAGTTTGTAATATCTGTAAGGCAGTCCAATTAGAGCCTGATCCACGAGCCTTCAACAAAGCAGGTTGTGGCAAGGAATTCGACACAAACATCGCTAACTGTTGGGCAGCTGCTTTAGTCAAGAAGAAGTTCTTAAACAAAATCTTGAGAGACAACAGTGAATCAGTGGCCAGCTGCATGTTGAGGCTGCCACTATGGGAACTAAGTAACTGGTTCTCTACAGAGAATAGTTCCACAACCTCTGCTTTTGCAGCAAGGGATTGAGGATAAAATAAATGAACACAATCCCCATCAAAATCAGCACTAAGAGGCCCACATATAAGAGGGTTGATCTTCACTGTATGGTCATCGTGAACATATACTGACAAAGCTTGAAGGGAATGTTTGTGAGTGGTCGGTGGCCTATTAATGAAAACAATATCCCCATCCATTACCCGTCGATGTACCACTTGACCAGGTCTTAAAAATGTATGACCCTTTGAACCTTCCCTCAGCGAGTAAGTTGACAAACCATCCCTATATGTTAAACACAACTTTTCATCCACCAGCTTCTGCAGAAATTGCATGTTATGTTGAGTTACCCTCTCCTCAAACGTTATCCTTTGAGCAATTTCAAAAGGCAGTCCAATTTCATGGACCCCTTTATATGCATCACCTGTAATAACACTCCGTGAGGAGAATCCACTGCCCTTTCTGATGAAGAGAGTTTTCATCTTCTCAAGCCACGCTTTAGTAGAAGAAGCATTCGGTTCCTTGCTAATCCCAAATCGTGTATCTACATCACGAGATGCCTTGCAGAAGAAATATTCATAGAAAGACAACAAAAATAGTAATAGTTAAGAACATTTGCACTATTTAATTGCCAAAGGTTAATTTAGTATGAATCATATTATCATTAAAGAACAAACTTCCCAAGCATTTAGTAAACCAGTCCCATAAATAAAACACCATCTTCTAAAATCATTCATCATGATTCTCCAATAATTCAAACAAGCAATGCACTGGAACATAACCAAAGCTGATGTAGTAATTTGGACAAAGAGACGTCCTACATTCCTAGACAGGAAGGATCACTGGCTAAATCTCAAACCCTCAATGCAGATTTTCTCCTTTTTCTTTTTTTTTTTTGAGGCGGTGGGGGGTTGTTATAAATAAATAAAGTCCTGAGCAAAAAAGTAAACGGCTTACCCAACACTTACATGAGTAATCCTAGTCAGAAATAAGACCACATCAAGGAATTTAAGTACCTTGGCAGTACCCCTAACTTGAAGATACTGGGCAATTGCTGCTTGCAAATCATTGGCTTCAACTTCATGAGATTCAAAATTTGGTGTTCCAGACCTTGAACTTTTGATAATCTCAACTTGCTTCAGAACTTTCTTAAGCATTGTGATAGAAAGATCCTGGAAAGCAATATGAAGATGACAATTATTCAATGCAACTCAAATAAACAGAAGAGTTAAGCCACGAATCAGATTATCAAGTATGCCTAACCGAAGACATGACAGTAATTCCATCAGAAATGTCTGGCACAGACAAACAGTTGGGAGGGACTGGTAGATATTGTAGGACGTATCCATCTTGAGGGAAGTACCCTTTCCCAGTAAGCTTTTTCTTAGTCGCCTCAGGTAACTTTTTCAGAATTACCATCACCTGATTATTTTTGGAAAACAAAAACACCAGAAAAATAATTTAAAACACAAACAAGAAAATTGAAAAGCAAACAATACAATACAGAACAAAAAATATGCTAGCAACATAAATAAAACAGTAATTGTGGCAAACAACACCAGGGCAACTCTCAGTCCAAAAACACAACAATTGAATATAACAAACCATATCAGTTTCTGAGAGCGGAAATCTTAAACACAAGATTTCAGAATCCGAAGCATAATATAACTGAATTTTTCATGACGCCTAGTGAATAAATATTATAACCTATGCTCCCGCAAATTATAGCCACAGCCCCAGTTAAAAAAGTTCCAGAAAGGGAAGTAGGACAGGGATACACTATTTCAATCTGCATGAAACCATGGAATGGGGACTCAAGTATGAGTGTCAGGTGAGGGAATGTGTATAGGTGTCGCATTTATCTAGTTATGATGTCCAAGGACATGGGGGCAAGGCAAATATTCATATTTCTGAATAGTCTTCTTTTATTTTCTAGGGTATAATGGTATTTACAAGGTGATAGTGTGCATGTTTGCTTTAAATGGGAGTTTCATGCATAGTTATAAGCAAACTTGAATTACTAAATGCTTGGTAAAGTCCAACGACAAATGTCAAGCACGTCAAGTGTCTAACACGGGTACTTACCCATTCAGAAGAATCCACGTAACATAGGCAATGAGTTGCCAAAAGCAAATAACACCTTTTGTCAACAAATGCCCTAGAAGAAAGGATATATTTAAAATTTCACGAGTTGCCAAAAGCATATAACACCTTTTGTCGACAAATGCCCTAGAAGAAAGGATATATCTAAAATTTCCATTTAAAAAAATATATGCAGAAAACTCAATGAGTGATTCTTCAATTAATGAACCCTAGAAATGACAAAGACAAATTTAAAAACCTAAACTTAAGAGTGTTTTATGGGCATCATTTCAGAAAAACTCAATAAAATGCCCTTTGCCAGTGCCATTCAATTCACACAGCATGTAATGGGATTTTTACCAATTATGATTTGCTGGTTTTGATAACTGACGTTAAAGTACTTTTTTATGAAATCGAACTCACTACAATAAACCCCAAACAGAAACAGAATTATGAAATTCATCTGACATTTATCCATTTCATTTCCCAAAACAAGAATATCAAAAACAAAACACGTAATCACCCTGCCAAAGATAACATTTTCTCAAGGTTGCCAGTGGTGAATCCCTCTATGTTCTACTTCATCTTATTTCATTAAATCTAACAAGCGCATTTTGCAGACTCTGGAAGAGACCACCGAAGGCTTAATCATGGAAAGAACTCAAAATATCACACAAAAATTTCGAATTTTGAATTTCAACAGTTAAGCCAACACTTCAAGGTTGTGTTTTGGCGAATCTAAAAACCTCGAGGCTCAAGTCCAAGCCTATATGGTTGTTGCTTTCCATATATACACACAGAAATATGAATAAAAGTCTATCTGAATGTTCTCCTTGTTTATCACACCCCCCCCCCCCCCCCCCCCCCCCCCCCCCGCGGGGGCGGGGGCCCAAAAAATAAATAAAATAAAACTAAAAAAAGAACTCAATATTCACCAGAAAAAAGGTTAATTCCACAATCGCAAAAAACAATAAATATATATATAGATAACAAAAACTACGGGCATAGGACTTACCAATGGTTCAAACACCTAAGTTCTCATAAAATTACTAACACACGTATACATATATGTAAAAAGAATTTAATACCAAAGTTCAAGACGTGTACTGTCTACTTTTAAAAAAAAATATATATATATATACTTTGTGATGCAGGCCAGATTAGTTAATTCTAATGTTCTATAATTTGATAGAAATGAAATAAGTGACAAAGATTTCTAGGAAGTTGATGGTGATTTTAAAGTTTTGACAAGTAGTCAACTTGCTCCTTCAAAATATATGTTATCAGAGGTTCTGCAGCAATGAGGAGAAGAGATGTCCATCTGCACAAAGTTCGAAAAAGCTTACAATCATCAAATTTTGTTTGTCTTGACAACACAAGGCATTTCCATCCAAAAGTGGAAATCTTCCCTACAAACTGACTGTAGTAATACACCTGAGCTTTTTGATCATGCATGCTATGCCCCTTTTTATGTCTGGTTACAATGGGGTAAAAGGCTCAGAAGAAACTGAAAACAACCAGCATATGCCTAGGAACCTGCAGCATATGAGCATGAAGCCTCTCCCTACAGGCCAACAGAGGGGTCCTTACACACCATCACATCATAAACTGTGATTTGCAAGACAGAAGGGTTTTGCAAAATGCAGCTCTGATTTACAGTAAGCATCGAGAGCGCAGCTGAGATTTAACATAGGGTGAAAATGCAGATTCTTGTGATTTAATTAATGAAATTATGGACTCCAAGTCAGTATTGACAATCACATTGCCAAGACCAACATTCTCAGCCAGCAGAAGGCCTTTAAATACATCCCACAATTCAGTGAGGTCAATATGGAAAGAGCAAATAATGTGAGAAGAACACAATAAACATGTTTAACAAACGAGAAAAGCACCAAGCTGAGCCAAAAACAGACTCGTGGTCATGGATGTAAAGCTTACAAATAAGATTACAAGAAACTCACAAATGCAAAAGAAAAGCAGAAACATAAAAGAGCCAAAACTAAAAAAGAAGTTAGCCACCAATAAACAACGCAATCAGTAAGAACAATTAAATGAACCACAAATATATTAATGTCACTCATATTGAAGGTTAATTAGAAATGAGAGCGCGGACAAAACCAAACCTCAGAAGGAAGCAAAGGTCGACAAGAGTTATCACCATATCTGTAACCATATCTTTCTAGGAAATTCCAGAAGCCATCTCGGTGTCTTGACCTAGATGGTAGTTTCAACTCCAAGTAACATGCTCCATCAGTCGTTTTAACCTCGTTGATAGAAATCTGAGAAGCCTCCTACAGAACAAAAGGGAAGTAAAACAGACACTTCTTAAACGTACTTTCCCTCATCTTACTTTCAAATGGTGTCATTTGAATTCAAGATCGAAAATATTACTTCTGCATAAAGGTTTTATTAGGTTCCAAGCCCAATAAAACTGAGATTGACCAATTATGGGATAAGGTTCCGAACCTAATAAACCTGACATGACTAGATTATGGGCTTGGTTTAGACTGCTTCCACAATTAAGTCGTAAATTATTCCATATTAATAAGTAAAATTACTATTCGTTCAATGTTCATTACTCTACTATTACAAATGTAAAGAAGAGAATTGAGAGAGAGAGAGAGTAGAAAAAGCAGGAGCAAGGAAACTAAGTCTTTCCTGCAGTATTGGGGTAAGATTTTCTTTTTGCCAAAAATGTGTGTAAGAATATGGGCAAAATCTCAAATTCTTCAAACATAAGTTTCCGTTTAAACTTTTCGCTAGCAAACAAAGTCCTAGACAGAAGCCAAAAATTGCTTTTGCCAAATATAGATAGATGTACACACTCACAAACGTCAAAACAGAAACTTAAATTCTACCTTCACATCACTCTTAGCGAACATATTTTAGGCAAACATATACATAACTTTGAATACAAAGAAAATAGTAGCTTAAATCCACACACTTGCGTTCACCGAAAATTCTCGCCCAGAAAAACATGACATTAGTGCATAAAATGGACAAATAGATAAATAAATAACTTTGTACCACATAGTGATTGTTGAAACCAACTAATAGGGCCTTTTCCTTCTTTTCCCTCCCACTCACCATGGTTAATCCTTCTTTATCCCAGACGGGTGGTTTGTATAACACCCTATGGATGAAGCAGCTTTTCTGATTACAAATACTTTTACTTTTAAAGGTTGAAGAGGAAAGTACATGGAACGCACTGCAAAATCTTCTCAATTATTTGGGTGATACGAGAGGATGATAAACATGAGAAGATCGTCAAGATAACCTCTCTTCAATAGATAGGTGTTTGCTCCCAAGGATCACCACCAAAAAAAAAGGTATTCTCCCAGAAATCGGGGAATTTTGCTATCAGACAACAAGTTTTGGTCCAATCATCTTTCGCAACTATGAAAAGCTTATTGATGATACTAGTTGTTTGCCATATTTCTTGATAAGAAATATTATCTACTTGCCATACTATAATTGGATGATTAATTTCACCTTTTCCTGGAATTGGTAGGGCGAGAAGAGGTACTCTTCCATTGTTAAGCCATTAGCTCTTCCAAAGCAATGGATGGATGCTTTCTCGAGTATAACTTGAGCAACAAAGGGGTAATGCTATCAAATATGGATGATTAATGCCAGAGGTCCAAAAATACATAATCATATGAAGATAAGTAAATTGCATGGATGCATCATTCTCTTGGAAAATAAGACCACCCAACTGACGGTGGATTATTTTGCTAAAAAGTTATATACAAGATGAATTCTTCATGAAAAGTTTTAGTCCACCCTATTTCATAGTTATCATCGTCGTTCAGATTTCATTGGGGTCTCTGTCTAAAAATGTATCTCATTTGCTTTCTTTTAATTAGATGCATTGATCTATTCATAGTTCATCTGCTTAATAATATATGTTCATTGCATATATATACAGATACATATATATGTATATATATATATATAGAGAGAGAGAGAGAGAGATGGCAAACAAGTTTAGCTGGGAGAATTAAATAAAGATACATACAAATATAAATAGGAACATATACTCCAAAAAAGATAGAGAGATGATATCATAAGACTAGGACGCAATAAGCATACTGCATTCACAGTACTCATTCCAAACAGAATAAACACACAACATCCAAAGCAATCACTTTGACAATTTGATGCTCACCTCACAACATGAGGACAAAGCCCTTTCAAGTATACCAATGTTCTTGATCTGAAACTGTAAGTATAAAAACCTAATAAGCAAAACCATATAGAATACACGGAAAGGATTATAGCATGACCAAAAAGAAAATAAATCTAGACAAATCAGTGAGCAATATATCCTTATACAAAGAATTGAAGCTCAAAGGGACACCAAATGTGTGACCACACTCAATGACTATCAAAATTCCTTTTAATAATAAAAAATAGGATATATTATGACAGAACGAACGGTGATGACCAAAATGTTTCACATTCATACTACAACATAACACAATAATCTGTCAACGCTCTCAATCAAGAAAGCAAGGGAGTTTTGCAAACATATCACAAAACACAAATGCAAGCAAACTACAATTCACAAAGTCAAGAGAATTAATTACTCATTACATAACAAGTAACCTAGCAGAGAAAAAATGAAAAATACTTTCAAACATTTTTATTTAAGGAACCCCACACGGTCAGACAGAGAAAGGTTTTCTGATGATTTTAAAAATGTTTAGCAGAGAATCCGCTCGCAAGGAGCTCGGAGATTTGATCGACAATCTTTGCCGCGGCAATTCCGAACCTAGTTCTCCTCCACATTCCTAAAATTATTGAGGATTTCTGAGAGACTCAAAGCCTTGCAGGAACTGCTTCCTCATCCTAAAGAGGTGATACACAATGACAATATTGCTGCAACAGCAACAGCAACAACAACAGCAAGAGAGAGGGTCTTGAAGTTTCAATCTGCTAAAGGAAATGCTTCCACGCAGGAAAATAGTGCTTCAGAGCTGGAAATCTTTTGATCTGGTTGATGAAAGCCAAGAGAAGCCATGTGTGGTGGTTGTAGAGCGGGGCAGAGGATCTCAGAGATCCATTTCTTTGCTGGGAATCAAAATACAATGGGTGGCTCAGAAGATGAAGGAGGCTTCTCTTAGAAGAGGGGCTGGTAGATTTATGGGAAGCTTGAGAGGAGGAAGGTGGGTGTTAGAGCGTCGCTCTCTTCAGAACAGCGGGGGCAAATTTCTGGAATTCGAAGTTGATTTCCTAGGGAGGAGAGACAAGATCTTTGTTCCTGAGTTAGATTGGGGTGACAGATGGGGCTGTTTGCATCTGCCTTGCAAGATTTTGATCCAAGAGGTGACACTAATAGGAAAAACCAGTCGCAAGAGTCCTACGTGAAGGCAGCAGAGCTTCAGGAATGGCCGGCAAACATGTTGAGAGTGGGACGAGCGTCGCTTGGTGATGGTTACGATATCGAGATCATCGAGTCGTCACTTGAAGATCGGTCTCAGTTCTTGGGCAAATGCTTAGTGGGGAGAATAGGGGGGATTGAAGATGAGCTGATAGAGGTGACAGTGGTGCATCAGTGGGCTGCTCATGCTTGGGAGGTTCAAGTGGGGGTTCAATGTGATCGACATAAGCGGAGCTTATTACCTTTTTGTGTTTCCGTTGAAAGAGGAAGCAAGTAGAATTCTGGAGAAGTGGTTTTTTGGCAATAAACGGGTGTTTTTGGATTGGTGTTCTCCGATAGACCTTGGTTTGTTTGGGTTAGAGCTGTTGGAGTTTCAGTGCATCTTTGGGATGTAGAGGTATTTCGTGCAATCGGTGATCGATGTGGGGGCTTTGTCGAAGCCAATGAAGACACAATGTTGAGAAGGCATATGAGGTGGGCTCGGTTGAAAGCGAGAGGCAATGAGCAGGATATACCAGCATCGATCTCCTTTGGTGTGGGGGGCCACAAGTTCGTGGTTGCTTTGTGGTCTGAGAAAGGTCTGGCAGTGGTTTATTGGAGGAGGAATGAAGGGTTACAGTTTCAAACAGCATCATCAGCGTTGGAGAAGACAGCGGAGTGTGGTGTGATGGCAGAGGCAGGGCGCGTGAGGGGTGCAGCCAAGGAAAATCTGATGGCTTCACTTGTGTGGGGGCAGACCGTTGACGGATACTCTCGTTCAATTTACCAGCCAACTGGATCCCCTTTTTTTTTTGAAAAGGTGTGTAACACACTAGAATCCTCACACTCACTAAGTCACACTCACTCCATAATTTTCTTCTATTCATATATTGATTTCATGCTTATATTTCTGTATTTATACACAACTAAAGAGGAGCAAATGATGTCAGTACTTAGCAAAATAATCATAAAGTATTACTCCACTTAAGATAAATAGAAAGTAAAGTTTCTCCACTTGATAAATGGGATGATTATCTTCACTTAAATAATAATGAAAGTTAGCCCACTAAATTAGTAAAGAATAAAGAACTAGTAAAGCACTATACCTACTTTCTTTACTTCATCCTATAAATAGTACATGTAGATAAAAGGGTTTGAATACAAGTAAGCTTAAGCACAGTGAAGAGAGAAGAGTGGAGATTAGGAGGTTAATCTTAAAAATCAAGTTGCAATCTTCAGAAGAGGAATTCCAAACATTAAGCACTTGCATGAGTAATGGTGTATTTGGAGTAAAACGTACATATTTTCAATGCAAATGTTCTTTTTTTACAAATTATATTTAAACAATACGTTTTCAAAGCAAATGATTTAAACAATAGGTTTTCAAAGCAAATGATAATATGTCTATATTACTCTTCCATGGATTAAGTTTTGTATATAATGAATAAGATTTGAAAGTTATATGTGCCATACTAGGAGGTCCTACATCAGGACTTAAAATAAGCCGAAAGCGTGATATGATTAGAAAGATGTTCCTCACAACTTTTTATCATTCTGTTACGCATCACTAGTGCATACGTTTTGTAACAAATTTTTCATTTAGCCGAGATCATAAGTACATTATGAATTATATATATAATGTTGATATTTAGATGTTTTTGCAAATATAAAACTAAATTAGCATCTTTTGAAATGTATGATTATGTTTAGTATATGGATATCTCTTTTACTTGTTTCAAGATCTTATGCAAATGATACTTATATCATATATAAATCAAGTCCATGGTATATTTTGATGCTTCAATTATTGTGTTATTCACTGGGTTCATAGCTCATGTTTTCTTAAATATTTTCAGGTAACCAAGATTGGGAGCTTAAATTTGGAAAGTTGTTGGCTAAGCTACCTACGCGTGAATGTTATGAAGACTCAAGCTATATTTTGATTTGTGATAAATTTAAACTAGTAGATTTTCCTAAATTTGTATTAAGACCATGGTTGTGTAATAAAACTATGTTATGATGGTGACATGGGTAATTACTTTATGTTTACTAATAAATAAAAAAGTGAATCATGCTTCCGGATTATATCAAATGTAGGTAATCAATCTTTTGGTTTAGTTCGGTCTTAGGTAGCTAAGCTACTGGTCGGTTATGATTCCTAATCCGCACAAGCTGGGTTTGGGGTCGTGACAAGGTGGGTAGCAGCTTAGGCAAAAAGCCTTATGCTTTGGGCCGTGAAGGAAGGCCCAATTCGTTTTTCTTGGCCAGACCAATTCAGCCCAAGAAGTTTGTTGGAACAAATTCGCAAGCAGATGTTTGAAGTGGGCCCAAAGGCAGTCCAATGGGTTTGCTAGACCTAACAGGCAACTGGATGCTCGTTCTAGGCCCAGGAAACGAGTTAGCCAACCGATCTCATTTAATCGAAGCAGAAATGGTATATTTACTAATAGACTGAAGGCTTCCTCTTCAGTTCCTGATGATAAGAGCTGCTTCCGGTGCACAACATTCGGTATATGATGTTATGAGAGTGGGGGGAAGTTCAACGACTAAGGAGAGGTCAACTCAAGGACCAATGGCCAAAGCTCAACATTATGATCTTATCATGAGTTCAGATCTGGGCTCTTGCAGCGCATTGGGGTCAACAGTTTGAACAAAGTGGGGATTTTTTTTTTTTTGGGTGGGGCGGTGGTGGTTTCCAGAGGGTGTGTCTCAGTCCATGGGTAATGGAAAGACCGTTGATTTGGGCTTTAATGAGAAGGAGGGACCTAAAGAATGGGCTATGGTGGTCAGAAAGGATGTTGGCAGGGAGGGTGTGGGGTCTTTTAACAGATGGGATGCTATAGAGGAATATGGGGGAGAAGTGAGGGCAGAAATAATAGAAGGTGGATTAGGCCACATCAGTGATTTGGTAGTGGCAGATTACAATAGTATTGCTGAGACGATCTCGGAGGTTGGCGCTTTTGAAGCTCGAAATGATTATGATGGAACAGTGGAGGGAGGAATGGAGGGATATGATGGTCGTATCTCTCCAATTGAATGCACACCCCTGGCTACTCTAGGGCCAGAGCAGTTAGGAGGGTATGATAGGTGGGATATCTGCAGTGAACCCTTTTTTGAGAAGAATGAGGCAGTGTCAAAATGGGTTTTGCAAAGAATAAAAAGGTTTAGCAAGATGCTTGGGGTATCCAATGAAGGTTATGAAGACAAGGTAATGATACTCTTCACCGATATTGAGGAAAGGTGGAAGTTGAGGAAACAGGGGGTGGAAAGGAGAAAGCCAGCTAGCTCTAATTTGAAAAGGAAGCGTGAACTTAGAAAGCTGGAGTGTACAATTAACTATGAGAAGGGGGCCAGCAGTTCGAAGGGAGATAGGGGCCCAGGGGTTGATGTTAGGATGTTGTCTATATGAAGATTAGGATAATCTCTTGGAATGCAAGGGCCTCAATGACCCTGGTAAAAGGATGGTGGTGAAGAGTTTATTGAAAAAGTGGCATGGAGCATTGGTGTGTTTGCAAGAAACTAAGATGGAAATTATGTCCATGGAAGTGGTGCGCAGTCTTTAGGGGAATAGGTGGGTGGAGTGGGTGAGTCTAGGAGCCAATGGTACATCCGGGGGAATCTTGATCATGTGGGATACCCGTATTATTTCTTCCATAGAGGTGAAGGTTGGGTTTTCTTCTGTCTCGTGTGCTTTTTAAAGATGGTAGTGGATGGGTTTCCTTGGGGTTTTCAAGGAGTGTATGGCTCAAAGGAGATGGAGAACAGGAGGAAGCTTTGGGAGGAATTGTCAGCTGTGAAAGCAAGTTGGGTCAATCCGTGGTGCAACGGGGGGGATTTCAATGTTATCAGGTTCATGCATGAACGAGCAGGCTGTTCTAGGGTTAATGCCGCCATGAAGGAATTCTCGAACTTCATTGAAAAGGAGTGTTTAATGGATCTGCCACTTGAAGGAGGTTGCTTTACGTGGTGCCATTCTAGTTCCATGTCTAGAAGTGATAGGTTTCTTATTTCGGCAGATTGGGAGGAGCACTTTCCGGATGTGGCTCAATCTTGCCTTCTGAGGGCAGTGTTAGATCACATTCCAATTATGCTCGATTGTGGGGGTTTCAGATTTGGCCCATCTCCATTCAGATTTGAGAACATGTGGCTCCGAGAGGAAGGCTTCTTGGATAGGGTTCGAGGACGGAGGGATAGTTATAGTGTGGAGGGAGGCCCCAGCTTTTGTTTGGCAAAGAAGTTGAAGCTTCTCAAGGAAGATCTTAAGAAATGGAATAGGGAGGTTTTTGGTAAAGTGGATATCTGGGTAGCTCGATTATTAGAAGAAATAAAGGTGTTAGACAAGAAGGAGGGTAGGCAAGGTCTCACTGAAGGAGAGAAGGAACCTAGTGCGGGCAAAAAAGGAGAGGTGGGGAGGCTGATGATTTTAGAGAAAGTTAGTTGGAGACAAAAGTCAAGGGTAATTTACATCAAGGAAGGGGACAAAAGTACAAAGTTTTACCTTAAGATGGCCAATGCTCATAGGTGCAACAATCACATTGGAAGGCTGGTAGTTAATGGGAAGGAGCTCGATAGAGAGGAGGACATATCATCGGCTATTGTGGAGTTTTATGATCTTTCGTATTCTGAGACGAGAGTTAGGAGACCATTGTTGGATGATTTGGAGTTCAAGAAGATTTTAGAGGAGGACCAGGCTTCGTTAGAGTGCCCTTTTTCAGAAGAGGAAGTTGTGGCCGCATTGAGAAGCCTAAATGCCGATAAAGCTCCAGGTCCTGAAAGTTTTATTATTCACCACTGCTGGTGCATGGTGAAACAAGATGTCATGGACTCTTTTTAGTGCTTCTTTGAGACTGGGGAGACAGAAAAGCGCTTGAATGCCTCGTTTATTGCTCTTATTCCTAAGAAAGGAGGTGCGGAGGAGCTTAAGGATTTTAGGCCTATAAGCTTGGTGGGTAGTGTATATAAGATCATAGCTAAGGTGTTGCCTGTTAGACTGAAAAAGGCGATTAGTACTATGATTTCAGAGTCCCAAAATGCGTTTGTAGGCGGCAGGCAGATTCTTTATGCTGTGTTGGTAGCCAATGAGTGTGTGGACTTCGGATTGAAGAGCAATGTAGGAGGTCTTCTATGTAAGCTTGATGTTGAAAAAGCTTATGATCATGTATGCTCATGTATTCTGGGACTTTCTGTTCTACGTTCTTCAGAGAATGGGTTTTGGGGAGAAATGGAGACAATGGATCTATGTATGCATTTTGATGGTCAAATTTTCTGTGTTGGTTAATGGAGTGTCTCAAGGCTTCTTTCAAAGTTCTAGAGGCTTGAGGCAAGGGGACCCTCTTTCCCCATTTTTGTTCATTGCGGTCATGGAGGCTTTGAGTCTTATGCTAAGTAGGGTTATTAGGGCAGGGTGGTTCGAGGGTTCAAGTGGGTCACGGTGAGGGTGAGCCACTAATGGTTTCTCATCTTCTTTTTACTGATGACACACTTATTTTTTGTGGCAGTTCAGATGAGTAATTGCATTATTTGGGGTGTAACTTTTTATGTTTTGAAGCAGTTTCAGAATTGCGCATCAACTTGGCCAAGAGTGAGATCATTCCAGTGGGGGAGGTGGTGGGTGTTCATGGGTTCGCAGCAAACTTGGGTTGTAAGGTGGGTTCTCTCCCCACTACCTACTTGGATTTGCCTTTGGGTTCTTCCTACAAAGTTAGAGCTGTGTGGAAGAATGTCCTGGAAAAGTTCAAAAGGAGGCTAGCTATGTGGAAAAGGCAATATCTTTCCAAGGGAGGACGTTTAACTCTTATTAAGAGCACTTACTCAAGTCTCCCTACTTATGCTATGTCTCTCTTTTCCATCCCTTGCTCGGTGGCCAAGAGACTTGAAAAGCTACAAAAGAGATTTTTTGTGGGGTGGTTTCGGTGAGGAATTTAAGTATCACCTAGCGGAGTGGGATAAGGTGTGCATGCCAAAGGAGGAAGGAGGCGCAAGTATCTGAAGGCTTGAAACCTTCAATAAGGCACTATTGGGGAAATGGCTTTGGAAGTTTGGGACGTATAGAGATGGTTTGTGGCGGGTGGTTTTGAGTAGGAAATATGGCACCAATTGGGGTGGGTGGTCTTTGTGTGCCATTAGAGAGCCGTATGGGGTGGGAGTTTGGAGAGGCATCATGAAGGTATGGGAGGTTTTTGCCAAGTTCATTTCCTTTGATGTTAGCAATGGGCAGGGAGTGAGGTTCTAGATGGACAGTTGGTGTGGCCATAGGCCTTTGAGGGACGTCTTTCCTGATCTTTATGAGTTGGCCAGGGTCAAGGAAGCCTCAGTGAGGAGTTACATGTCCAGTTCTTCATTTGAGATCGTATGGTCCCTACAATTCATCAGAAATCTTTCAAGATTGGGAGGTAGAGTCTATGGAAGCATTGTTTGGCATGTTGTACGGGTGTAGAATTAGGAGGCAAGGGGAGGACTCCTTGATTTGGACTACATCAAGGAAAGGCTCTTTTACGGTTAGTTCATTTTATCGAGCTTTGGGTGGTCATAGGATGAGTTCCTGCCCTTCGAGAGGAATTTGGAAGACTAGAGCTCCTCCTAAGGTGGCCTTTTTTGTGTGGACAGCTTCTTTGGGGACTGGTGGTCGATAATCTAAGAAAGAGAAAGAAAATCATCTTGAATTGGTGTTATATGTGCAAGCACAATGGTGAAATAGTTAACCATCTCCTTCCTCATTGTCCAGTAGCGAGGGACATTTGGAGTATGGTGTTCTCTTTGTTTGGGGTGGTTTGGGTGATGCCTAGCTCGGTTGCAGTCTTAATGTCTTGTTGGGGTCGTGGATGTCCAAGAAGGAATGAGAGAAGGGCATGAGATGCAATCCCACTTTGTGTTATGTGGAATACATGACAGGAAAGAAATAGCAGAGTTTTTGAAGGAGTGGAGCATTCGGTTTATAGTGTCAAGGGAATTATTCTAGTTTCCCTTTTCTCTTGGATGTTCAAGTCTATTCTGTTTAGCTTACCTTCTTTTGTGGATTTTTTGGAAAATTTGTATATGTCTGTAGATACAAAGTAATGAGGTCCATAGGTTTTATGCCTTTTGTTGATGCTTTTGTACAGGGTTCACCCCCTTGATGGCAGTCTTTCTTTATACATTTCCTTTACTTAATAAATAAAAAAAAACATTTTTATGTAATGATAAAATTGTTTGAATTACTCATGACATTAAAAGGAATCTAGTAGAGAGAAGCATGAAAAAGATTTTCAAACATTTTTATTTAATGATAAGATTGTTTGAAGGATGCAAGGAACACTTCAAGGATAGCTTAATCTAGAGCAGCATCCTTACATAAACCCTTTTTGTTTTCTAAGGAGCACAAAAGGAGAACATCTTTGTATGATTTGGACTTCATCAGAGGGGTACGTTGAAACAGTATTAGAACATGCTGAGTTCAAGGATGCAATGCTGTAATATACATTTAAGAAGAGGAGGCTGATGAACATTCTAAAAGATACAGAGGGATTGCCTTCCAGGATTTATTGCTACTTTTTTCTCTGAGTCGCCAATATTCAAGCATGCATACCTGCATGTACATTCAGCTTGCTTGCCTCTTCTTCCGTAATTATTTATAGGAAATTTACCAAACTTCAAACAAAAAGGTCATTCACTACTCATATTTCCACCTAATTTCATTGAATTAAAATGAACACATACTTCTCAATCTCCATAAAAATACTGCTCATTCTCCACAACTTCTAAACTTTCAGAAAAGAATAACAAGGAAATTATTGTGCTTTCTGATGTGCAACTTCTTTGAATATAATAAAAAAACTAGACACAATAGGAGATGTACTCATTTGGGAGTTCAAAAACTTATGATCAATGAATTGAGATTTTATCCTTTATGTATTTTGCAGCAGATGGTACTCGGAGACAAATGGAAGAAGTGGATTAAACATTGTATTTCTATTTTAGGCTATCTATGTTGATCAATGGTCACTAGGCTACTTTTAGACCCCTAACCATTGTGCCAGGAGACCCCTTCTCCATATTACTTTTCATTTTGGGTATGGAGCTATTGAGCAAAATGATGGAGAAACCTGTACAAGGACGCTATTTGGAAGGTTTTGAGGTCGACAGTCTCAATGAATCTTCGTTATGATGATAATACTATTTTCTTTTATAGGGTAACGCTTGGAATCTAGGCTTCCTTCGTTGGGTTCTATGCTTTGAGAAAGTAGCAGGGTTAAAGAATATTGAAAAATCGGCCTTAATTCTGGTTGGAGAAGTTCCTAATGTTGGAGCTTTAACTTCCATTATGGGGTGTAAAGTAAAATCCTTGCCTTCTACTTGTTTGGGCCTTCCTTTGGACAGCAGCTCATGGCAAGATTCTTTCTATTGATAATTTAATTGAGAGGAGACAAAGTCATGTCAATTGGTGTTGTATGTGCAAGCATGAGAAAAAATTGGCGAACCATCGTCTTCATCCATTCAGGGGTGGCCACATATCTTTCATCAGCCCTTAGTGTGTTGGGCATTCAGTGGGTGTTTCCTAAGAGAGTGCCGAAGCTTGTACAGGCTTGGAGAGGGGCTAGAGTTGGAAAAAGAAGGAAAGAGGCATGGTACTTGATTCCATTGATTTTGATGTGAGTTAGATGGAGAATGCAACTGCAAGACTTCTGATGGGAAGGAGTAGCCTTTATTTAAATTGAAGAGCACAATTTTGTCCCTTTTATTAGTTGGTTATCGGCTGGTGTTAACTACCCTTTAACCAAATTTTGGATTTTGTAGAGTTATGTGAGTAAAGGGGATATATACATGGTACAAGTTTCTATCTTTTGGTTCTTTTGTTTTATGACTTGGGCAGCACCCCCTTGGTGCCTATTATAATATAAAGCTCTTATTCAAAAAAATACACAATATGCGATAATGACATTTTAAAAATACAATATATCTCATAATCTTGGGCAGGAAAAGAAGGTCATGCATTTTCTTCTCCAAGAAATCCCAGTATTTCTACCATCGCAAATAAATAATAAAAATGAGATTTTCAATAGATGGTTACACAAAATACACAATTGTTTAACAATTAATGCCTCGATTTTAAATGTATAGGACTCCATTCTTTGTGATAAATGTTAAATTCACTATTGAGAATATCAAATAACCACAAAATAAGATAGATGGGCAGACCACTTCCTTGATCTACGTATTCCATGAGTGCTTAGAAACAAATCAACTACATTTAAACATTCGGTTCAAGTATTACCCCTAGCATAGAATAGGGAAAGCATCAACCATTCTTTTAGTCATCAACTAAAAGGTAAATATGACCCCCAACAAAAATCCGACTTTCATATTGCAAAACCAAGAAAATGGAACGTGCATAAAATGTCAATTCTTTGTGTCCTAATCCAAATAAAATAACTCAAATTATCTATTACCTTCCTATTTTTCATCTTTAAGCACTTCAAGCACAACAAGCTCAGCAACCGCTTTAGCTCGCTCACATGGGAAGGATGATAAATAGGAATCGGTAATTCGATATACCCAAAATGACCTGAGAGGTAACAAAAAAAGGAACAAAACTTCAGCAGTTATTTCGCATGACAACAATAGCTACGACCGTGGGCTCAATACATATACTGATTTCAAGCTTCTCAGTGTGAACGGAAAGTAACAAAGACAAAAACTTGAAAACTTATATACCTTCACATGTCCCAGGTTCCGCAGCACCACATGACTCACATTTGCCAGATTCAAGCGGCAAGCCAAGGAATGGATTTGTAAGCTGACTAGCATGGCTTATTGGGAAGTCACTATTGGATGATGTACACTGCAAACAAAAAAAAAAAGGAATAATACAAACTTAGCCAGTCGGAATTGTTACAAGATCCAAAGTTGTAATTAATTTCGTAGGCATCAGGGAAGAACCCTTTCTCTGTTGGAAGTAAGTTTTATAGTTTACATAAGTACGGTTTAAATTTTAAAAACCCTTTCTCAGTTGTACCTGATGTTTGTTGTTCTGACAAGGGCTCAGTTTTGTAAGTTATTTTAATGTTTATGCTAATAGAATCCTGCATCAAAAGGTGATATACGATATTTTGTTTGGAAGAAGAGTTTGCATCCATCACAGGATCTGAAAGAAGTCGGAAACAATTATTTGGACTCAATTCTCCTAACGACTTCAGTTTCAGAAACAATGTCAGACAGGAATTCTTTTTTCAGACCACAAAAAAAGAAAAAAATAAATTAACAAAAGCTACGGTATCCAAGTACTAATTATCCAATTCCATTAACTTCTCTCATCAAACTTATTTATGCAATCTGAACAAAGAATGTCAAATGAGAGTCATTCATTACAATCTCCTGACGAGTTGCCAAACCAAATCCGATTCCAGTTAATTTCCCATCCCAAACCGTTGATGAGGGGCTTTCTTCCATCTCTTTCACAGCATGCCTTGACAAAGCATCATAAGCCAAAACTCAAACCAAATGCCTGCGAAAAATGAGAAACAATAAAGCTACATCAAATTGGGGGAAGATTTAAAAAATAAGTGGGCATCCTTAAATCCGCATGATTCTGGTTCATAGAATTGCATAACCAGCACAAATCACGATAATCTCAGTTCACTACAAAAGTATAGAATCTCACCTCTACTACAATTAAATCTCCAACAGAAGCGCACTCTACAGATTTCCAAAATCTGCTTGGCAGCTGAAAAAATTTGAGAAAAAGAAAATAAGGTTTTGTGTTATCCCTTTTGCATCATTCTTCCTACTAATAAGCACAGCAAGCTGAATAGATGTGCAAGGTTCGTTTTGAAAGAGGTTTTCATATCCTCTGGTCCCAACTAATGAGAAAAATCATATTTCAACCTTTTAAGTTCTTTTCTTTTCCACATTTTCTCAGTAACCAAATGCACCACACAGTGACCAAAGCATAAGAAATAGAAGCGTTGTGAAATTTAGCTCAAACCCGACATGCAAATACGCAAAAAAAATCAAACCACAAAGAACCAAACTTGTAGCACCATAAAAACCTAGCTTCGGCAAACGAATGTAGTATGGGAAAAAATTCAGAAACCAACCCAGAACCAGTAACAAATTAGAAAGAGAAACAAACACCATTAAAAACCCTAATTCAGCAAATTACATACACGCATATACTAAATATATGTGTGTGAATATATAAATAGAATGAAAGCGATTAAGCAACTAGCATCTACAACCCTTACCGTAGCAGAGACTCTCCTCTTCAGGACCTTCGAACTGGAGAGAGAGAGAGAGAGAGAGAGAGAGAGAAATGGGTTTTGAGTCTCCACATGCAGTGAGTGCGATTGACCACACTGTTTTTGGTGTGGGTTTCAACTTTTCAGAACCGTACGGTTGAAACGAATCGTTTTGGGGTATGAAATGACCGAATTGGGTCGCTCGGCTGTATTTACAAAGACTCAGTTGATTTTTATTAGCTATGTTTTGGTAGGGCAAAGTAGGAATTAGCCCGTTTGGTTAGGATTTCCTTTTCGTTTTCATTTTAGTTTTTCTAGTTTTCGAAAATAAAAGAAAATACTTAGTTTTTTATGCTATTTAGCAGTTACTAAAAATGGAACTATTAAAAAACGCAATCGTTTTTCTTTATTTCTTTTTTTTTCCTGCTTCTTAAATGTTCTCGGAAACAAATATCGAAAATAAGTATTGGGAGTAAAGTATAAATAAGAAATAATTACATTTTATCCCTTTGTTGTTTAGGTCAAAATCAGATTATTCTTCTGTAAAAGTGAACACATGATTTCACGTGATTTTTGACTAATCTGCAAATAGATGAAAACCATTAAATTTAACGAAAATTCTATCATAGAAGTATTTTTGTCATTTTATATTTCTAAATTATAATATTAAAAAGATGATTTGACTCTTTTATGCCAAAAAGATTATGAAAATCAAAGATTATATATTCAAAAAGATGATTTGGTTATTTTACATCTTCAAATTAAAACATCAAAAAAATAACTTGGTAAAATAACCAAAAAAACTCGATAGACAACACTTGATTTTGGCATAAAAGGGTCATAATCATTGGTTTTCATAATCTTTTGGGCATATAAAGGCTAAATCATCTTTTTAATGTTCTAATTTAGAGATATAAAATAACAAAAATATCCCTATGATAGAATTTTCGCTAAATTTAACGGTTTTCATCCATTTGCAGATTAGTCCAAAATCATAGGGGGTCATGTGTTCACTTTTAAACTACAGGAGGTCATCTGATTTTGGCTCAAGCCACAAGGGATAAAAGTGTAATTACCCCTATAAATAATGTTACACATGAAAGGGAATTTAGTACTTCGATCACCATTAAGGACCTATGGTTAACAATTTAGTCGACTCCACCTAGACCATAGACGCATAGAAGTTAAGTGCTCACCTCAGTCATCCTCCAATCGACCTAATTTGGTATCCCTCTGGCCATCTTCCAGTCGACCTCCGGTGTTCCTCCGATTATCTTTCAGTCTACCCCTAGCGTCCCTTTGGCCATCCTCCACCTGACCTAATCTAACGTCCCTTTGACTATCCTCCGACTGGCCATCCTCCAGCTGACCTTCAGCGTCTCTCTAGCCATCCTCCGGCAGACCTCTAGCATCTCTCCGCCCATCCTCTAACGTCCTTCTAGCCATCATTTGGCCGACCTGATCTGGCATCCATCCAGCCAACCTTTGGCCCGATCTCTAACGTCCTTCTGGTCATCCTGCGACCTCCCTCCGGCGTCCCTCTGACGTTTCTATCATATTTTCTCTAAACTCAAATAGCTCTCTGTTTTTACTACTTGAGTTTGATGGGAAATGTTAGAGAACTAGAAAAGTTCTCTAATCCCACATTGATTAAGATAGGAGAACTAGACTCATCTCCTCTTTTATAAATAGAAGCTTAACCTATGTAACTAAACTCACTACTTTACTTACTGCTTCAATCTTCTCTCTTGTAATCCTTCATTGTTTTATACTACATTGTAATTACACATGAGTTTTGTCTTTTCTAACACATCCATCTCCTTCCCTCTTTATTAGGTCTTAACAAATCCATTGAAATTATTTTAACCTTGTAAAGATTCAGAGGATACCATTGATGCACTTAGTTTGCTAATTTCTTTTGCTTGTAATGTCTCCACTCATTTTCCCTTATTCAAGGATTAATGTATTTGCATTCTTGTTGGTGCTCTAACTTTTCAAACTCCATGGTTATCTAATCCTTTAAAAAGCTTTCTTATCTTTTGACAGTCATAGTGACACAAGATATGACCCACCGTTATAGATATATGCAAGCCTTTGCTTGAAAATTGCGAACACCATTAAGTTTAAGGATTTCATTTTCCATTTTCCAAGTAAACTAACATCTTTCCAAATTCACCTTGCTTTCGCATTTTGTTTTATCTTCCTTTTCTTTTTTCCTTCCTTATCTATTAACAACCTGTTTGGAACTTGGGGAAGGAAAGAGAAGGGAAGGAAAATTACTATTTGCTATCATTTTCTTATTTGATTATACTTAATAGAGGAGGGAAGGGAAAGAGAAAGGAAAGGGAAGGGAAAAAGGATAAAAAATTTAAAATTAATCTCTCTCTTTCTGTCTCTTCTTTCTCTTCACTTTCCTTCCATTTTATTTGCAAAATCAAATAGGAAAGGTAAACTACTTTTTCTTCATTGTCTCTTTTCTTTTCTTTTCCTTCCCTTCTCTTCCCTTTCCCAAGTTCCAAACATGTTGCAAAGAAATCAACCAAATGCCCTTGTATAAATTTGGTTGTGATGTATTAATAATACAATATATACACTCAATCTATACAATATTACATTACTTTCTTCAAAGATTAACCTCCAAAAGGCTTCAAAAATAGCCATGAGCTATGCTCCCTCCTGTAATAAAAAATTGGCCATTTGAGTTTTTAGCATTAGGAAAATGTATATGCTTACTAAAGGAAAAGGAGGTAGCAACAATTGTTGATTCTGTATCTCAATGACATTTAGCATTTTCCCCACATTAGTCGGAAACAAGACATCCTTTATTCTCCCTTCTAATAAATACCCACTATGCAACGCTTTAAGATGAACAAAGTGGGCCATATTAATGTACCTGAGTAAATTATAGGCAAACCAATTGAGTTTCTCTTGGCCCATGTAAACATTAAGCAAGAGTAATAGTTTGAAACCGAACCGAATCGAGTTTTTTTGGTTCGGTTCTGGGTTAAATTTGTAAAACTGATATAGGCTAGTTCAGTTTTGGGTTGAGCATCAATTCGAACCAAACTGTCCATGTGCACCTACACTATGTATGTAACTTGCCACGATTAATGATTATCTTCTGCTCATGGCAATAATTCACATGCTTATTAAGCCTTAAATCTACATCTATCTATACTATATATTATATCAATTGGTTAGGAGGTCTTTATTCTTTAAAATTCCAATATAATTTCAACAAATTTTCAAATTTTTAAATATTACAATAACACATGTTACTGTTTGATTGGTTTAAAAATTAAATTTTATTAATTATAATTTGTTATTTATACTATATGGAAATAAATTCAAAAAATATACAAAGAAAATAACTTAAGGAAAAACATTTGGCAACATTCAAAAAAGACACAAAATTTTAGCTAATTTCCTTGACACACTGTAATTTTTATGTTTATTTTCAACTTGGGTGCTAATTCAACTTAATTCAGCAACCCAGGTTAAGTGCCATTTGAAAAGGCGTTTTTATTAAAAAGGCATTTTTAAAAGGCGTTTTTAGGTTGTATTCCAAATAAAGGGAATATAGATTTTAGGTTGTATTCCAAATAAAGAGAATACGGAGTGTAGAAAAATGATAACTAAAAAGGCCATTAGAAATGGCTTTTTTTCCCAAGAAAAACACCATTTGAAATAGCATTTTTTCCTGGGAAAAAATGCCATTTCAAATGGCGTTTATATAAGAAATTTTTTTTACCCCTTTCTTATGAAGCAATTGAACTTAAACTTGCATAACTTTCAAACCGGGAAACCGATTGACGTGCCGTCAACTCTCATATGTCACCTGTGTCATACCGGTATCTCCTGTAAAGTTTCACACTCCTCGGACCCTTCCTTCCCATTTCGGTACCCCAACGGCTGAGTTGGCCTACTTTTGATAATCTAAGTTTCGAAATTCTAAAACTTTACATAACTTCCAAACCGAAAAACCGATTGACGTGCGGTCAACTCCCACATATCGCTCGTGTCACAGCGGTGCCTCCCGTAAAGTTTCACACTCCCCGGACCCTTCCTCCCCATTTCGGTACTCCAACGGCCAAGTTAGCCTACTTTCAATAACCTAAGTTTCGAAATTCGAAAACTTTGCATAACTTTCAAACTGGGAAACCGATTGACGTGCCGTCAACTCCCACACGTCACTCGTGTCACATCGGTGCCTCCCGTAAAGCTTCACACTCCTCAGACCCTTCCTCCCCATTTTAGTACCCCAACGGCCAAGTTTGCCTACTTTCGATAGCCTAAGTTTCGAAATTTGAAAACTTTACATAACTTTCAAACCGAAAAACCGATTGACGTGCCGTTAACTCCCACACGTCACTCGTGGCACACCAGTGTTGTAAGCACCCTATTTTTGCCTGCTCGGCAGTCTCCAGTCCGTTCAAACTTGTATTCAAGTCAATATGGACATATTTTGAGTCAACTTAATCTTTCAAGTCTAATCCTGTCAATCAACTGCTTCGTGGGCCTTTGGGCCCAAATAGAGGCAAAATGACCAAAATGCCCTTAGGGGGTATTGTTCAATCTAATTCCAGTGGGCACGTCTCCTCGAAGACGATAAGTCCCCTTTTCAAATCCAATTCCAATCCAACTTCGAAAGTTCCATCCTGTCCGGCACATTTTTTGAAGAAAGTTCTTTGAAATGGTAAGTCCCTTCAAACCCGTCGACCAGGACGAGACCCCAAGTCCCCGAGATGATAGAACGGTCTACCTTTGGCGCCTGCTAGCCCGCCAATGCAGAAATGTCCGTTTCGTCACGCCTTCCGAGAAAGTTGATTCCTCAGGCGCTAAGTTCACCTAGCAACTTCTCGAGATTAGGCAGTCTCATGAATGATCGCGAACTGTTAGAGTAGCGAAAATACTCACAAACATCGCAACTGTCAGAGTAACAGAAATACTCGTAAACAGGTCGATATAAGGAATTGCCAACAAACCCTTATATCACGAGACCACCGTCAAAGTGACGAAAACACTCAAAACAAGGTCAACACTAGTGCCTACTAGCCCACTCTGGTGAAAAATGACCAAACTACCCCTAGGGCCATTTTTTGACACGTTTCTCGAGATAGTACCTAAGTCCTTTGAACGATAAGTCCACCATTCTAAGATCATCTTAGAGACGATCTGACATGATTAGGTGTCTTCCAATCAGTTTTGGGACAATTCTGAGACTTTTCGGTTAAGATGACCATTTTACCCCTAGACATCTGAGTGCCCCGAGTACCACACTGGCTCTGGGTATCAAACCGGTAACCTCCCGAGAATAATTCTTATAGTATTCCCGACCTTTCATTATCTTTCTGGATCATTTCGAGTCGATTCCGACAAACCTAGTACAAAATGACCGTTTTGCCCCTGGTGGGTCGGTCGCCTTTTCTAACCACACCAGCTCTGCGTATCGAGCCGGTAACCTCCTGGGACATTCTAAGTAATGTCTCCAAACATCAAGTCTTTTCTGGGATATTCCGAATCCATCCCGGTAGCTTTCCAGTCCGATTGACCGTTTTGCCCCTAATGGCCCGGTCAACCCCTCTAACAAACCCTGACATCGTTTTTCAAGTCTCCTACCCCAAAACACTATCCTAAGGGTTCTTGTCCTTTTCCTGCCTTCCGGGCCATTCCCGGTCCCTTAAATCATTCTCGGACCTTCCGGAGCCACTCTTAGTAAAACCAGGCTAAAAATTGCATGGTAGTTACTAGTACATGTGCCCAAATCTTCTAAAGATATGTTGCTTGCCGACTTAAAAACTTTCCTAAGTTGCTAGCGCCACTACAACAGGCGCCAAGTCATTCTTCTCTTTATAAATACAGAGCCTCCTCCAGTGTGAAAAGGGTTCGCAAACTCAATCTAAAAACCCTACTCTTCGATAAACAGAGCTCATAGCCTCCCTAAACCCTAGTGTTCTTTAGGTTTTCCAAACCCTAGCCTCTATATACAAATCCTAGCTCATATATACTCTCATACACTCCTATACATTCATACACTGGCCTCGAAAGCCTCCATTGAAAACTTGAAGTGCTGCAACCCGAAGCTCTCGAAGATCAAGACGAAGACTAAAGCGAAGACCGAAGCAAAGTAAGAAAAACAAAGTGCGTAAAGCAAAGCAAAATAAAGAAGATACAAGGTAGACTCTCTATTTAAGTTTACGCATCCTCCCCCTTTCTCTTCTCCCTCCGAACCCACTTGGGTTTTCTTCTATTTTAATCCCTCATCTTCTTTCTCCATTTTTTTGCATGCTTGAAACAAGGGACTTCCCAGTCTATGTGTAGGATTAGGCTATTGGAGGTCACCGTGTCGGGGGCTTTCTTTTAGTCTAACCGGAGATCATGTGGGTTTGGCCCTCTTGATTATGTGATGAAGCCTTTAACATTGTATGTTCACGACTCCAACTTGCATTGTGCATATCATAATTTTGCATTTCTCCAAAATTCGTTTTTAAACTTGTTTCCAAAACTTGCATTCAAAATTGTTTTCACAACTTGTGTTAAAATTTTCTTCTTCAAAACTTATTTTCAAAACCACAGTCCTAAGGTAATTCTAGCCTTTCCATGGCTAGGGTTACTTTAGAAAAGTGTTACATTTAAAGTAACCAATATGGTCCATATTTTCAAATCATTATTGTTTTCAAAACCACTATCTTAAAGTGGTTCTAGCCTTCTTATAGTTAGAATCGCTTTAGAAAAGTGATATATTTTTATAGACTTTTCAAAACTTTCTTTTCAAATGTCTCTTTCTAAAAGATCTCTTTTTCAACATACTTTCTAAAAACTCTTTTCAATCTTCTTTTCAAAATTGTTTTCTAAAAATTCTCTTCAAAAATCTATTTTTCAAAACTCTTTTCAAACTCCTTTCCAAAAAAGCTCTCTTCAAATATTCACTTTCTAGAAACACTCCCTAAGTTTCCTTCCTAAAAACTCTTTTCAAAAATCTCCTTCCTAAAAGCTCTTTCCAAAAATCATTTTTCAAAAACTCTCTTTTCAAAATCACTTTCTAAAAACTCCTTTTCTAAATCTCTTTCCAAAAATCTACTTCCAAAAACTCAATTTTCAAAATCTCTTTTCTTGGAGCTCAAATCAAGCCTTAGAGCCAACATTTAGGAAACTCTAGTTTTTCTTCCCAAAAACATGATTTTCAATTCCCTATTTTGGCCTCAAAACCTAGGTTTCCAAAATCTCTTATTTTCTACATCAAAACTATATATATTTCCAAAACCTATTTTCTACATCAAAACTATAGTCTTCCTAAATCTAGGATTTTCAAAATTCCATCTTTCCAATTCCATGATAAATCAAATCTTCCTTTTAAGAAACCAAAATCCAATCTCCCATTTAGGAAACTAGATCCAATCATTCGTTTTTTAAAACAAAATCAAAACACTTTTTCTTAGAAAAATCCAAATCCTTCCTTCCTAATCTCCTACTTTCCTAAATCTTAAGTTTTCAAAACTTGAACTTTTAAATCTTTCCTTAAACTTTAAGCTTCCAAATCTTTCCTAATTCCAACTTCTCTTAATTCTATACCTTTCCAAATCTTAACTTTCCAAATATAAATATTCAAATCTTTCTTAAACTCAAACCTTTCCTAATTTCAAATCTTTTCAAATTCAAAACTTCTTTAAGTCAAAACTTTCTAAAAACGAAACCTTCCTTAAGCTAAAACTTTCTTAAGTCAAAACTTCCTAAATCTTAAACTTTCTAAAATTCTAAATCTTTCTTAAATTAAACTTTTCCTAATTCAATTATTTCTTATAAATAAGACGTTCCAATTTCAAAACTTTCCAATTTTAATTCTTTCCTAATTCGAAATCTTTTTTAAAACAAAACTTTCCTATTTCAAAAATTTTCTTAATTCGAAACCTTTCCTAAAATGACACTTTCCTAAAATGAAACTTTCCTATTTTGAAACTTTCCTAATCTGAATCTTTCCTAAATCCAATCTTCGAAGTCTAACATTCAAGTTAAATCTTTCTTAATCTCAAGTCCTTCCTAAATCCTATCTTTCTTAACTCTAGGTTTCCTAAATCTCAATCTTTCCAAAGCAAGTTCAAATCTTTCCTCGAAACTTTATCTTTCCAAATCAAAGTCCAATCTTTCTAATTTCAAATTCCAATTTTCAATCTTCTATTCTAAGTTGAAATTAAATCATTTTTCCAATTGAAATCTCTTTTTCAAATCAAACATTCTATTTTCTATCAGATTCTTGTCCGAACTATGACTGACCTAATTCCTCCAAAAGGATACGTAGGCAACCCTCACGGGTGCGATCATAACTTTTTTCCAACTTCCAATTCCATGATCTATTTCAAACTTCCAATTCCAAATTTCTATTTTCAAATCTCTATTTTCAATTTCTAAAACTTTCCAATTTCAAATCTATCTTTTCAAATTTCATTTTAAATCAAATCAATTTATTTTCAAATTTATTTCCAAATTAAATCTCTTTTCTTGCACTTCCATATCATGCATCATTCTTTTAAACATTTTTTTTCTAAAGTGGATAGTTTTGGACATTTGTTAGTTGAAGACTATCATAGGTGAATTTAGGGTGAATAGACATAGAGGAACCACAAGGGCGGGGTAGGGTGATAGCTTAGTACATCTTCCCTACACGTAACCAACCTCCGAACCTAGAATCACTGTTTTCAAAGACCAAAATGGAGTTATTTTAAAAATAAAAAAAAAGGGCTTAAATGTTTTCCAAAGGTTGCTAAACAACCTGTTTTTTAAAAACCCTCTCTCTTGGGGAAGTATTTTCAAAATCGTTTTCAAAAACCCTAAGTGTAGTTTTCGGATTGTGCTTAGTTTTTAGATGACCTAATTCACCTTAATCAAGTTAGGCGGCGACTCCAAACTTTTTTCAAAAGCCCTTTATTCAAATCAATTTTTCATTCAAACCTACTCGCACTCATTTTTCTCGAAGGGTGAGTTCTAACGAGAGAGTACAGTATTTTTCCTACTTGTGTGTGTATTCCTTGAGTGCTAAAAATCTGGGCACGATAAGTGCCTCCTGTAAAATTTCACACTCCCTGAACCATTTCTCCCCATTTCGGTGCCCCAACGGCCAAGTTGGCTTACTTCCAATAAAAATTGACAAATATGACGAAAACTAAACTCACATATATATTATATGAAAACATAATAATTTATTTTACATCATACTAAACTAAAAACCAGAACAAGCTTTAGGGACCATGCTCATAACAATATAGTGGTTTGCCAGCAATGCTAAGGCTACTAGGTAGATAGTTAACAAAGTCATTGTGATCTTCTTCTTCTAAGAAGTCTGAAAGTTCTAGATCAGAAACTAGCAATGAATCTTTAGTAATTTCTATTAATCGTTGTGTTAGATTAACACATTCTTTTTTCACATGATATGTAAAATACTCACTTGGTTAGCATCATGCTTAACTTAATAGCATATTTATGGTACATGATTATCTTTAATCAAGGTGCTTGTTTGGCATAGTTTAATGAGGGCTTGCATTGAGGGGATTATCACATTTTTTAGCACGATTAATTAGCTTAATCTAGGATTAGTTAGCTTAATTAATCTCTATGCTTAGTTTATGTTAATGATAATTAATTATCATAAGTGTGATTAATTATGACAATCATATGGATTAGGGGTGGATTAGTAAAGTAAGGAGGTGCTAGGTGGGGGTTTAACCCTAAGTCACCTAGGTGTGTGCTTCACTTAAGTGAGATGTGTGCTTGTTGCGAGCAAGTGTGTGTGTGTGACATGTGGAATGATAGATATATTTTATATCTAAATTGTCTTCAAGACAAGGGGAGGAGAGAGAAGAGAGGAGCTTGTGTAGTAAAATTGTTTGGCAAGAAAGAAAGTGAGAGGAAAAGAGAGAAAAAGAAGAGAAGAAGAAAGGAATTAAAGGAGAAAGTTGTGTGCCCTTGATTTGAGGTGAGGAATCTCAAGTCTATACTTATTTCATTATATTTTTATTGATTATTATATGCTAGCATACTCTTGCATGCCATAGAAGTGAGGTTGAGGTGAAGGAGGGAAGGGTGATTTGAAGTTTCAAGTGGAAGCCTTGAATCTTACATATTGTTGAGTTTTGAAATATTGAAAACTTATTTGAGACCTTAGGAATTCATTATGAACCTTTGGAATACTTATTGTTGTGTTTGGGTTGGTTAGGAAGCTTGAAAACCATGTTTGAGAAATTGTATTTTTGAGCAAAGGTGGGAGAAATCGACCCCTGGCCTTAAGGAGTCGAAACATGTAATATTTTTTCTCAAACATTCGTTCTCTGTCCTCGAGTGTCGACACCTGAAGTAGAGGAGTTGACATATTGACCAAAATTTCACTCACTATCTAAAGGTGTCAACACATGTGACTAAGGGGTCGATACTTGTGGCTGATAGCTTTGACACTCTTTAGTAACATGACCATAACTTTCTCTAGGGAACTCGAAATGGCACGCCGTTTAAAGCGTATAAAACTAGACTCATGGGGCTTTCTATTGATATAATGTGAGCACTTTAATTACTTGTGAATTGAGAGTTATGGTAGTTTAAAGTTGATCTTATATTGCATTGGGAAAGGGTTTAACATCTCATTGAGTTCTAATGCATTATTGGTATTCTAAATTACATGTTTAAGGTGTATGAACTATAGTCATGTATTGGTTATGAATTATAACATCTTTTTATCAAGTTTGATGTGGTGGTGTTTGGTAGGTTCATAATCGGATCAAAACACCCCGGTTCAACCAAAGAAGTGACTCACGGTGTGTATAAGACGGTATCAGGTAGGAATATAAGATAATCTTATTCATAATGCATTGAATGTTTTATTGTCTAAATTGGTGGTGATTGTTGAATTATGCGATGACATTTGCATACAATACATTTTGTGTGCATATCTTGCATTGCACGGAGGAGGTTTAGTCAATATGAGACTAATCTAAGGTTTAGCCGATGTGGGGCTAACCTAAAGGGTGTCGATGTGGGATATTCTTGATAACAAACCATCAATATATTGGGCCAATGTTATCAAAATAGTGCGCATATATGCGGTGTATCATACATTACATCACATGAGGCAATTTGTTTATTGTTGATGTTGTATTATCTATTGATGATTAATTCAGTGGATGTTTATCATTCCTTATTTATGAGTTTAATTATCTTGTGAGCACGTTGATACATAGCTCACACTCACATAGGTTGTTTTGCAGAAAAATGAGAGATGTCTAGTTCACTGTTAATGTTGAGTTGGGGAGCTTCAAGAAGCTCTTTAGTTGAGTTAGTGGTCATATACATTGTTGTACATTGTATTAAAGTCCTTTTAGAGTTTGTTTATTTTGTGATTTTGTAATATTCATAAGTGTGCATTAAGAGTTCTTTTAATATGATGTTATTTATTCCCATAAGATTTCTATCTTTGAGATTATGTTGAGGTTTTGCTTACAGGTAGGTGACTTGTGCGATCACGTTCGTCCTAAAACGGCGTTAATGACGCTTGATTAGGAGTGGGTGTGACATGATATCTATCTAACCTTTGTTACATTTGATTAATCTTGCGTTCGAGCACTTTCATGACCTTGGTGTAAGATGATCTGTCGAACAACTTAGCTGAACGGGCCTTTGGGACACGTAGGTCATGCCATCAGCAATACATCTCTTGTTCACATCGTTTATCGAACAAGTCCTCCCATGACAACCTTATACATTGGTCGTCGGTCACCCTGCGAGGTGGACATAAGGATGCATCGTCGATGAAGACGTGGCTGGTCGGGCCCATCGTATCGTACATTAGGATATGTTTGTTAAGAAAGCAACGCTTTCGCCTATACCATTTGTTACCGACTGGATCCATGAATGTACGTACCATATGGATGACTGATGATTGGTTTTCATCCATGTCGCCGCTTAGAATCGAATTACTAGACGATGCCCTAAATAATCCTTTTCAATTCGGCATTTTTGGAAGTATGATTTAACAATTCTTCACGTAATTACATGATGTATATATAAGCAATACGATACAATGTATGAGTAAATAGTTTACATGAATTTATTTGGTTGCAGGATAAGCCTTTTGTGCAGGCTTCACATGAAGACTTGAGGACAAGCTAGACTTTACCATTAACATGACTTCATGTGAAGACTCAAGGACAAACTAGGCTTTACCATTGACATAATAACTAAGAAGAAATGCTGACATAACAGATAAACCATACTTTATTTATGTTGCAATAATATATTTTAAAAAAAAAACATAATATGAAATTATTTCGAAACAAGTTTCCACAACAAACCCTACATTGTACCAAAAAAAAAAAAAAGTACACCGACTACTATACATGACCTCCCATACCACATCGGGGTGGCTTCTTATCTTTTCTTGGCCTACGACTCTCGTAGACACGTGTGATTTGACGTACTCTTTGTGGCTCTGGTTGTGGCTTTGCCTGTGTGATCTGCGAAGCCTTTTGAAATAGCCCCTCTGTGTATGATGGTGGATATGGAGGTGCATACTGGGACGACATAGGAGATGAAACACAACATATAGAGATGCACGAAAGGCCTCTATGTATGCACGAAAGGCATCTTTATCTATTGCCCTGATGCTAATAATGGGTCAACATATGTGTCAAAATCCTCGTCATCGCCTAGTGCCGAGTACCCAGATCCCTAGTCATACGCAACAGGGGAGGTAATGTGGCGGGGGCCAGTGCGATGCGGTCTCATCTCGGAACTAGTTGCACGTGATGAAGAGGGTACATCTCATGACTCATTGTGATATGTGTACACTGGCATCGTTGGAGTCACATGCAATGAGTATGTGTTAGTAGTAGCGAAAGACTGTGGCATCTGATGTGATGAGTTTGCAAAATGAAGGGATGTATTTATGGCTATCTGATGTTAAGAATTCACGGTGAAATAAAATAAATTTTAAGGCCACGTACTAACTGCAATCTCTACGGTGGAGCCCACCTCCAAGTATCCAGTAGTAGGGTGGTGAGCTGGATTTCCCACGAGTGGGCGTATAATATTGCGGTACCACATTATATATGGATTGTCATATTGCATGACTACAGCCTCAGGAACCCCAATTATTAGATGCTCATGCCTCTACTCCCATAGCTCTATGTACTCTCCGTGTCTGCCAGTCCAATAAGTCTGGCCTCTCCCTTGCATGTTGATAGTATGTAACTTGATAGAGGTCAAACACTCCTTTGATATATCCTGTCTGAACCCAAACTGTCAATAGAAACAATTAGGTAGATACAACTCAATGACCTCGAAGCACAGTAAAGGGGGCCAAGTGAACCATATATCACTCGCTACCCGGCAATAAGCAAGGAGTGTAGGAATGATATCATCGTACGGCCGCCAGATGAACTGTATGCGTTTATATTGACAGTACCAATTTTGTGAGCAATGATAGTATAATTAAGTAATATGAAATATTAATGAAAGATATTGTATACATACCTCGTCAGACCTCAATCGATCTAGCTGGTTGTGGTAAATGCGGACTACATGGGTGAAAGTAGTGTATGTGCTATATTTACATTTCCACCTGACATAAATATTAAATATAATATGAAAATTATTAGTAATGCGTATATATTTGTAGGTAAGAATCATAAGTAAGTCGTTCATACCTAAATCCCTATGGTCCGGCAGAGAACTGCACCCCTCCTAAAAGTAATGGCTGCTGGCGATCAGTAGTGTCATTCATGTGACCCGAGGCCATACGTGGAAAGTGCTCGCATGCCCATATCTGTACAAAATGGGTGGCACTCGCATAATAAATAACTCATAGTAAAAAATATTCATTTATATAAAGCATTGTCAAGTATACCAAAGTAAATACTTGTAACAACACTAGCGTCCTCGCAATTTGCCTCGTGCCGGACTTTACTGCCCAGCACATGGCCCTATAAAGCATGGCCAAGACTGCACTGCCCTGACTATATCTCTCCGCCTCAGCAAAGTGATCTAAAAAAGTAAGATATGACACTTAGACGTAAGTCTGAGAGTAATCTGTAACTGATATCCCCCCAAGCAGGGCATGCCGCTGAACTATAACCTCATCAGCATTCTCTACAAGCACCTGAAATGTCTCGCGGAGCCGTGAAATCTTAAGGTGGTCCTTATCCAAATGCTATGCAGTTAGGGCAACCCCTAATAACTATGCACAAAGCTGCTGGCACTCCAAAACTGTAATATGCACCACTCGCTGTATGATGGGGTCCTCGTCAACAGGTCGTCCCAACAGTACGACAACGTCCTGTGACATGATGGTGGCTTCCCCGACAGGTAGATAGAACATGTGTGTCTCTTTCCGTCAATGCTCAACCAAGGCAATGATTAGGTGGTAGTCCAAACGGATAGGACCAAGTTAGTATATACCATAAAATCATGCCTGTGATACGTAATGCAGGACACGAGGGTGTAACTTGTCGCGCCTAGATTTTTCGCACCCGAGGAATACTCACACAAGCGAGAAAAATGCTGTACTCTCTCGTTAGAACTCACCCTCCCAGAAGAATGAGTGCGACTATGTTTGAATTGAAAATAGATTGAATAAAGGGCTTTGGAAAAAAATTTGGAGTCGCCACCTAACTTAATTAAGGTGAGTTAGGTCACCTAAAAACTAAGCATAATCCGAAAACTACACTTAGGAGTTTGGAAAACGATTTTTGAAATTATCTCCTTAAGAGAGGGTTTTTAAGAAAAATAGGTTGTTTGGCAACCTTTGGAAAACATTTAGCCCTTTTTGAAAAATAACTCCTTTTTGGTCTTTGAAATCAGTGATCCTAGGTTCGGAGGTTGGTTACGTCTATGGAAGACGCACTAAGCCATCACCCTACCTCGCCCTTTCGATACCTACATGTCAATCTACCCTAAATTCACCTATGAGAGTCTTCGACTAACTATAGACCAATCCTATCCACCTTGAAAAATAATGTTTAAAAACGAAACTAATATGATGCATGATATACACGTGTAAGAAAAGAGAATTGAAAAATAGATTTGGAAAGAGATTGATTTGATTTGAAAATAGATTTGAAGAGATGGAATTGAAATTGGAAAGTTTGAAAATTGAAAGTAGAAATTTGAAAATAGAAATTTTGAAATTGAAATTTTGAAAGTAGATTGGAATTTGAGATTTGAAAAATGAGGAGACCACACCCATGAGGGTGGAATTGAAAGTTTGAAAAGTGTTGTGACTGCACCTATGAAGGTTGCCTACGTATCCCTTTGGGGGAATCAGGTCAGTCGTAGTTCGGACAAGAGTCTGATTAAAAAGAGATTGATTTGAAGAGAGAGATTGAATTGAAAATTGGATTTGATTTGAGATTAGAAGAGGAGATTGGAAATTAAAATTCAAAAGATTGGACTTGCTTTGGAAAGATTGATTTTGGAAAGACTTGGTTTTGAAAAGATGGAGGTTTAGGAAACCGAGACTTAAGAAAGGTAGGAGACCTAGGAAAGACTTGAGATTAAGAAAGATTGGATTGAAATGTTGGACTTGGAAGATTTGGAAAGATTGGATTTTAAGAAATGTTCGAATTAGGAAAATTTCATTTTTGGAAAGTTTTTGAAAAAGGAAAGTTTTCAATTTAGGAAATGTTTGAATTAAGAAAGTTTCAACTTAGGAAAATTTTGAAATTAGGAAAGTTTCGTTTTAAGAAAGGTTTTGAAATAGGAAAGTGTTGAATTAAGGAAGTTTTGATTTAGGAAATGTTTGAATTAAGAAAGTTTTGAGTTTAGAAAAGTCTTAGATTTGGAAAGATGTTGAAATTTTAAAAAATTTAGAGTTTGGAAAGATTTAGGTTTAGAAAGATTTAACTTGAGAAAATTTCAAATTTAGAAAGTTTTGAATTTGGAAAGATTTGAAATTTAGAAAGTTTAAAATTTAGAAAGTCTTAGAGTTTGAATTTTAGAAAATCTTGAAATTGGAAAAGGTTTTAGTTTAAGAAATGTTTGAAAGCTTAGATTTGAAAAGTTGAGATTTGGAAAGAGGTAGAATTAGGAAAGAGTGGAGTTAGGAAGGATGTGGAAATTTATAGTTTAGGAAGGTAGGAAATTAGGAAAGATTTGAATTAGGAAAGAGTTGAATTTTGAAGGGATTGGATTTTGTTTTTAAAAGGGAAGGTTTGGTTTTGTTTCCAAAAACGGAGGATTGGATCTAGTTTCCTAAACGGGGAGATAGGATTTGGCAAGGAATTTGGAAAGGGAGATTCTAGAAACCCTAGATTTGAAAAATTATAGTTTTGACGTAGAAAATAGGTTTTGGAAACGTGTATCGTTTGGATGTGAAAACAAGAGGTTTTGGAAACCTAGGTTTGGGGCAAAGTTTGAAAACCATGTTTTTTGGAAGAAAATTAGGGTTTCCTAATTGTGGGTTCTAGGGCTTGATTTGGGCTCTTAGGAAAGAGGATTTTTGAAAAGTGCGTTTTTGGAAACGAAGGTTTTCTAGAAGGGAATCCTAGGGAGGAGTTTTTGGAAAGATTTTTTGAGAGAGTTTTTGGAAAAAGATTTTAAAGAGAGAGAGTTTTTAGAAAGCATGTTTTTGGAAACGTAGATTTTAGAAAGAAAATCCTATAGGGGAATTTCTAGAAGGAAGATTTTGGGAAGAGAGTTTTTAGAAAGATTTTTAGGAAGCGTTTTTAGGGAGGTGAATCTAGGGAGTGCTTTAGAAAGTGAATTTTGAGGAGAAAGAGTTTTTGGTAAGGAGTTGAAAAAGGAAGTTTTGAAAAATAGATTTTGGAGGGAGTTTTTGAAAACAACTTTGAAGAGGAGAGTTTTAAGAAAGTATATTGAAAGAGATTTTTTTAGGAAGAGATTTAAAAAGAAAGCTTTTAGAAGGTATGAAAACGTCTCACTTTCCTAAAGCGATTCTAACCATTAGAAGGCTAGAACCACTTTAAGAAAGTGGTTTTGAAAACAACAAGGGTTAAAAATATGGACCATGTTGGTCACTTTGAATGTAACACTTTCCTAAAGCAACCCTAGCCATGGAAAGACTAGAATCACCCTAGAATTGTGGTTTTGAAAACAAGTTTTTGAAAAAGAGATTTTGATGCAATTTTGAAAACAAGTTTGAAAATGATTTTGAAAACGAGTTTGAAAACGAATTTTGGAAGATGCAAGATCATGATATGCACAATGCAATTTTGGGGTCGCGAACATACAAGGTTAAGGCTTCACCATATAATCAAGGGGGTCGGACCCACGTGATTTCTGGTTAGACTAGAAGAAAGCCCCCGACACGGTGATTCTCCAATAGCCCAATCCTACACATGGACCGGGAATCCCCCTTGTTTCAAGCATGCAAAGAAGAGGGGGGGGGGGGAAGAGATGGGGGATTAAAATAGAGAAAACCCAAGTGGGTTAGGAGAGAGAAGAGAGAGGGGGGAAGTGTGGAAATTTAAATGGAGAACCTACCTTGTATCTTGTTTATTTTGCGCGTTGTGCTGTCTTCGGTCTTCGGTCTTCGGTCTTTGTTTTGATCTTCACCTTCAGTCTTCAAGAGTTGTCTTCAAGCCTTGGATTGCAGCTCTTCAAGTCTTCAAAGGATGGTTGAAGGCTAGTGTATGAGTGTATGGGGGTGTGTATGAGTGTATAGGAGGCTAGGGTTTGTGTAGGGTGGCTAGGATTTGGAAAACCTAAGGTGGCTAGGGTTTTTGAGGTGCTCGAGCTCTGTATATCGAATTATATGATTTTTAGGTTGAGTTTGCGGATCCTGTTCACGTTGAATGAGGCTCTGTATTTATAGAGGTTGGACAACACTAGCGCCTGTTGTAGTGGCGCTAGGCCAAAGTTTACATTGGCGCCAGGCCATTTTTTGGCTTGGAGCCACTATTAGTGGTGCCAGCCATTTAGGAAATATTTAAGGTCGGCAAGAAACGTATCTTTGACTAGATTTGGGCGCCTGTACTAGTGACTACTATGCAATTTTTAGCCTGGCTTCACTAGGAGTGGCTCCGGAAAGTCCGGGAATGATTTGAAGGAACCGGGAATGACCCGGAAGGCCGGAAAGGAGCAGGAACACTTAAAATAGTGTCTTGGAGATATTTGACTTGAGAAGTGAGGATAAGATGTGTCGAAAAGGTTGACCGGGCCTTTAGGGGCAAAACGGTCAATCGGACCGAAAAATTGCCGGGACAGACTCGGATTGTCCCGGAAGAAGACTTGGGAACTGGAAACATTATTCAGAATGTTTCCAAAGGTTGTCGGTTTGATTCCCAGAGCTGGCGTGGTTGGAAAAGGAAACCGGCCCACCAGGGGCAAAACGGTCATTTTGTACCGGGTTTGCCGGAACTGACTCGGAATGATTCGGAAAGGTAAAGAAAGGTTGAGAACACTATAAAAAGTAGTCTCAGGAGGTTACCGGTTTGATACCCAGAACCGGTGTGGTTGGAAAAGGAGACTGGCCCTCCAGGGGTAAAACGGTCATTTTGTACCGGGTTGGCCGGAACTGACTCGGAATGATCCGGAAAGGTAAAGGAAGGTTGAGAATACTATAAAAAGTATTCTCGGGACATTATCGGTTTGATACCCAGAGCCGGTGTAGTTCCCGGGGCGTTCGGATGCCTAGGGGCAAAATGGTCATCTTGACCGGAAAGTCTCGAAAAATGTCCAAAGGACAGTTTGGTCATTTTTCACCAAAGTGGGTTAACAGACATTGGTGTTGACTTGGGTTTTGAGTGTTTCCGCCACTCTAACGGCGGTTGTCGTGACATAAGGGTTTGTTGCCAATTCCCTATATCGACCTATTTGTGAGTATTTTCGCTACTCTAACGGTTTTGTGAGTAGTTTCGCTGCTCGGACTGTCTTGAGGAATAAACTGTCTCGAGAGAGGGATTGGAAAGGGGACTTATCGTCTTCGAAGAGACGTGCATGAATTGGAACCGTCTCAAGGAATAAACTGTCTCGAGAGTGGGATTGAAAAGGGGTCTTATCGTCTTTGAAAAGACGTGCCTGGATTGGAACCGTCTCGAGGAATAAACTGTCTCGATAGTGGGATTGGAAAGGGGACTTATCGTCTTCGAAAAGATGTGCCTGGATTGAAACCGTCTCGAGGAATAAACTGTCTCGAAAGAGGGTTGGAAAGGGGACTTATCGTCTCCGAAGAGACGTGCCTGAGTTGGAACCATCTCGAGGAATAAACTGTCTCGAGAGTGGGATTGGAAAGGGGTCTTACCGTCTCCGAGGAGACGCGCCTAGATTGGAACTGTCTCGAGTAATAAATTGTCTCGAGAGTGGGATTGGAAAGGGGGCTTATCGTCTCCGAAGAGACGTGCCTGGATTGGAACCGTCTCGAGAAATAAACTGTCTCGAGAGTGGGATTGGAATCAGAAAGAAAAGGACAATGCCCTTAAGGGCATTTTGGTCATTTTGCCTCTATTTGGGCCTGAGAGGCCCACGAAGCGATGGAAAGACGGGATTTGGACCTAGAAAATTGGTTTCGATTGGAATATGCCCACAATGACTTGAAAACAAGTCTGGACGGAGTGTAGACTACCGAGCGGTCAAAAATGGGGTGCTTACATAACTCTACATCATACAGATGTGCACTGCCACATTTGCATTGGAGAGCCTCCGTACCCTATGTGAAAAATGTAGCGTTTATTAAGGTTCAAAGGATACTCCCACTCGTCATACCCAACCTAATGTCGACCCGTTGCCTAAAAAATATCATTCACTATGTAATTCAAGTTTGAGTTATATAATTATGACCCACTCTTTATATAGGGGCGGGTGATATAATTGTTACATGTGAACCACATCATCTCGTGAGTGGAAACAACTTTGAGTTGGACTTCGCCTTCGATGCCAATTGGTGATATTATTCATATGTGAAGCATTATGTTATTCACATGTGAAAGACTTTGCCTTGGATGCCAATTGGTGGTACCATTCACATATCAAGGTTGTGAAGGGTGTGTGACTACTGTATGTAGGGTGCAGAATTTAACTAAAGGCTGTAAAAACTGACAAAAGGCTATGAACTCTGTAGGATGTGACTAAAGGCTATGAACGATGTCACTACTCTTTGTAGGCCATATGAAGGATGTGACTAAAAGCTGTGAAGTATGTGCATGCTGATGAATAAAGGCTGTAAAGGGTGTGACTACCTTACGTAAGGTGCAGGCTTTTAACCAAATGGTGTGAAGGCTAACAAAAGTTTATGAACTTTGCAGGCCATGTGAATGATGTGACCAAAGACTATGAAGTATGTGCATGCTGATGAATAAGGGCTTTGAAGGGTGTGACTACCCTACGCAAGGTGCAGGCTTTTGACCAAAGGGTGTGAAGGCTAATAAAAGTTTGTGAACTCTGCAGGCCATGTGAATGATGTGACTAAAGACTGCGAAGTATGTGAAAACTGATGAATAAAAGTTGTGAAGGGTGTGAGTACCCTACATAGGGTCTAGGTTTTTCATATAAACCTATGAAGGCTGACAAAAGTCTATGAAAGATGTGACTATTCTCTGTAAGCTATGTGCAGTATGTGACTACTCCATTAATGTGAAGGATAATGTTATTACTCTCTGTAAAGTTGTAATGACTGCTGACAAAAGACTGTGAAGAATGTTACTAATACGCCACTCTCCAATTTAGATAATGCAATGCATAAATAAGATTAAGTTCAAATACAAGTACAACCAAGTAATATTCTTCAATACAAATACAAATAAACCATCACACATGGCTAACTATCCTCCAATACACAACTTAGGTTGTCCGGTTTAGACATTTGCTCCTACCATGCCCTTGTTTCTTATAAATATTGTAATGATTAGTTTGTCGTTTCCTAGAATCGTCCATCTCATTCTAAATTTGTTTTGTATTTGGGTGCCTTGATGCGACTTCTCACCAATGGCTCAGATTGGGTATGACCTTAGGATCATTATATGCTATTCACTAATGTTCGTGCACCATCGGTTCAAAACTTGTTTCGTACACGCGAGCGTAAACATCTATGCTATATTGGGGAGAAATTAAGTGCCATGGTTGTCTCCCCGATTTTGCGCACACTGCGAGCATGTGCGAGAAAGGGTAATGACAAATCATCTATTTTTCGCAATCACACGACGGAGGATTCAGAGACACTGCATGTTTGTTATTTCCTTTTGTGCTTGTTGAATTTGTAACAACCTCAGCGGAATCTAAACCCCTGTAATTAAATTATAATAACATGGTCATTATATTACGCATTTAGAAATATAGAATTCTAGCAATAGGTGAGACAACTATATACACTTCTCAAAATTTATGACATTGCTAATTAAAGATAATTACGCGATGATCCGTTAATTGAGCTTGATACTCTTCTATCTTGTCTTGCACTTCGCTTGCGTACCTCGACCCCTTACCTGAATCATGCTTATTTTATCTTCGTTTGTTATTGAAAGTGTTAACCAGGCGGTAGAAGGTAACCTGAACACATACAGTTATCGGCAAGTCTCATGCACCTCTTAATACATTATTATAACACTCTGAATGGTTGGTGGTTGTAACTCCCCAACGATAACCTCTATCATGTGCCAATGTCCACTTCGTAGGGTCTTCCTTGCACAACTCATGGTACGTTGGCTCACATAATTTTTTAATTGCTTTCATTACCTCGTCGAACTTGTGCACTTGATGGACATTTCTAACTTTTCATATAAGATCCTTAACTTTAGCGTTACTGAACTTTGTGTGGTAATTACTTCAAAAGTTCAATATCTATGGAATTCAGGTGGTTGTTCTCATCGTGGTGTTTTCCATTCACGTTTGACGGCGCTCAATATGGCGGCATATCGATTAGAAATCAAAGTGATCCCCTCATGCCCTGGCACAATAACGTGCCTGATATTGTAGATACACTATGCCCAATCACAATAGTTGCTGATTCAATTAGGGCGAAAGCTAAGGGAAAAATATTTTTCCTCACAGTTCTAGCAGTAGCAATCAGCATAACTCTTGTGTATTTTCTGTAAAGATGGGTACCGTTGATACCTATCACTGGAGGGCAGTGCTTGAAGCCTTCAATGCATGGTTGAAATGCCCAAAATATTTTGCCTAGAGCAACTTCTCCCATTCATCCAATGTCACATATTTATGAAATCACAGCCGTGCTCGGGTTCCTGAACTCCAAGATTCTTATGTTCCTTGGAAGCTTTTCGTATGACTCATTCCAATCACCAAATACCATCGCAATGACCTTTATTCTTCCAAGCCATGTTTTCTTATAGGACACTGTGAAACCAGCATTATTTGTTACATTCTTCACTATGGATGCTATCTTCCAACCAGGGTTTCCTGTGCACCACAAGATCCAAACAAATACTTAAACTTTACAAAGGAATGGCATGAATACTTAAATTTCAGATTAAATTGAAAATTCATAACAACTTATCGCAACTTGGGACATAATCATGCGTGTAATGAAATGTCAAATTCAGATTGCGGTGATCCAAACTCTCCATCCCATGTAAACAGGTATGTGGCCCGGGATATTACATGATTTTAAAGAAAGTATGATTTTTCTTCAAACACGTACGCAGTTTCTAAAGGCAATCGTGAGTGCATATGGTACTCTATACTTTTTTGTTTGTTTCTACATCATAATAATGTTTGTTTTTGTTCATATGATACTAGTTACATGCACTAATCACTGCATTTTTATCTTTGAAAATCATCCGTTTTGCAAATTTTGGATTTGCGTCTGACCATGTTGGATCGCAATCATATAAATTTCGATCAGTTATGCTATCGTCTACCCCATCCAGGTTCGTAAAAAATTGCACGGGAGTGTCATTCAAGTCAGCAATATTCACTTGTTCGTGTCCATCATCATTGGAGTCAATGTTTCTTTCATTTCTCATCAAAAAATTAACATCTTCGTCTGACTCAACGGACTAAATATCGCCATCTTCATTTACCCGTCTCCCTATTTCATCTAAACCACCAAGTTGTTCCATGGGATCCATACTTGTACTGCGACCTCCCATCTCTGCGCACCCCAATTGGTCCGAAGCATATTCTAGGTGAGGTGTAGCTGAAATGTGAAAATCTTAAAATTATTGAAAAATACTCTGACCATTCGAGTAATCCTTGTTTGGGCTGAAAAGGTTTGACATTCATTGCCCTAACACATTTGTACCCTGTGCCCTTTGACTACTCTGCCTAAATGTAAGCATTCCAGTAAATGTCCCCAACGCCGATACATCACCACCCCCCCTGCGACAACAGTTCACCGTAGGACTAGACACATCTCCAATTCACATCTGCACGACTGATACTGGTGGTCATTGTATTCCCCTCATTCGCAACGTATATTTCAACACAATGTAGGTCACTATATCTTGAAGGGAGATTCAAGACAATTTGCAATGTCATGTCATCATTAACCGGCAACTTCTTATATACCATGACTTCTCTAATTCGTCGATAAGAGTATCTACATATGAAGTTTATATTCACATGTTCTCTATACGCAGCCATCATAGGCATGATCATTTCTTGTAACCCAGTAAGTGAGGTTCCCAGTTCTACATTATAGTAACCGCTAGTCTCTATATTATAGGCTATGCCTTCTCGGCGATTTTTTACTATCTTTCTCCCAATAAAATATTACTATTGTTGTCATTATTTAGCTGTGCCTATCATCCAACACATATATCACAAACAAATAATAATCTCATTTTTTCAAACCAAAGTCATGTATTAAGTAGACACAGCAATAGGAAACAGTTAAGGTGACACTACTAATTCACATGTGATTGTACATCGACATGCTACCCGCATGCGTCCATAACACAGCAATATCGAAAGGGAAAATCAATGTGACTAAAAGCATTCAAGAACACTTGTGTGCACCCTGGTAGAACCAGAAAAAAACTAATCATGCCTTCATTTTACTTAGCATTCAGAATAAGTCTACAATGTTACAAATGGAACTTACTATTATAAGTCCAATCCTGACATGTTCAAGGATCATTCTAAAAATTTTCCTTCATGGGTCAGTTTTCCTATATATAGAAGTTTATTCATAAAGCTAGGTTTCTGAATCTTGCTTTTAATTCATCCCACACATATTTATACGTCAACATATCTCAAATTTATTTTTGTTTTTCCTCTTTCTCAGAAGGGTCTTTCAATTTGATTGCATTTCTTGATTGGCTACCGGTAGGATGATTGCATTCTTTCATGGCACTGTTAGTCTTAATTTCAGGAGCTCTTCTTGACATGGGTCTTTGAAAATAAGTTGCAATTTCGTTTCTCGAGTGGGTCTCTGATTATTTAATGCAGTTTCTTTACTGTACCATTCTTCTTACAATTGGATTGATTTTGGCTGCTTTTGATAGTTAGTAAAACTTTACATAGTAAAGAAATATTGCCCTTCACAAATTCATAGCATATACAAGCTACAACACTCTTTTTATATATAGTAAAAACAAAATCACTTCATTGATTGCCACAAAATATACATAATGCTGGTAACAAAAATTAACTAGATAAAGTTTAACAAACTCACATCTTCCAAGTCCTAGTCTTGATGCCTGACAATAAAAGTGAATGAGAGATCGACAGTGAACTGCGAGAGTGAGAGAGCCAACTGAAAGAAGGTGAGAGAGAGAGTGAGATCGGGAGTATTGTGAGACACAGATTATTCACGTAAGAACGAGAGTTTTATAAATCGACTAGAACGAGGGTTTTATAAATCGACTACGAGAAATGCTTTTATGAAAAGTGTTTTCACCAATTAAAAAACGCTTTTTGTAAAAGCGTTTTTATCCTGGCCAAAAAATGCTTTTTTAAAAAAAACCGTATACACACTTCGTATAAACCCCTAAAAACCCTTTTTACACCTTTTTTACTTGTTATTTGTTTGTGCTAAATACGCTAAAAAAATGTATTTTGAAAAGACGTTTTTAATAAAAACGTATTTTCAAATGGCACTCAACTTGAGTTGCTGAATTAAATTAAATTAGCACACAAGTTGAGAATAAACTTAAAAAATATATTATGTTAGGAAAATTAGCCAAACATTCCAAAAAGACATAGAAAATAACAAAAGCTTCACTCACAATGAGGAAACCATTGATGGCCAACCCTCATTCCCAATCGGTTAACAGCAAATTCCTTGATGGCCAACCCTCACTCCATTCCTAAATAGAGAAGGCAACCAAAAAAAAAAAACCCTAAAATATATCATGAGGAAACAATGGCATCTCTCTCTTTATGAACAAATACCAACTTATCTTCACCGTAGCTATAGTAGAGCCTCCCTCTTTCTATAATCAACGATAACACACTGGCAGTCTCTATCCCTCTCTTTATCTCTCTCACCCTCTTTACTTTTTAATGTTTAAATTAAAAAGTTATTTTTTTATCTGTACTGGGGTTGGTTTGATTAACATTAGAGAGAGAGACAACTGCCTATTTTTATCTGATTTGTATGGTATTAAAAAGTCCACAACATGATTCAAAACATATATGCATGTGTGATATGCAGTGGTTTGGCTTTCAGCCTTCCACTCTTTATTCTTTAATGGTTTTTTTTTTTTTTTTTGTTTTCTTCCCTTCTCTGAGCCATCATTTGAACCCTTCTGTTTTTTTCTTTCGTGGGTCTTCTTCACTGCTGATATGACAGCTAAAGAGTCAAACAGTGTCACCGATAAAAAAAACTAGGGTTTTTCATGTTTTTCCCTTTCAAGAGAGAGAAATATTAAGCAGCAAAATTGGGATTGGTTTGATTAATATCCGAATCAGAGCGAGAGAGCGAGAGGGTTGTGGTTGTTGTTAAATTTTGTGGGTCTTGGTTGGTGAGTTGAGACTTGAGAGGTCATCATCAGATTAGCATCTTTACCCATTAGAGTCTTGGTTCAAGGACTAGAATTGTTGAATGCTGCGGTGGCAATCTTGGTTTCTTTGGTATATCAATCTGAGAAGTGATATGGGAAAAAAAATTTTAACCTCTTTGTTTTTCCAATTTGCTCTTTCTCTTTTTCTTATCTCAAATATTATTTTTATATGTATTATATAATTACAAAAGTATTTATATATATATATATATATGTGTGTGTGTGTGTTTTTTTATATACATAGATTGCAAGTTTAAAGAAGTTGGACGGTTAAACCTTTTATTCTTTGTTCAAAATTTTTTTTGTATTATGTTGGTAATTCAATGTCATTATTTTTTTCTCATAATCTCCTGTCATATGAGTGGGATTATAAAAGAATACAAAATATATATAAAATTAATAATTTTTTAGATTAATATTTAGTAGTTAAAAACAAAATCCTAATTATTAGTTACGTGATTTTTAGGGAAGTACGTATATTATAGATATAAAGAGAATATATGTTTTAACTTTATAGTGTACAAGTTCCTAGAATTTGATATTTTTTAATAGGTTGTGCTCGATTTTTTATTTCTTTTATTGAAACATGACCTATTCTTTACCTTGTGAGACATTTCAATAGTGGAGTCAAATTATTTTTAGTGAGATCAAATTTGACAAATAGTAAATTTTATTAAAAACATTACATTAATTAAAAAAATTTCAAATTTTCAATGGGATCAATTGACCCGACAACCTTTAACGTGGAGCCGCTCCTAAGTAGAGAGAGAAAAAAAGCATTTCCCTACTGATGAGTCTTGGGGGTTTCTTTGGCACTAGCAGCATTAGTTTTGGCGTCGGCGACGGTAGTTGTGTCGCAAGACTACTGACTGATTGTCCATTTTACACTACGTCCATTGCTGCAATGGGGCAGCCACCTCTGATCACTCCACCCCTTGCCTGGCCTTTCTTCAACTTTTCAGTCCTCTCCCTTGATTAAGAAAGTACAATGTTACATGGCACCTTATTTTGTTTACTATTTTTTTTAAAATAGTATCATTTATTTTGAAATATTAAATTTTATTTTAATCACGTAAAATGTACTAGTTTCTATAAAATGGATAGAACTCTTGACCGTGCACGGAATGATAATAATGTGAAATCTAAATTAGCAAGGTTGACATGGAAAAGACATTTGTTTATATTTGGTGTAATGGAGCACAAGAAAATTCATTAATAAATGACCAATTTAAATAGTTCAGCAAGGATGTCCGATCCTTATGAGTATCAAAATACTTCACATAAATAGTAGATAAAATACTTCACGTAAAACATTCATTCTTAAACCAATATTATTTTTTTTTTCTGATCTCCGTATATAACACGCCGTGCATAGCTGGTAACAGTGATAAAATTCTTTATTTCTTTTAGTTTTGGTTTTTAATTCAAGCTAGAACAAGGATTAGTCTGTATAAGGGCCATAAATACTGTTTCATTGTCATAGCTGGTAAAATAGAAAAAATATGACATACAGAACCTATTAATGGGAATGGATCATTCTACTACTCTTTTTGCATGATGAGACAAGATGTAGCATAGTTATTGTCATTAGTAGAGTTTTTAAGGCCTCAATTACACTTCTTTACAATTAAAGAATTCTTTATAAGATATTTTTTGATCCATAGTTAACCCTATTGATGAACTTTTAAACGTTGTATTATTATTTTTTATTTTCGTAAATTTAGCCCAGCCTGTGAGCCCATGTCCATGGGCCTGTTGGCTGGGATTGGGCTTCAAAAAAATAGGCATGGGTCGGGTCAGCCCTGCCGGTTGACTGGTGAACCCCTGCGAGCCTGGGCTCCAAATACTCGGCATAGGCCGGGCCGGCAATAGCCAAAAAGAAATATGAAATGATACAGAGTATATAAGTTACTTTTAAGAATATGTGTGTGTATTTAAATGTATCTCAACCGCCAAGAAGGCCATACAACTATACAAGAGCCTTTATATAAGCTTAGGAAATACTAACAGCCCATAGCCATAAGGATGCCCGCTCAACCCACGGCCCTAGGGGTGGGCTCGGGTTTGGGCCGCCGGCCTCAAGTTTTGACAGGCTTTTTGGATGGGTTTTTGGGCTGGGCCTCTGTGGCCAAGTTTTTTTTTTTTTTTTTTGTATCATTATGTTTTTAAAACTAATAAATTTAGTTATTATAAACTATACACTATGATTTTATGAATTAGAAATTTATTTGTAAGCTTATATATATTTAAATTCTTTGAACTTATGTAAAAAAAACTTTACACTTATATTTATTATTATATATAATTAATTAAAATTATTAAAATAAATTATTTATAAAATTACATTTGTAAAATTAATGAACGTGTTTAACAAATATAAATTTGATGGAGTGGTCACAGGTGTGGGTGGGGGGTGTTTAAAAAAAATTCAAATTGAATTTAAAACGAAAAGAGCGGTTCGGAGGGGGGGTTTCACGAGCCCACTGTCAGGCTTGGGCTAGACTTGGGCTCTCGAGAAGGGCTTGGGCTACCAAAAAGGGGACCTAGGCCTGTTATAGGATGCTCAGGCTTGGGTCGGACTAGGCCCAGGTCGAGCTCAAGCCGAGCTTTGGTGCGCGATAGGATTAGGCAGGGCTTGAATGGCTCATGAGCCTTAGGCCGGATTTATATCCGTACGACACACCCATGAATCTGGTTTCATATTCAATATGATGGAAATATGTTAACATAAATGTGTTATCAAACCAAGTACATAAAAAATATTAATTCTTTTGTATATGTCAAACATAATAATAAATATAATAAAAATAAATTACATAAAATTTGGTACCGTCTGGTACCGCCAGATACAATCAGTATTCGAGGATGCATCACTCGGCGCCTATGGAACAGACCGATGTTAGAAGATTTCAAAACATATATATGTGCATATGTTTCAGTTACGAGAAAGGTAAAAAACGTGCGACAGCGTGGTATCGTATCCTCTGATTGGATAGGGGTGTCTCAATCTGCATTCCCAAGTCCAACTCCCATCCTGTTGGGTTTCATGCCCATAATTTAAAATAAATAATTTCAACACTTGAAAATTGAGAAATACTACCATGAAGCAGCCAGTCCTTAGGAATTGACTAAAATTTCTCTATCGTTGTGATTTTTTTTATTTTTTTTATGAAGCTCATGTAATTTTTCAAAATAATGTTTGCATTTTCATTTTTACCACGGCTTGACCAACTACATGCATTTGGTTATAGCTCAAAACGGACTTGAGTTTTAAAAATAACATCCCAATCACTCAGGATTAATTCAATAAAAAAAAAACTCCATTTATGAATCCGAGACTTCAAGCATTAGTCGTACATGCAAATTAAAAGGTGTGCTCTATGTTATAATCAACGTCATATGATTATTCAAAAAAAAAAAATTGATTATCTTGCTATCAAAAACTTATATTTAAAATTTTAATAATATCAAATCACACAAAGAAGGCTAAAGAGTGACACTCTTTTCCTTTGATTATGATCATATTCAATCTCCCTGATTCCGCGTATAACCTCAAATTTTGAACATTTTTTTGCATTGTTTTACTAATGGGATCATGAGCAAGGGCAAATATACTTCAGAAAGATAAGTGTAATGAAAATAGCATAAGATTTTCTTATTTTCATAGAGCCTGTTTGGAGCTCATGGAAGGGAAAGAGAAAGGAAATGAGATTCAATTGTTGGAAAAATAGGCTTTTTCCTTTTGTTTGGTTTCGTAAAAAAAATAAAAAGAAAGCAGAAAGAAAACTGATTTCCCATGTCAATTCAAATGAAATAGGAAGTTTTTATGAGTCATATCTAGACTGCTGTTAAAAAAAAATAAAATAGGAAAAAAAAATAAAATAACTATTTAAAAAGAAAGATAAATAAACTAGAAAGAAAATAATTGTATCTTGTTTTTCTTCTCCTTTCTTCTCTTTCTTCCTAAATTAGAAACTCAAACCAAAACAAAAGGAAGAAAGCTAATTATTTTTTTCTCTTCCTTAGTGATTGAGAAACCAAACAATGAAGGCAATCTCCCAATAGATTTATTAGCAATATTATTAGAAATTGAGACAAATGGATAATTATTTATATTGTTAGGGTAATTTCTTAAAACATGTTACATATTGCCATGAAGTCAGCTATTATTACTTTCATAATAGACATAAAACTATTATAAAATGCAGTGAGGAGGATATCTTGTCCTTATATACCTAACACTAAATTTTCCTCTATGCATGCAATCTTCATGGGGCTTGCATTCGAGTTTAGTCATAGTAACTCATAGCTTAATGTTTAATTCTCTTGTTTAATAAAAGGTTGATAATATTATCAAATCAGGTCAAACTACTCTTAAACTATGTTTGGATCATATATTTATCAAGAGAAATGAAAATGAAATTACTTATACATATTTATATTTTCATGAGTGACCAAATAAGAAAATCTGTTTTCCTTTATAAATCTATTTGCCTTTCATTTTTCTAACCCAACCAAATAAAAAAGAATTACCTTCTTTTACTTTATTTTTATTTTTTTCTCCTGCATTTTCTTTTTCTTAAAGTGGTGTTTGGATCCTGAATTTGTTATATCTAAAAAAAAAAGATATAAAATTACGTATTATGTTTGGCTGTGAGAGAAAGTAAAGGATAAAAGAATATAAGAAAAAAAGGTAATAATATAGAATTCCTCATTTCCTTTTCTTTTTCCTATCTTTTTTCTTGTCTTTTTCTTTTTCCTTAATAAATTTGGAATCCAAACATGGAATAAGCAAATCAAAAATTCAAACATAGCGATTCTCTCAAATCTCAAATAACATTGAGTGGTGAACACAAAAAACAGGTAATAATTTGAAATTTATTATTTTCTTTTCTTTTCTTTTCTCTTTTATTTTTTATTTTTAATAAATTCGTAATCTAAATATAACATAAAAAGATTTAATATTCAAACATAAGGTGCTCTCATAAGGTGAAAGTGAATTGGCTCCCACCAACTTAAGGAAGGAGAGAGAGAGAGAGAGAGAGAGCCCATAAAAATTGTTCCGATGAGCATTAAACAACCCCTTGACAGCATTGCTCAACGAGAAAGAGAGTACGTGCCACCCGAACCTCATACGAGGGTATATTACCAACTCGCTATTGGTTATTTGTTGATTAGTTATTTATTTATTCTATTACTATTTACCAATACCAACTAACCTCCTCAGCTAAGCGTGTATGTGTTATATGTATATATATGTGTGTGTATATATATATCATAGGGTCGCTAGTACACCTTGACCTTTAGCCAAGGTCAAGAAATCTATTGGATATTCGTTGAAACGTCCTTCTTGTTTACCTATTTCCCATGCAAAGGGCATCACTCGAAGAAAGAGTATGGAACCTTCTCAATTTGAGTACTAACAAGTTTTATCACTTTCCTTGTTTTTAAGATTACGCATACAACTTCGCTCGTTATTTTTTAACTAACACGGTTTCTAGCGACTTTCAAATTCAAAATTTAATTTAGCCCATTTTTACATTGAAATAGGCCTCAGCTTATTAAGATTTCTAAAAAGAATTACCTATGTAATGTAGTCACAAAATGGGAAATTCTATTGAAATCTTTATGAAATTCTATTGAAATCTTTTCACTAAATAGTAAATTGTATCTTGCGCTTAAAATTCGATGGTGATATTTTAAGCCTAATTTCGAAAGAATCAAAATGTGAAGTTTGATAGGACTTATTAGCGTCATTAGGTTTGAAGAGTTGGACTCTGCCTATTCTTTGTATAAAAATATAAGAATGCATTCACCCATTATTCCTAAGAAAATTTAACTGTAGACTTATCTTGAGGTGAAGTCTATAGTGAGTAGCTAATAAACTCTCTAATGTTTAGGGTTAGTTTTAAAAATTGAAAGTAAGATTATGTGGTGGTGATATATATATTTTTTATTATAATAAAAGTCATCTTATTGAGTACTTTGTTTTAAAATGGCACGTCTTAGTTTAATCACATTACCTTGTATATAATTTCAATATACTTTGAATGCATTTGGATTGCAACTTAAAAATTATATAACCTAATAGCTTATAAAAACTAGCCTTTTGGCTGAGGTAGTCAAACGCTATTTCAAAAACCTATAAGTACAAGTTGGATTCCCACTCTCCTTTTTCTTGTTCTTTTTCAGTGTCTTACATGTACACATTATACATAATTTTATTTTTTTATTTCATTTTCTAACTTCTAGATTTAGTGAGAGTCATATTAATAAAAGCACGTGTAACCTACTCACTTGGGTTTACAATTGAAAAATTATGGTGAAAAAAAAAACTGTTATTCCTTCATAATTTTTATCCACAAGAATAAAAATTGAATATTCCACAAGAATAATATTTCAATGGCAATCTTATAATTAAAGAACATATTGATGAGTTCTTTGTTTTAAAATGCTCAGCTCACAATTCGACTAATTCTGAAGATTTTATATAATATATATATTATTACCCTTTCCAAAAATTTTATTAGAGTATTTGTGTTGTAAATTCATAATTAGGGATGAGAGTGAATCTTCAAAAGTCAAAACTGGCATGCATGCATGTACATGGGATCCTTTCTTGGTAGCCTTAACATTGATCAAAAGGTCAGTTGGAGGACCATTGTATGTAGCCTGACCCTAATTCAAAGAGCCAAATTGAATATCATTAAAGAGAAAAAGTCCACTCATTTGAAAAATCCCATTCACCGAAAAAATATTCTGAGAAAAGAAACTTCGTTGCTTGTTCACCAATTCAAAGATCAACTTAGAAGATCCGTGAGATTCTGAATGATATCTGGTCGGATCTTGATTTCCAAACCATCCAAATAATATCTTTGATTATATTTGCAGCTCTGACCCCAATGGGTACTCATAAAAACTCACAAACAACACCCACAATCCTTATTCTGAGGTCCTATTCTCCTCTCTTGAGTTGTGGTGTTCTTGCTCATATCTGCATATCTGCAATGGGTAGTCTGCCCTCAGATGCTCGGTTCCATGTTCTAGCTGTTGATGATAGCCTCATTGACAGAAAATTGATTGAAAGGCTCCTCAGGAGGTCTTCTTATCAAGGTAATTTCATGTGTATATTGGGTTTGAGAGAGAGAGAGGGAGAGAGAAAGAGGCGAAATGGGTTTGTGTCTTTCTTTGTGAAATTTGAGATTTTGTGGTTCATTTTATTGGATTTCGATTTTTATGTCATGTGGGTGCCTTTGATTGGATATCACAGTTACTGCTGTGGATTCTGGAAGCAAGGCTCTGGAGTTTCTGGGTTTGCAAGATGAAGAACAGACAGAGCCAGACCCTCCCTCTGTCCTTCTAAACCACCATCACGAAGTATGGTTTAATTTCTGATTTTTAGCTATACCTATATTATATATATAATTTTTTTATTTTTTTTTGGAATTGTTATTGATCTTTCTAAATTTCTTGGTTTGATATTGTAGGAAGTGGAAATAAATTTGATTATTACAGATTATTGTATGCCTGGGATGACAGGCTATGATCTCCTAAGAAAGATAAAGGTTAGTTATGTTTGTATTTCTTTTGTTTCCTTTTTTGCCCCTCTTATTCCAACAATTTCATCTTTTAGATCTGTATTCTTCTTTTTTTATATTCAAAATTAAGAAAATCCATATCAATAGTTGTCCTTAAAAAACAGAAAATAACAACAAAATACATGCCAGTTGATTCAATATTTGCTGATTCAAATGAATATTACACTAATTTAATGTCATCTGTGATTTGCAGGAATCAACATCTCTCAAAGACATACCAGTAGTAATCATGTCATCAGAAAATGTCCCTTCAAGAATAAGCAGGTGAGGAAAATTATACAAGACAATTTCACTTTCAAAGAAACATTTCAAATTCTTCTTTTTGTTGGGTATTTTTTAAAGCGTAATTGCATATAGTATGGTATTGATTTAAGATTTGCTTTGATGGGGTATTGGTCAGATGCTTGGAAGAGGGAGCAGAAGAGTTCTTTCTGAAGCCAGTTCAGATGTCAGATGTCAATAAGCTGAGACCTCATCTAATGAAAGGAAAAGCCAATGAACAGCCCAACAGCAATAAGAGAAAGGGCATGGAAGAGATCAATTCAAATGACAGAACAAGATCAAAGATACAATGACTTCGATGTGATCTAGTTGGAAATATATATATATATATATATATAATATTGTTTTTTCTTATATTAAAGCTTAACTATACAGGCTTGTTAGATAGATTTGTTGACAGAGAGACATAACATACATATGTAATTTTGCTGAAAAAGAAGTAATTCCAATTTTGTTGGCTGAGGAGTAGAATATGCAAAGTCTTTTGCATGAAAGTATGCATCTACTCTATCTAGATTTCCCTTCTTTACACACTTCGATTTCTTGAACAACTGATAAGATTTGATCACCATTTGATTATATGGGATTTCTCACCCATTGTCTATTGGCCAAAATGAATGAAAAGAAAATGAAAAGGAAAACAGAAAGAATGATTCATGCTCATTTTTTTTGTTGGTCTGAATGCTCATATGTTTTATAAATAAAGGTAGTAATGATATAAAATGATAAAAAAAAACCTTCTTTTTAAAAATTGTCTTACTTTTGTTTTTTTGAAATACCACCATTCTTGCAATGCACACATCCGAAGGGAAGATGCAAAAACAAAAATGCAAAAGCTTTACACTAATATTGGAGATGGAATTTTAGTAGGACTTACAATTGCTCTAGGGGTTTTTTTAAAGCCTGATTAATTTAGTGGGCTGGATTGGAAACTTTGTTTAAAGTCTTGTCTGGCATGCAATATACATAAAATAATATATTTATATATTTTATATAATTTAATATTATTTTTAGAGAATATTTTGGTTATTAATTTTTTTTGAATTAAATACGTGAGCTTGGGGATATGATTTTACTTTAGGCGAACTTGAGATTTAGTTTTAGGTCTAATAAAAATTATTTCTAGTATAAGCCCGGCTTGAGCAAGACTCGGTCCGATCAATGTCTACACCTATATTACTCTTCTGTGTACAAATTTTTAATACACCAGCTGCATGATGGGTTCGCCACCTATAATAAGAGATTACATTAGCAAAAAAATGACTTTATTTATTACAATATAGAAAATGGCAAAAACGTTGCTGTTAGTTTCAAAATGTCGCCTTGTTTATAGTGTTTTGTCTAAATTAGTTTTGAAAAAAAAAACAGAGAATCTAATTTCGGTCTCGTTACGTACATAGCCTCATTACATACATAGCCTCATGTAGTGATACCATGCTATTTTATTGATATAATCACCGTAACACATAATTATTTAGTAGATAGAGAAAATATCTCATCAATTTTAGTTGACGAAGATAAAATCTCATGCTTTTTGTATTATTTAATTGACTTATAATATTACATTTGTAAAATAACATGATATTATCATTGCATTGAATATTTTTTGAGCTACATGTTATCTATGAACAATATTTAGCAATGATGCATTATCCCCTTTGGTTGTTCCCCAATTTTAGAATGACTTCGTTTTAGAAAAAGACGTTAGTTTAAGTTGATTATTTGATTTGTAAAATTTTTCATAAAAATACCAGTAATAACTTTTAAAGGGAAAATCATTTCTTATGTAGAGTTTTTAAAAAATCTTTGTGAAAAAATTTTAATGGGGTTTCTTTAAAATACTGGGAAAACATATTTTCTTGTAATGTTTATGTTTGAATTGAAAAAAGTAGAGTTTCAATCGAATTTGTCTTGTTTGGAGTGGGAATAGAAGATACAAAATGATGATGAAAGTCGAAATAAAAATCCAAGCGGGATGGACTAATTTTTTGCCCCGCCCCGCTTCCCCCGATTTTAGTAATTTTTTAATATTTTTTTATATAAGCCACTTTTAGCATTTTAAGGTTTAGTTTTTATTTACATTACAATAATACCATTTTAATGTATATGCAACTCAAAATATTTAGATATTAATTTTATTTTATTGCCAAGTGAAGACCATGAGACTATTAATATTCTTGATACCTTAGTTCTTTTTCTTTTTTTATCTTGCTTTGTGTTGTTTATTTTCTTTGTATCAAATAGACCAAAGAAAAAAAAAGAAGCTTAGGGCTTGGACTTGGGCTTGAATTTGGGCTAGGGGCAGAGACGAGGTGGAGGTGGAGATGAAGATGAAGGCAGGGATGGAAGTTCAAATTAATCCCTATACAAGGATGGAGGCGTAAAATAATCCATCTCGCACTTTTATCCCACTAAGTAAACACAACCTCACTTCTTTATATAAACTTACACCCTTGAATGAAAGATAATAATTGAGCTAAACAGACGCTGAGATTAAACTTTCATAGATTCTACAATATATTTTTGACTTTCTATGACATTATAGAAGATTGTGATTGCCACATACACATTTAGTCGTGCATAGAGATATTTTTTCTATTTCCATGTTAGTCTGGATTTATGCATCTTGTAGGAATGATATACAACTGCGACGCATTTTTAAAGTTTTTTCTTTTCTTCTTCCTCTCTTGGAACTTTAAACATTTAGTAAGTCTTGATAACAAATGGATCTCTTAAATCTATTTTTTTATTATTTTATATTTCTAATACAATCCCTCCTAAGAAATTTAGTTGTATTCAAGGTAACTTGCTATGAACAAAAAGATTCTAGACAAATTCAAACATAACGACGACTTAGGTAAAATCTTAATAACTAGGTCACTACCTTGAAATTGGCAGGAACATTGCTCGTTATCAACTAAAATAATTTCGTCTTGGCTTTTTTGGTTACAGATTAAAATAAAATAAAATCAATATATTTGATGATTGTGTACAAATAGAAGTTTTTTAATCTATGTCTTCTTGAATAAATTATAATATCATTTAACTATTTCATATCTAAAACTTTGTCTCAAAAGGCACCATAAAAAAGAAGGAAAAAAAAAGGCTCGACGGCAAGGAAATTGGTAGAATTTCAACCTCATCTTCTTCATGATATTCAATTAAGAAGGAAATTGGTAGAATTTCAACCTCATCTTCTTCATGATATTCAATTAAGAAGTCTTAGGGCTCGTTTGAAGCAATTTTTTTGTCAAACTTTTTTTTAAGCTTACAAGCAAAAAAGTCAAGTTTTTTTTGACTTTTTTATTTTTATGTTTTGCTTTAGCTAAATATAAGCAAAAAAGCAAACAAGTTAGAAAAACTTGACTGTTTTGCTTATAAGTTTAAAAAAAGTTAAGAGAAAAAACTGTACCAAACGGGCCCTCATTTTTTGCAAGTCAGTAACTTCATATAAACGCATATAAACGAATATAGCGGTGAAGTATATAAAGTTACTTTCATAAAACTAAATTCAATCAAAATATTGGACAAGATTAAAGATATGTTCAATAAATTTAGCTTCAATGAGAAAAGTTATATTACCTTTAAAATAAAGTGACCTTCTAATGTTTTATAAAAATCGCAATATATGATTGGATAATCTAATCCTATTTAAGAAAATTTGATTGCGCGTTCTTTTATAATAAACATGTATAGGCAATATATAGGGTTTATTAAGTTCATAATATTTTAAACCTTGTCGAGATTTTTATTGGGATTATAGACAGATGTTTTAGGCCATTAAAAATTACTTGATAAAATTGTCGTACATTTAATTTTTTTTTCAAATAACATTAGATTTTAATTTTTATATTCAATACACAATAAATGATGTAAGAAAACTTTAGTAAAAGCATCATGAGTTAAAAGATTTACCAAATGGGAGGCAGTGTAATATGATAAGCGGTGGTTCAATATAAGACTTAAAATGTAAAATTTTGGTTCCATTCCAAGATATTACTCCCCTTATTCCTTTAAATTATTTCATTTATAACTACTAAACATTTTTAAATCAAACATTATAAATTATCTTTTCTAATTTTTAATCTAAATTTGTTGTATCATTTATCTAACAATTATGTCGATTTGATTTATTGAAGGGATTTAGAAAGCATAGTGCATTTGTAGTTTTCAAAATGTTTAGACATCTCAAATTTCTATACTGCTTTTATTATTACATTATAGTAAATTTGGGTGCATATTTGTTGTATAACATTTTCATTTGTTTTAAATCTTTTTTCATAGCTCAAATTGACGCTATAAAAGTTCAAAATATAATTTACATATTGAAGTAGTTCTTGAACATCCGATGGAGGTTTCCTAATCTCTTATCTCATTTTTCTGGAAATAATTATTTTGTAATTATTTTGAACCTATAGTCCATTTGTTGGGACATAGTATTTGCCATGGCCAAAATCTGTCTTACTAATGTAGTCAATCTTTCAGGCGAAATGCCTGGGGTAATAAAAATTAAATATTTAAAAAAGTCTCTCTCTCTCTCTCTCTCTCTCTGCCTTTCTTTTATCTTTTTAATATTGGAGGGCCAAAGCGGAGGGGAGGAGGAGGAGGAGGGGAGAAGGGTAAGTTGAACTTATGACCTAAGGCATGGGTGAGAGCATCGCTTATTACTGGGCTAAACCCGGCTTCTCTTCTTAGTTACCTCTAAAACTTCTCTTTGTTCTCTTTTTTTTTTTTTTTTTCAATCTCCTCTCTCTTTGTGTACATTAGTTTGAAAGAAGGAAAAATACAATATCTAAAGAATCAATATTTTAATTGCCAAATTTATCAATCAGCTTTGTTATCTCAATAAGTTTGATATTTCATTGTAAAAATTTACATTTCAACAGTAATGATACATTTATTAAAGACATAATCCTAACTTGCATAAAGTAGACTTTCAAGGAAAACAAGGGCAAAAGCTCGAGCATTCTTATCACAACTCCTTCCAGCTAAATCGGTTTTAGTGAAATCATTAATAGTGGTGTTTAATTAACTTTTTATAATAATTATTCGTGGGATTATTTTGTCTTGCTATATAATTATGGTAATTCTTTGTCAAAGATTCTTTTACACGTTGACACTAAATTCTTTAACAGCATAAAAAATAAATTACGCTAAATATTGTTAGCTAATATTGGGATTAACCCATGTGGTACGCAGCGGTAAGCATACTTAAATGGGGCTCAGTGGAAGCATTACGAATAAGGATAACATGAGCAATGATGTGCCCTTGAAACAATTGTTTTATTTCTCTCCTTTTTCTGAACTCTATATTTGTTTCACTCACAAGATTTGTTTATTTGCTGTTTTACATGAATAGGAAACATGACAACAAAGGGGGGAATTATTTTGGAGCATTGTCTTGTCTTAAGCTATGGCTAAGTTCAAGGGAAAATTACCCATAAAATGATGTAATGATGGCATGAGCTCATCTGAGCTTCCTTATTATATATATATATATGTATGTATGTATATGTACACCTATACATACATACATACATACATACGTACGTATTGTCAATTGATAAGGACTAATTACTTCATGAGAAATATATCAAATTGGACATGAAAATCCAACAATAATGACCTTACAACAAACCTAAAAATCACAACCTTCCTACAAACCCAACAATCACACATAAACCACAACTACCACTCGCTGGGAAGTCGAAAAAAGAATTCCTAAACGATCAATGTAATAGAATAGCAAACCGAATTCCACTCGACCACATGAGCATGAATGCCTCCTTGATGCTTTCTCTTCGGTGTCATAAAAAAAAAAAAAAAAAAAACCTTCTCTGGTTGTCTCTACTACCTAACATAGTATAACATTATAGAATGCAGGAAGCATTGAAGGTGTACTAAATAGCCGCCTTCTCTTCTTCAGTATTCCCCTTCAGAATTGCATGTTAACTTCTAGTTTCCAGGAGAAGTTCAATTACACAGTTGACAGCCTCTATATATGGATAAAAATAAAAGCGCAACAATACCATAACAGCAAAATGATCAATGGTGACAAATAGGAACCCTGACTCTAAAAATTAATCAATTTCCATGCACATTTTACAAATGGAATACATTATATTTCTTGGAACCACTGTATAGGAACTATAGCTGTCAAAAAAATGATGAAATTCATTTCAACATTTGCTAACAAAATAAAACTATTTTGCTAATGAATTTTCTTTTGGGTGCATAAAGCCCAACTTGGATCCATTACAACTGATGCCACCAAAATAGTAAGAGGCTTCTGATTATACGGCTAAACCTTTCTGAAATTTCCAAAGATCGGTTAAGTCAAAAACCATCCACGGGACTCCGTCAAGGACTGGATTCAGTTTCAACCAGCAGACCCAACTTGCCAAAGTAAATTAATTGCATCAAAAAGATTAAAGTGGCTTGAGAGTTCTATGCGAACTGCAGAGGGCTGATATGCAAGTGTCAGTAGCTATCCACAGACAGTCGAACTCCTGCAAGTATGCAACAGCAAAACCATGTAGAATAAAGACCACCACAAACAGATACATGAAAATTAACTGATTGGGATCCTCTAAAGGAGCAAATATGGTTACAAACCACAGAATAAAGAAGCAGAAATACTAAATTCGATCTTCCATTACAAATATTCACCAAAATACTTATTCACAAAATAGGTAAAATCACAAATAGCAGCAACAAGCAGAGTGTGCCAGATATATGAGAAGGAAGTCTAGAATTCATGGGCATGGCAGCATATTAAAAAGGAAGAAAGGGGGGGGTGGGGGGGGGGGGGGGGGAAGGGAGGGGGGGACAGGACCACAAAAGAACTGTCTGATCCAATTTGAAAACTGCCTTATGTTTGACAATTGTATATAGAGACCATATTGACCCCATAAGAAACAGGCTGCAGGTTGCCAGATATGTTAATGTTGTTTATCAAACTTAGTTCATGTACTAGATTTCAATGGAAATGCCCCGAGAGGATAAATTGGCCTCTTTTGGGACAAGTTGAGAGGGTAGGTGGGACACACAGATGAGAGAATTGAGAGTGAGTTGCCAGTGGAGATGGTGGTGATGCTGGCAGCCTTTATTACCTGGACTTGAGTACGGGTGTCGGGTGCGAGTGCACGTTTAAGTGTCGAATTCATTTAATTTCTCATGTCCAAGACTCTTAGAAATGCCTAGATTTCATATTTTTTAAATACTTATTTTTCTTTTTTAAGATAAGATGGTATTTACAAGATAAAACACAACATTTCATGCATAAAATAGAAGTCCTATGCTTAGTTCTATAGTAAAATTAATTAATTATACATACTTATTAGATGCATGTCTAACTAATTATGTTGGACACATATTTCATACTCTTATCTGAGTGCCGATAGTTGGACACAAATGTTTCACAAATTTAGAAGAGTTCAGGTAATGTAGTTGGCGGTTGATGATTAGTATAGATGTGATGGTTGGAAGTGGTAATAATAGTCGTCTGAGCCATAGTGGTGTGTCATTGCCACTAGAGAAGGCAATGATTGTCATGAGAGATGAATGCGATACTGATCTCAGAAGCTTTAAAGGGGGCCTTGATGGTAGGGAAGGTTGTTTTGGTTAGGTGTGGTATGACTTGCAATAGAGAGAACCATTCTTTATTTCATTAAATTTGCTCTTTCCCCTTCTACAAATTGAGGCCTCACTGCAGGAACGCGTTTCATTTTATTTCTAGGAGATAAGAAATGGGAAAGGAAGTAGGTAAGTCAATTACTTTGAAAATCTTATCCACCAGAGCTAAATGGAATTAAGGGTGATGTTGTCTTTCCACCTATGGCTGAGGTGGTTGCTTGTTATTTTCACATTTCATAATAGCTAAGAAGCCTGAACACTTCTAAGAAGGTGTCGTGTCCGTGTTGGACACCGTATCGGACACGACACTCGTCGGACACTCCTCCGACATGTGTTGGACACACGTCCAAACGTGTCCTATTATTTTATTATATTTTAAAAATTGTACAGACTTCAGACACTTAGGAGACACGTGTGTCCATCACTTGGACACCTGTATCTATCACTTACACATGAAAACACCTTGCAAGTTTGAAGTAAATAGCTTGGAATTCAATTGTAAAATAAAAACAATGTGATTTTATACCTAAGTTGATGTTTAAACTATAAAATACAAGGTCTTTATTTTTAATTAGTGTTATACTACATATTTTCCATTGCTTTTGAGTAAAATATATTTTAATTATAAAATACATAAGACATATAATTTTGTTGTGTCCCCGCCGTGTCATGTACTACATTTTTCTAAAATCGCCATGTCGGTGTGTTCATGTTGTGTTGTGTCGTGTCCCGTGTCTGTGCCTGTACTTCTTAGCATAATAGTCATGGAAAAGAACATTAAATGGAGAAATTATCCCTCGAAAATACTATAGCTAGAAGATTACTATTAAATGTGTAGAACACTTGATTCCATAATTAATACCATAGCTTGTACAACAGATTATGAGCAAAAGCTTAACAAAATTGAATGCTATCAGCTATGTAGTGATTAGAGACCATGAGATATAGAACTATAAATTTTTTTTTATCTAATAGATAGTAATGAATAAGTTTGCCTCTATAATCCTTATTCAGTTATTCCAGTTACTTATATGGTAGATCATAGTTAACAATATTCAAAGAGTAAGATAACTGTAAGGGCGTGTTCGATTCCACTAATTTAATTATTCCATTTTCAATAAACTAATCAAAATCTGTAAATTTATAATGAGAAACTGGATTTCAAGTTTTATTTTCAGTACACAAGCGATATCCAAGAATCAAATGCATAACCAAGAAGAGAAGTTTCTTAAAGCATACTACGGGACATAGATTAAAAATGCTCTAACACATATATACAGACACCATTTTTTGTCTGCATGAGTGTGCTTGACAGTTTGTAATAATGCCAGATATAAAGAAAATTAATTGCACAGACCTTCAAGTCTTAGAACAGGTGTGCACAAAACTAATGTGAGCCAAATAATTTCTCTCAGCAAACTCATGTAATGTACGGTGCGGCCGTGCTCCTTCACGGTCAGGTTTTTCAAACTCTTCCTTCAAGAGCCTTCTGCACTCATCAGCATCCTGCATGTAATATGAAGAAAATTGATGAAGTTTGGGATACAATAAATTTGATCAACAAAATGGCCAAAAAAAGGTGGGTCTCACAATATGGCAAGTGATGAATTCAAAATACATGAAGTACCACTACTTATCAAAATAAAATACATAAAGTACCACTATTTTAGACATTGGAGTGGCAATAGATCAGGCATTATATGAAGCCTACTCCCACCCAATCCTAATGGAGATGGTATGGCATACACTTTATTTGAGATGGGGGTGGGATTATAAGTGCCAATTCATATCAGGCTTGGGATGAGGATTCGGATTTGGTTGGCTTGCCTTGGTCAACACTTAAAAGGCAACATTAAAGATTGAGTTTTCAGTTTGGGTCCCAAAATTTTTTTTGTCTAATCACAATGATGTAACATGGTTCTCACAAGTAATTCTACACATACGTGATGGGCAAATATAGCATTTTGAAACTTTTCATTCTTTATGTATGATGAGATAGGAGAAGTACAGAGAAGGAATAAAATGGGAGTTAGAGAGGACACTGCATCATCCAAACCTCTTGTTCACTAGAGAAGAGGAGGAAAAAGAGTAAAGGAGAAAGCCAAAATTCAACTTCCATGCCTCTTGAATATAAGGTAAAAGAGAGATATATAGACACATTACATATAAAAGTATGTAGAGAGAGAGAGAGAGAGGGAGAGAGAGAGAGAGTTCTTCCACATGTTTTCTTCAACTTCAATTCACTCACTGCGAGCTAACCCCACATGAACAATTCCGATTAAAAGAGGCTTTAGAAAATCCTAAAAAGCTCATACAGACCTTGAACTTCAACTCTAGTATTAAAATCACCACAAGTCCTAAAAAATGAAAGAAAAGAAAATTTTAATTTAAAAGACACCTCATATTTTTTATCTCTAAAATATACAGACCAACATACAATTTCTCGAGGCCATAAAACAAACTCATTTTGGTGGCCTTTGACATGCAAAAAAACCTTCATTTCAACTTTGTGCAAGTTCTGAGCTATAAAAGGTATTTCATTCTGCTGCACTGAAAATGAAGTAACAAAGCAGTTCACTTGTCTCACCTCAGTTCATTGTGAAAACAAAGTGGTGTAAGATGCCTATGAATTCTCCATCCCTTCATGTTCATAGGACTAGTATGTGCACTCATACTTTGCCGGTTAAGGAAAACTTACCGAACTAGTGATGTCATTTTCCATCCAATGAAATGCATCTCAGTTCAAGGGAAAATATCTTCGGCCCAACAGTCACCAGCTCGATTCTTCTCTTATGTTTCGAGCTCATGTTCTCCTTTGCCCGGGCCTTGGTTTTGTCACAGGTCCCAGGTCCTGGGAAGTGACAGGAAGGACTGAAGGAGTATAGGGCTGCCCCGTCCTAAACCATCCTCTGCCATTTCTACTTAGCCCTTCCCGTTTCCAGGGGCTGGCTTGAAAAGGGTACACCCCATTCAAAACCCTCCCCAATGCAAATTCTAGATTTTGGGCATGCAACTGGATAAAGATATGGCATAAAGGTGTTAAACTAGATGCAACAAAAAGATACACTGAAATTTCTACTCTTTTCACTTGTTCCTTTTTGTTACCTGGATTTTACGAGTGAAACACCCTGTTTAACAAGTGTTGCCATAAAATGTCATTTTACCCTAATGGAGGGATGAAGAAACATTACACTTTGATACTAGGATGTGTCCCAGTGCCCTATGTTTTGATAGTGAAAAAACCTCAACACTAAAGACACAATACACAAGTCCAAGTAGCCTACAGTATATGTAGCAAAAATGTAAACCACAAAAATATCTATACTATATTATATAGTGCCAACCAACCTGTGTGGCAATTCCTGATTTTTGAAGCTATCATGTTTTTCTTGGGGGAATATATTTTTAGATTTGGTGTTTCATTTTTCTATTCAGTTAAGAGTATAATAGAAGTGAAAATTCAAAGAGTTCTAATTTAAACATATTATTCGTTGGTGGAGTTTCGGGGAGGCAAATGAAGAAAGAGAGGGAGACGATGACGGGGGAAGACAATGGGTGAATGGGATACGGTTAGTAAGAGAATAAAGAAAGAAGCAGAAAGTCCTGTGTGGCACCTTTCTAGTAAATGAAAATAATGCTCTAGATATGCTAAGTACATAAAAACATGAGGTAAAAATATAGAAAGGACCAATGACCAGAAAATCAAGGAATTATTACTAATTGATCCTCTGAGAGAGAGAGAGAGAGAGATTTAAATTCCAAGAGAAGATTTAAAGCCAATATTCCCAACAGGTTGAGTGGTACTCGCGCCTAAAACCCATTCCATGAACCTGGTCTAGCCTTTGTTTCACTCGCTCACGATAGATGCATGGGCCTGGAACAAGATTATCTCAAATGCACTTATAATACAAGAAAAATTATGTTGTGGGATGTACCTGCAAGAATGTCAACATTTGCTCTTCTACAGTCCCACGCATTGCCAGAGTTTCCACATGAATAGGTCGAGTGGCACCCATCCGGTGAGCACGACTTATCACTTGTTCCTCCATGCTGATAAAATTTAACATATATATATACGTTAATGACCTTTGAAAAGAAACATGTGGCTACAGCATCCTACGTTGTTGGAGAACCCATAGTTGCCAACATAGGAAACAGAAGTAAGAAACGTAATGGGAACCGGACACATGAAATGAGGTGTACAAATATTGTGGAAAAAGGGAAACCCTCAGTAGTATAAAATTGAATTAGATAATTATAAGATGATATATTAAGAACCATAAAAATAGCAATATACAGTATTAGATACCTTCATAATCAATTGAAATACTAATGCTACACAATATCTCGAAAAACTTATTAGAATAACTAATAATATTGTTAAAATATAAGATTTGAGAGCATAAAAAATATTAGAAATTATGAGAAGCGAGTTTCTAAAGTGTTTCTACAACATATTTTTAGAAGTTTTTGACGAGTGTCTTGAAATTTCCGAAACGTCTCGTAAACATTTCCTTGAAGTTTTCCTTCAAATTTCATGAGTGTTTCATCTATGTTCTCGAAGTAAGTTTCCAAGTCGAGCGAGTTTTCCGTCCCAAAAAGAGTTTCATGGCAACCTAAAACATCCATGAATTTGACATAACAACATGAAAAAAAGTTCATGGCAGCAAATATCATGGTAAAACCACTACAGACTGGAACTTTTGATAAGGAAGGGCAAGCAGAGCTTGATAAGGAAAACAGGGGTGCCCTTGGACAAAGAATGAATGACAAGGTTTGTGCTCTCAAGACAAGCACACTTGCAATTTTTCTATTACCTTCTGTCCCAGATTGGTTCCATTAGAAATACATGCATTACAAAGCTCAAATCAAGGCCTAACGCTGCACTTCCATCCATCAGAAGAGCCATACAACTAGCATCATGCTGGAAGGTTGCCAGCGACTTCATCTGATATTTACTCATATATAAATGCATTAGAAAAAAGTTAATATTTCTTTACATGCCAAAAAAAAAAAAAAAAAAAACAAATAAGCAAGGTTAAATAATACATAAATAAGCACCTGGATACATACCTTGTTGCTAGAATGCATTGGACTATACATCCCAGCGAATTTGATACCAGCACTCGTTAACTGTCAAAAGAAGAGAATGAACTTCATAATACAGTGATAACAATAACAACAGAAGCAACATCAACAGCCCATAATTTACACAAGGAAAACCTTAGCGGCCATTCGTATTCCTCTAAATAAGAGCTACCTGCTGTTCGATGACATGTATGTGCTCAAGAAACTGAGAAAATATTATAACTTTCTCTGGAACTGTCTTGCAAGGCTCATTGTTTTGTCTGGACCAGACCTTTTGGTGTACCAGCGTACCGGAATTGCTTTTCTGAGAGGCGGAAAGAAGCTCATCAACATGCATGGCACCATTTTCCCCGTCTATCGAGTAACCAATCATTCTATTAGCTTCCTGCAGCTCTTTCAATCTCTGAACAAGGTAGGCTACTTTACTGCTAGATGTTGATTGCCAATCAGGATCCCAGTCATCCTGGACCAACACCATGAAGATTTGTAACGGAGAACCTTGTTGACAGAAAAAATTAATAAAAAGATTTAAAAAAAAAAAAGCACAAGTATTAGAAACTAAGCCTGCCTGCTTATATGATGGCTGTAACTCAATAAGATCCTTGGGGACTGGCCACTTTGGGTTGGGATTTTCTGGACGGGTCAATATTTCAGGACTTTGCATCTCATATAAGTTATTACATCCAGGAAATGTACATCTTTCACTATCCAAAGCAACACAATCAAGGCATAAAAGATGCCTGCATGGTGTAATGACAGGCAAACGGCACCACTCTTTGCACCTAACAAATAGGAAATTAATCAGTAATCAGAAAATAATCTGGTAGATTCAAATCAACCATGTCACATGAAACCTCAAAGTGCCAAATCTGACCTCATACAACTGCCTCCATATAGGAGGTTATATTTTATGAAAGCATACTCTTCCGAAATAGGATCCAGGCCATTTTCAACTAAAATATCCATTGTTTCCTGAATATCTTGCCCAGCATCTGTAACTTTAATATGTCCAGCAACACAGCAGGACAACCTCACATTTCTGATAGTAGTACTCCGAAATTTCCATTGCTTTGGGTTCAGTAAACTCTCAATATGAGATGGATCATTCCAGTCAGCCATTAATATATTACGCCTCACTGTAACTACCAATTCATTATAACTTCTTGCATGTTCCTCGGTAAAATTGAGAAATATTACTTTTTTTATGCAAGGAGGAATTGTCTGCAAATCCACTTTTCTTGCACTAATCATACACCTATGAAGTAACTGCAACAAACGTGACCGACCTTCTTCCATCTCCGCCTCAAACGGTCTCAGAATGCCAGCCTCCCATGACTTCTGATTCTGTCCATAAGCTTCCTCATGAAGGAACTTAAGCATGGGCTGAAGATGAGACAGTTGACTGTTGGGAGTGTTAGGAGTTGGTGTTCCCGTCAATAACCAACGTTTTGAAGCGGTCAATGAAATAGCCATTTGCAATTTGTTTGTCAAGTTAAGACTCGAGCCAAGGGTGTGCCCTTCATCTAGCATGACTCTCTGCCAATGAACTTGCATCAATACGCTTCTGTTACGGGGTCTCCACTCAGCACTTAAACGATTGAAGGTAGTAATAACAACATCATAGTCCCAAGCTAGATTGTGTGCACTAGGCTTTTTATGATCAGTCCAGATATACACACACAACTGACCAGGCCTGACATGCTTTTGGATTTGGGTTTTCCAGTGATCCACTAGATTTGATGGAACAACAATGAGAGTTGCCCTGGACAAATAGAACCTAAACGAATCCAAAGGCTCACAAAGAGCAATTCTCAAAGCAGCCAAATCAAAGACCAAGTTTTTGAGAGTTCTTGGGTAGTACCACCTAGTAGTACCCTTATCTACCCTCTTTATGAGACCAAATGCTTGAAATATTTTATGAAAATCGTGCTCATCTCCTATAGATACCACTCGAGTGTCTAGGACAGGACGTACCAAACCAATTGTTTCCATTTCTGACAGTTTGTCTGGTGAAAGTTTAGCCAACCAAATCAATGCTTTCTTTGTTTCAGAATTCATCAAAGCATAGTGCTCCTTAAGCACACTGGTGAAAAACGACACATTTTCCTCCTTTCCCCCAGCAGTTCCTTTTGTGTGAAAACCGGGTAAATATGTAATGGACTGACGGTAATCCCAAGATTCTTCTGGAACACTACAACTCTGATGTAAAGGGTCACTGTTCATACTACAAAACCATGCAGTGGTAGCATCTGCCATGCTTGCATCTGCAAGCTTCCGCCATTTGCGACAAGCATCACACTGTACCCAAGTTTCATTATATTCAGACTGATCTGCATTGGGCTTCCTAGCCCTCTTGCTATTGCATTGTGATCCATTTGACACACCAACTGGCTTGTCCAGAGAACCATGTCTTGGGCCATTGGAAGCATGCTTTCTTTTACTTGATGTTTTTCTAACCTTCCATTCTTTAGAAAATTCAGATGCTACTTCATATGTATGAAGAAGATTTCTCCTAATGCGAATCAAGCTCCTTGTGCATTGAACTACATGTGTTGCCGGTGTAGAGCAGGCAGCTGTGGGTGATTTAATTCCTTTATATGGACATAAATCTGAAGATTCTGCAATTGGCTTGGCAGAATCCATAAAAGTGACTCTTTCTTGTGAGGAGAATCTTATATGAGTAAATTTATCAAAAGAGAATTGTCCCCTTCGAGCATTATGACCCACAACCCTTTTACCTGATAACATGTTACCACTGGTGACATCATCACCATTAAGCTCATAATAACCACATCTCTGATCTGCATTATGTGCACACCAGGTTACTTGCACTCCATCTGGGGCCTCTGCCATTGTTCCTTGTGTCTTCAGAATAAGGGAAAGAGCTGTTATAGTCTTACCTAATCCAGGTTCATCACAAAACATTCCCCCACGGAAATCTGTAATTGTGGGAATAGACCCTGTGACTATTTCACCAGAAACATTATTTATGCAAAAAGCAAACCCGTCCTCAGTTAAGAAATCTAAGTATAAAGGATGTGGCAAGACTTCAGAATCCCGCTCACGCTGTAACATCCACTCAACAGCTGCCTGCTGATGAGGAAAAAGTTTTAGTTTCATACATGGCATAATTGATACTGCCAAAGATTTCAAATGGCGACATGTAGCTGACACTCTGACAAGGTCAATAGGACCTAGCGCATTCAAAATTTTAATCAAGACATCATCTGACACCTCCCAAATACCAGATCTACAAAAAGCATCTGCAGAGTTTACTCTGGAAGAATCAGCATTTCCTTTCTTTCCGACATTAGGTAAGCTCTTAAAAACTTCATGAAGTTCAAATAGTTTTCTCTTAGACGTATCAGGACCACTACAATGCAGTTTACATCCAAGAACATGACATTCAGAAAGATTCCAAATGCTGTCAAAATATTCATAATCTGATTTGCAGCCCTTCACATTACTAACAAGTATTGAACTTCTCTTCTCCCAGTCACAACTGCAGAGAAATGATCTTAAACGGAGTCAGCGAGACAAACATACAATGTACAGGCAATTGTACTTTAGTGAGTCCAACAACCAGAAGTTCATTTAGCAGCACAAAGTTACATTTATGAAGCCAACCAAATCTAGGAAGAGTATCAACTTGATGCAGCATCAATTAGCCATGTCTTGGCAATGTCAGTAGTTTATGAAGCCATGTTTTGGTGCAATGGTTAAAGCTAGGGCTGCGCAGCGTGAGAGTGCGGGTTCACGTCTGAGTGCAGCCACTTTGTGCAATAATACAAAGATTACAAGTAGCTTACAAATACGTAAGGAAACATGTAGCTTACAAGTAGATATCTTAAGCCTTACTCGTTTATTAGCTTTAGAAATATGCAGCCACTTTGTGCAATTATGAGGAAATTAAAAGTAGCTTACGTAGGTCACATTACGAGTAGTTTCCAAGTATGTAGCTCAGAAGCATGGACAACTTGTTGGCAACCAAAGAGGGGACAACTAAGTAACCCACATAAGGAGATTATTTCAATGTGAAATACTTGAAGGCTAACCAACTTAAAGAGATTATTTCAATATGAAATACTTCCAAGGCCAAATATAATACATGCAGCAAAATATCCTGAAGATTAATAACCATTTGAGCCTAAATCTATGGAAGTTACTTTAAAAAAATGTATTGAAACCTCTAACCATCATACATCTTAAAATTAATGAATCTTATGCCTCAAAATTGGGATCAATTATCTAATTTTTTTTTTTGGGTGAAAAGTAATGCAGTACAATAGAGTTTTACAGAATGTTGTGGCAATTTGTGGTCCTTCAAATTACACAATCTATTTATTTATTTCTTTGACAAGTAGAATTGTATTAAGAGGCGAAAAAAAGGGGGAAATTACCCAACCTATTTCACCCTTGCCCATCTTAACATATTACAACCATGCCTAAGACAAAGCTACAGGCTTTGTGCCACTTGCCACTACAACATTGAAGTCACTTGAATAATAATCTTCTTTTATTTCTAAAAAATACAAAAAATCATGTATACAAGCATCTATTTCCAAATGACAGGGAAAAAGTAAAAAAAAATGGAGAACTCAAATATTCAACCAATAATATACAACAGATGCATGGGCATTAGAGCCCCTTGCAGTTTTGTGTATATCTAACTTGTAAGCTTCGCGTTTGCTAACAAGATAAAATTGATACTTTAGCATTTATGTGTTACAGATAATCACTTTTGTAACTAACAATAGTTCAGGAAAGCAACATTCAAACACCGGGCCTATTTGTTAACGCCTTTCTGTTCTGTTGTTGTTTTAAAAAAAATATTGAAAACTGAAAATCAAACATGGTTGATAACTGTTTAATTTTTTTTTTCCCTAAGCTGAAAACAGTTGTCAAAATGCTAGCAAAAGCTGAACACACAATTTTTGTTAAATTTTTAACAAAACAAGTGAATGGCAACCAACCCCACAGGTCAAGTCTTCAACTCTCACCGATGCAAAAAACATGAGTTCAAAGGTTACAATGGTAGCTCTCCAGTCCAGTCACTGCATCTCTCTAACACCACAGAGGCCCTCTCAGCTCTGGTCTATTTGAAGATCTGCTCATCTCCAGCTGCTATAGCTCTCAGGTAGGATCTCACTCTTCCTGTCTCCTACTGTTCTAGCTCTCTATTCTTTCGTTCCCTTTGATCCCTCCCTCTGCATCTCACAGATCTCCCTCCTCCATCTCACAGCTCTCTCTCTTCTCAGATCTTCCACTCTCCCTCTGCATCTCAGTGGTCTGCATCTCCTTCCCCAACTCCTAGACCTGTGATTTCGGCAACCACTGCAACTCCCACGCCTTACACTCTCAAGCCCTCTTACTGATTTATCTTTTCCGTTAAATTGTTTCCCCCAAGTGGACTCTGCTGTTTACTGGGTGGTTATCTGAACAGGAAAATCAGCAATCTTGAAAATTTTGGTGTACTCTGGAACATTATTCTGGTAAAATCTGCAAAAATCTTGTTTATTCTGCTGTTTACTGTCATTGGACAGATTATTCTGTAATTTATGGTGTTTATTCTGCTGTTACATCTCATTCTGCAAACAATTACTGTTGTTTATTCTGGTAAAACCTGGAACACTAAACTCCCGCAACTGCTGTTTACTTTTGTTTATTCTACAACTATGTTATCTGGAACTCAGATTGTTCCGGTACGTGAAATGGGAACCAAATGTGGTATGCCACACGTTCTAAAATATGATACGCTAGGGTAGACTTCTATAAACTATACAATTAGAATTAACGTACTTCTAGAAGAATTTTCTTTAACAACTAGACATTTAATAAAATATAATTTATATTTTTTCAAATTAATCATCTAAAAACACATTTTAAAAGTATTATGACCAATTTTTTTGGACATATTGTTATGTCAAAATTTTATTCTTCCGATATTTTGTTCATTGCAATTTATTTTTTTCCTCCATTAGGTGACCTTTAAATATATAAATAGAAAAAAAGTTTGGAATCGTTTCAGATTGCTAAATTCACCAGATTGGAACGTGCTTTAGATCACTAAATTTACTGTTTTCGAACGCACTTTGGATCCCTAAATTCACCGTTTTGGAACGCTATATTACCATGTTTCGAAATGCCGTTTCAAAAACGTAATTCGCTAAGCATTGTTCAATTGTCTCTTCTACTAACCACTTTTCCCATAATCTATTATCAGAAATTATCTTTCCATAAGCCATTGCAACCCCAAACAGGCTCTTGGTGACAAAGCCAGTACAATACTAAAGCCAAGTAAGTGGGATCTTGAAACCGAGTAGACAGACCCAACAAAGATGCAGTAACTACACCATTTTCCAAAGCCCTAAAAGAGTCCCCATAAGAATTAAACCAAGTAATTAACAAGAAGAACAGGAAATAAAAGTAAATATCCAACAATAACAATGCATAGGTTATCAGCAAAATTCCCAACTGTATACTCCCATTTAAAACTAACCCAATTGAAAAATGCTCAGTTCAGAAAGGAAATACAATAAGCATACCTCAAATGCCGAAACAGAGCCGCGGCAATTGACCCATATTTCGGAAACTGCCACCCGGACCATAGCGCAATCGGCAAATACACATCCACCATCACCACAGCCCTCACTTCCCCACAATCGCCAGCCACAATTCTCACCACCCTCGCAATCACCTTCAAGCACTTGTGCATCACCAACTCATGAAGCTGATAAACAACGCTCATACTCCCGTGCACCAGCCCAATTCTCCTCCACTTCATCCTCGAAGACACGCTCTCTCTCTCCGCATTTCCTTCTCTCCCTGACTCCGGAGTCGAAACCGAATCACACAATGTCACCAGCGCTTTGGAGTTTGGATTGATTAAGGACAAAACGACGCCGTTCCCGGACCTGAAACCGACCTCGGATCCGTCGCCGAAGATATGAAAGCGAGTATTGAGAAGTAGGGTTTGGGACAGGTCGGTGGCGCTTTGCGGGGGAGTAATTGCGAGAACCACGGACAAGAAACCACAGAGCTTGTGGTCTGGGACTGAGTCGTCGTCGCCGTCCATTTTAGGGTTTCGAACTGCAGACACTGATAATTTAGGGTTTCGAATTGTCCTGAGATTCTGAAATTCTTAGGGTTTGAAAGCTCTGTGTGATGTTAATTGTGATTCTTACTTTCTGAGAGGTTCAAAGTTAGAAGACGAGAGATGAGGCAGAGACGACGATCACGGGAAACTAGAGCGGCGCACATTGATGACGAAAGCATGTGTATGGACAGGTAATGTTAGTGGGACCCACTGTGATCCTTGATGTTTAATTGGGCCAATAAAACCGTGAGATGTTTGGGCCAAGTATGCTAAAACCAACGGATAGGCCCTCGCTGCTAGAGTTGGATATTGGGGGATCCCCTATGATATTAGGCGGGCCGGGCTTGAAACGGGCCTAGACAAATTTTTTTTTCATTGGGTCTAAAAATCAAATCCCAAGCCCGCCTATTAACTTAAAAATATTTTTAATGAACATCTTTTCTTTAAAAATAAAATAAAATAATATATATTATTTTATATATATTTCGGACCAAACTTCAAACACAATTTTCTAGTCCACCTATTAAATTAATCGGGCCTAAATAAAAATCTCAAGCCCTTAGACGGGTCATTGGGCTTGTGTTCACCCCTACCCTTGCATTGCGGAGGAAATATTGAATGATATAAGGTGATCAGGTAGTGTCACCAAACCAACAAAATCATGATGGTGACCATGTAGTGTCACCAACCAATAAGATTATGCCAAACAACTAAATATTTATACAAAAAGAAAAGAAAAGAAGATAGAAAAAAAGAATTAATTTTTTTATTTTATTCTCTTCTCTTGTTTAGGCAAGAAAATAGAAAGAAAGGAAAGCAAATAAAACATTTAAGTCTATGTTTGGTACATAGAAATGAAATGAAATGGTAATGAGAATGAAAATAGAATAGAATGGTTATTTTTATTTTCTTGTTTGTTTGTTAAGTAGAAATGGAATGATTATTCCCATTCTCTTGTTTAATAAGACAAATTAATAATGTTAGGATGGAATAAAATTTTATCATACCATATAAAAATTTGATATTATATTATATATGAAATGTTAAAAGTATTCTATTTTATTTATTAAATATAATTAAACATTTGCTAATCCTGTAATGGCGGTGGCGGCGGCAGCGCCGGCAAGTGGTAGTGGTGGATGACACAGGGTGATAAGAAAGAAACGTAAAAAAGAGAGTTTTTTCTCAACACTACAACTGGCAAGAATTTTTTTCCCTGGGGGTGGATCCTCTTTCATCCTCTTCACTTTTGACTTGAACTTGGAGAATTCTTATATCTGAACGGTCATTGTGCTTGGAAACATTATTAAGTGCTTGAACATGATATAGATTAAGCACGGGTAGCAAGTCGTTTTTATCAAACCTCAAATAGTACCAAAAGCAACGTTTTCGTCCAACACTGGAATGCGGGTGGCGGCGGCGGGTGATGGTGTGGCGAGGGCGGTGGCGGTGGTGACGGTAGCCACCATAGAGAGTGGTGGTGGTTGGTGGTGGCGGCATCGGTCTATGGAGCTTGTAGGTGACAGGGGATGAAGATTTGTTTTAAAAATAAATACAATAAAATAGACATATTTTTTCAAAATTTTTCATCTTTTCAAAGTTGTTTTTGAATTATTAAAATAAAAAATAATTTTTTTTTACCAAACACGTTTTAGTTTTTAAAAAAATTAGACAACAATTTTGTTTTATGTTATCATTTTATGAGAGAATGGAATGACCATTTCCATTTTTGAAAAAGAGAATACTTTAAATAGTGATACTAAATAAAGGAATGAGAATGAAAGTGGAATGAAATGAGAATGAGAATATAATGACATGGAATGAAATGACTATTCTCGTTCCTATGTTTGATAGTGTTAAGCTATTAGAATGGAATGAATATTTTAAACTAAGCTAACATTACAATCTATGATCATGGCGTACCTTAAAAAACAATACAAATATCATGAAGAGAATATCAGAGAAAGTGAAAAAAAACAATTATAGAACATGTGCCTCACCTGTGATAAAAACTAATGCCTTAACTTCATGAGAGTAAAGATCTGTCCCAATTTCTTTCTTTTATGGCCATAGATACAACTTGATTTTTTTATTTCAAATGTATACATCAATATGTTTTCTTTTTCTGCAGCATTAAATTTTGCAAGAGACTTGTTCGAATTTTCTGCATCGTGGCAGCTTCTACTAAAGCAACGTTCAAAATTTTGAATAACTAGGCTTTTGTGAATGCTATAGGTAGATAAACTATCAGTAGTGAGGTTCCAAGATATGTTATTGCAAATGCCCGTTCATAGTCTGTGAAAATACCCTATTATTTTAACATATATTTGTCAGCAGATAGTAAAAAATGAGAATAAAAATCTCATAAGAAATGAACCCAATAAACTGCATTTCACTAGCAGATGAAAGTTGACTTGAAAACCTACAATTTCTATGCATATTTGAAGATAAAAATATGATATTCGATTAGAACTAGCCTCTATTAAGATATGATATTCAAATAATAGATATTTCCAACTTCAATACATCTCGAATTTCACGAGAAATTTCACATGCTTGGTAAATGCTCGTTGCATATTCCATTTCTAAACTGACAATATGACATGAACTAGGATACCTTTTCATCATTTACAGATCATCAAATTCAGAAATTCTAATTGAATCAGGAGCAAGAAACTAGAAGTATAACTAAATCAAACCCACAGACAAACAAACACATATCTATAGCATTTTTTCATCAAAATATACTCCCTCAACAGATTTAAGATTAGGCAAAATCAAGATATTTGTTAAGCCCAAAAGAGAGCGACCTCCAAAGTACTCCAAAAAACCACTACTTCAATGCTTCGAATTTCAATATAACCATAAAACACCGAAACTCAAAAAAGCCTAATCAACAAATTGATTAGAAGATATAATGAATTCAAACCTACGCAGTAAGCACAACGGCACCACCGGCCTCCTTGATCTTCTTCTCGGGGGTCTTTGACATGAGCTTGGCCTTGATGACGACTGACTAAGACTGCAGCAACACGCCCTTACCCAATAACTTCAAGTATCCGAATTCAAAAGTCAGCAAATGAGAGGTAGAGTTGATCCTCGAAAGGAAAACATTTCATTTTAGGTTTTAAT